>OY992886.1:113946804-114139304 GCA_963921405.1 Cepaea hortensis | reverse complement strand
CCCACAACTCTGTCATCACTAGCCAGGTCTATCATACATCTGAAAACACAACTATGTCATCATTAACCAGGTATATCATACACCTGAACCAACAACTATGTCATCACTAGCTAGGTCTATCATACATCTGACCCAACAACTATGTCATCACTAGTCAGGTCTATCATACACTTGAACCAACAACTATGTCATCACTAGCCAGGTCTATCATACACCTGAATCCACAACTATCAAATCAAATCAAATCAACTTTATTAGGGTCACAAATCGGGCGCGCAGGCCCGTCTTACATTCGGCCCTTCCAATCACTCGTCTTTCGTTCATCAAGAGCATTATACATTTACATAGGAAGAAAAATAAACATTGTGAAATGAATGTTGTAAACATAAACAAACACATCCTAACCCACACATCCTCTTCCCACCCACACCTCAAACCACCCATCCCACAGCCTCATCTCCATCGACCACATATTCCCCACCCACGCACACAATCCCCCACCAACCCACACATCGCACATCCACTCACACATCCCCAAACCATACACACACATCCCCACCAACTGACATCTCCCTACCCCCCCCCCCCCCCCCCCACATCTCCCTAAACACCCATACATCCCCAATCAACTCACACACACCCCACCACCCACACATACATCCTCCACCCACCCACACATGCCTTAACCCAATCCCCCACCCACCCACAAATGCTTTAACCATATCCCCCACCAAAAATCCCCCACCCGCACATCACATACATCCCCTACCACGCAATATTCATCATTAACTAGGTCTATCATACACCTGAACCCACAACTATGTCATCACTAGCCAGATCTATCATACACCTGAACCCACAACTATGTCAACATTAACTAGGTCTATCATACACCTGAACCTACAACTATATCATCATTAACTAGGTCTATCATACACCTGAACCCACAACTATGTCAACATTAACTAGGTCTATCATACACCTGAACCCACAACTATGTCAACATTAACCAGGTCTATCATACACCTGAACCCACAACTATGTCAACATTAACTAGGTCTATCATACACCTGAACCCACAACTATATCATCATTAACTAGGTCTATCATACACCTGAACCCACAACAATGTCATCATTAACCAGGTCTATCATACACATGAACCAATAACTATGTCATCACTAGCCAGGTCTATCATACACATGAACCAACAACTATGTCATCACTAGCCACGTCTATCATACACCTGAACCCACAACTATGTCAACATTAACCAGGTCTATCATACACCTGAACCCACAACTATGTCAACATTAACTAGGTCTATCATACACCTGAACCCACAACTATGTCATCATTAACTAGGTCTATCATACACCTGAACCCACAACTATGTCATCATTAGCCAGATCTATCATACACCTGAACCCACAACTATGTCAACATTAACTAGGTCTATCATACACCTGAACCCACAACTATATCATCATTAACTAGGTCTATCATACACCTGAACCCACAACTATGTCAACATTAACTAGGTCTATCATACACCTGAACCCACAACTATGTCAACATTAACCATGTCTATCATACACCTGAACCCACAACTATGTCAACATTAACTAGGTCTATCATACACCTGAACCCACAACTATATCATCATTAACTAGGTCTATCATAAACCTGAACCCACAATTATGTGATCACTAGCCAGATCTATCATACACCTGAACCAACAACTATGTCATCATTAACTAGGTCTATCATACACCTGAACCCACAACTATGTCATCACTTGCCAGGTCTATCATACACCTGAACCCACAACTATGTCATCACTAGGCAGGTCTATCATACACCTGAAGCCACAACTATGTCATCACTAGCCAGGTCTATCATACACCTGAACCCACAACTATGTCATCACTAGCCAGATCTATCATACACCTGAACCAACAACTATGTCATCACTAGCCAGATCTATCATACACCTGTACCCACAACTATGTCATCACTAGCCAGGTCTATCATACACCTGAACCCACAACAATGTCATCATTAACCAGGTCTATCATACACATGAACCAACAACTATGTCATCACTAGCCAGGTCAATCATACACCTGAACCAACAACTATGTCATCACTAGCCAGGTCTATCATACACGTGAACCAACAACTATGCCATCACTAGCCAGGTCTATCATACACCTGAACCCACAACTATGTCATCACTAGCCAGGTCTATCACTTAATCATCACTAGCCAGTTCTATCATACAACTGAACCAACATCTATGTCATCACTAGCCAGGTCTATCATACACCTGAACCCACAACTATGCCATCACTAGCCAGGTATATAATCCACCTGAACCCACAACTATGTCATCACTAGCCAGGTCTATCATTCACCTGAACCCACAACTATGCCATCACTAGCTAGATGTATCATACACCTGAATCTATACGTAGGTCATTACTATCATAATCTGAACCATCCTATATAAAAAGGTCAATTGTGCCTACGTGTACCTCTATATTCCAAACCCGGCCTGCTAGATGCGCTCGCGCACACACACACACACACACACACACACACACACACACACACGCACACACACATATTTACACACAGCCACCTACACAGACACACGCAAAGACAACGGAATGTGTGCCCACATCTTTACACGGGAACCAATCAGGATCCATGGCTTGACTAATTCCAGCTTGTCCGGAGACATGCTGAGAAAGTTTAATTATTCCAACAAAAAGCGATCGTAATCAGCATTTTAACCTGGAGCAATTACTGGACACACGAGACAGCGTCTCATGGAATGACAGCTTAGCGGCTGGGCTTGTCTGTGTTTAACTTCCTGTCATGGCAGTGTCTTGTTGCTTACTGTCATGGCTGTGTGCTGTTGCTTACTGTCATGGCTGTGTGCTGTTGCTTACTGTCATGGCTGTGTGCTGTTGCTTACTGTCATGGCTGTGTGATGTTGCTTACTGTCATGGCTGTGTGTTGTTGCTTACTGTCATGGCTGTGTGCTGTTGCTTACTGTCATGGCTGTGTGCTGTTGCTTACTGTCATGGCTGTGTGCTGTTGCTTACTGTCATGGCTGTGTGCTGTTGCTTACTGTCATGGCTGTGTGCTGTTGCTTACAGTCATGGCTGTGTGCTGTTGCTTACTGTCATGGCTGTGTGCTGTTGCTTACTGTCATGGCTGTGTGCTGTTGCTTACTGTCATGGCTGTGTGCTGTTGCTTACTGTCATGGCTGTGTGTTGTTGCTTACTGTCATGGCTGTGTGCTGTTGCTTACTGTCATGGTTGTGTGTTTGGTAATATTCAATAACAGGAGCAACGGCTGCAGCGGGATATCAAATCAATCAATCATGTGCCATGCCGGAAAGCGTGAGCGGTCATGACTCGCCATTTCACTCGATCACCAGAGTCGTGGATCAGCTCAGTGCTCCTGTCTCATCCATGACACGTGGCCAAGCCATCCAGGTATTTACTTCTCGGTCTTCCCCTTGGTCTGTTCCCTTCGATCTTGTCAGTTGTCACTAAGTTCTCCAATCCATTTCTTCTCATAACATGTCCAATAATTTTTGACTGTCTACGTCTAATTTCTCTAATCAATTTACGATTGTCATTTGTCTCCTGTAGTACTTGGTCATTGGTTTTTCTATCTGTAAATGGTATTCTTTGCATTTTCCTCGTAAACCACATTTCTACAGCCATCAGATGTTTTTCAGCTTGACTGCTCATTGTCCAAGTTTCACATCCATACAAAAGAACAGGCTCTATGTATCCCCTCAACACTCTTTATCTCGTTTCAATTGACATCTTTTTATTGGTCAGAATGTATTTAATTTTGCTAAAGGCTACATTCGCCATGGCTATTCTTGTTCTAATCTCTTCAAGGCATCTCCCATCAGATGTTATAACTGTTCCAGATAATTGTGCCGATTTACTTGTTGAAGAATATTCCCATTTACTTGTATATTACATTGTGGTACTTCGTTCTTCCCAGTGACGACCATAACCTGTGTCTGTTTACAATTCAATTCTAACCCAATTTACTCACTGTGTACAACAACCGCATCTATTAATTGTTGCAGATCATGCACTTCATTATCAATCCTTATGGCAGCTTGTTGTTTCCAATAAATGTTTTCTATAAGTCTAATGTCTTTCCCATCAATCTGTAGATCTGCAAGCATATCCACCATGTTGACATGTCTAACTCTATCAAAATCCTTTGTGTAGTCAATAAAGCAAAGATGTATATCCTTGTTTACTTCTATAGCACGTTCAATAACTATTCGCAGCATATACTGTACCCTTGTCTTCTACAAACCCACATTGTTCTTCCCCTATTTCAGGTTGTAATTTCTTCCTCACTCTTTGCATGATAATTCTTAACAAGATCTTTGTGATGTGACTCATTAAACTAATTGTTCTATTTTGATCACATTCCAAGGCTCCTGATTTCTTTGGGATTGCAATAAATACAGAATTACATAATTCAGAAGGTATATCTCCAGTATCATATAATGTGTTCAGCAGTCTGGTGACTTGATCTAGTCCAAATTCTTCTAAAGCTTTAATCATTTCTGTTGTGATGTTATCTGCACAGGGGGCCTTGCCAGCTTTCATATGCTTAAGAACATGTTGAATCTCCATCTTTAAAATTGGTTGTCCTTCATTATTGAATATAATATCATACTGTTCCTCTCTGTTATCATTATACAGGTCTTTCACATAATCTGTCCATACATGTAGAATCTGATCTGTTTCTATTATGATTGATTGATTGATTGATTTAGGAATCGACATCACAGCATTCGGGGCATTCCCATAAGTGCTCCGTCCCCATCCTCAGCAGCCAGCGAAGAGTTCCAACATTAATAGTACCAGTAGCAATCTGATTATAAGTCCGTCTCGCCTTTCCTCTGAGCGTCGGCCAGATCCCTTCGTCACTCCTCGTTGTCTCATTCTTGCCAGACCATGGTAATCCATTTGCTCCTCCGAGGCCGCAACCACGTCTGCCTTGTCATGTATCAATACTCCACCAAGTTCTGCAGAGCCAGCCAATCTGTCCGCCTGTTCATTTCCCAGCACACCGGCATGCCCCGGAGAAAAGATCCAGGCGATGCTTGTCACCCGTGACCTCCGAAGCGAAGCAAGCCACTCCGCATGAAGTCTGCCCGTCCTCACCCTCGTCAGCATGCTTTCTGAGTCAGATACAATCACGAAGTGTGTGTGTGTGTGTGTGTGTGTGTGTGTGTGTGTGTGTGTGTGTGTGTGGTATTCTCCATCCAGCGGAGAGCCGCAGTGATTGCCTCCACTTCCATTCTTAAGCTGGATGTTGTCGTATCATATGCCAGGCTCTCCTGCCCCAAACATCGACCATTAGCTTTGGCTATGAACCCCCAGCCACTTCTCTCACCTCTTGACACCGAACCATCTGTGTAGATAGATAATCACATCACTCGATTGAGCATTGTCCTGAATTAGTTGCTGGATTTCCACTTCCGTGGCCCCTGCTGGCCACTCCCTGCACTCCCGGCTTAATGTGATTATAACTCTGCACAAGTCTGACTGCTCCGCTGGCACTCTGACCCACTCCTCTCCACGCCTAATGTTCTCCAAGGGACACACCTGTCTGATCGTATCCTCCGCCTGAGCCATCCATGATTTCCCTCTTATCAGTCGCTGACCCTTAACTGCGTCCAGCGCCTCATGCAGTGGGTGATCTGTGTCTGCAGCTACTCTGAGATATGCCTTCGCCTGCACCACCTTGAGCCTACCAGCAACAGTCGGCAGACCAAGGATGTAACGCATACAAACTACTGGGGTGTCTCTAGTGCATTCCAGAATGACCCGCATAGCTTCGTTCTGTATGCGCTCTAACTTCACCAGCTGACTCTCTGAGACAGTGAGCAGACCTAATCCATAATCAATTACTGAGAGGATCAAGTGCTGGTATAGTGTGAAAAGCATTCTCTGCTCTGTGTCCATTGCAGCCATAGTTTTAAGTGTACTGAGTCCCTTTTGAGATCTTGTCACAACCGTCTCCACATGGTCCTTGAAGGATAGGATCCTGTCAAATGTGATCCCCAGATACTTCAGTTTGTTCTCTCTGCTGACATTTCTACCATCTATCGCGAGGCTTGGGACATCAGCTCTTACAATCCTGTTGTCCAGAGAGCACCACAAAACAGCCGCCTTTTCCGGGTGGATGACAGCACTCACTTCTGTGCACCAGTCAATCACTTTATCTACTGTCGCCTGTAGCTCCTGGGCAGTTTGCTCCCTATCTCTCCCCTGCCTATATGCAAGAATATCATCTACAAATGTTAGTATTCTTCCAACCCCTGGTGCTTCTAGGTTTGCAATCTTGCTCGTATACACATTAAAGAGCACCGGTGCGACTGCAGATCCCTGTGGCAGTCCCGGGGTTAACATATGTGGCTCTGAGGTCCATGCACCCAGACGGAGAGCAATCCGACGAGAGTGCAGGACGGCTGCTATCCAGTTCACCAACCAGGGATTGACCCCGTTCTCCATCAGTGCGGTCATCAAAATATCATATCGAACTCTATTGTACGCATCCTCGAGATCAAGCGCTACTACCATCGTTTCCTGTCTACTCTGGAACCCCTCATAAACATCAAAGGCAAAAGTGGCTGCATTTGACCTGGTATCTTTTCCTGGCCTGTAGCTCCCCAAGCCTCTTGGAAGAAGATTCCCGCTTTCCAAAAACTCTTGCAGCTTGACAGCGACTATCTTCTCTAAAACCTTCCCAAATGTATTTTGAAGGGTGATGATCCTAAAGCCGATAAGCTTTGACTGATCCTTGAATGGTTTTGGGAGAGGGATGAGATAGCTGTACACCAAATCCTGCGGTACTGATGCTGTCCAAATGCTCTGGTTAAAGCAGTTCTATTATGATTTTGCCATCTTTAGTTTTTACACAGCCTGTTGATGTACTTGTTCTTTTATTAGCAAGTTCCTGAATTCTTTTGTGCACTAATTTGGTATTTTGACTGTTGTGTTGTTTTTCAATGTCTAAGCACTTTTCCTCAAGCCATGCTTCTTTTCCCTCCTTACATAATATTCTGAATTGTCTGTGAATTTCTTTACATTTGGCAGAATTATTTTTGTTGAGTCTTCTTGTTTCCATTAGGTGTAAAATTTCTTCAGTCATCCATTTCATACGACCCAAGTTCTTTAATTTTGGAATAGTTGTTTCTGCAACTAAACTGATTGAATTCTTCAACATTTCCCATTGATCATCCACATCCTGGAATAAGATCTCTAGATCAGACAATATATCAAATCTGTTCTGTACTTCTATGTTGAATTTGTTTTGTATGTCCTTGTCAATATTCAATGTATCCAAATCATATTTAGTGTTTCCTGTTATATACTTGACTTTCTTCAACTTTATCCCCAGTGTTCCTGTAAGTAATCTGTGGTCACTGTAACAATCAGCACTGGGAACTGTTTTTGCAATTGTTAACGCGTTTCTAAATCTTCTGCTAATCAGAATGTAGTCAATCTGGTTTCTAATCCTGCTATCAGGACTCCTCCATGTCCATAATCTTCTAGGGTGTTGCTTAAACCAGGTGTTTCCTACAATCATTTCCTGTTCTTTTGCCCACTCTACGAGTCTGTATCCTCTTTAATTTCTCTCTCCTAAACCATAGTTTCCTACTGTGTATCTATCACCTTGATTTCCTACTTTTGCATTGAATTCCCCTAATATGATGTTTATTTCTGAATTTTTACATTTCTTTAAGGCAGACTCTATGTTATTATAAAATTCATCTACACTGTCTTCACTGGATCCTCCTGTTGGGGCATATACTTGAATAACATTTATGTTAAAAGTTGTGCCACTTAATTTAACTAGCAGAACTCTCTCGACAAGGCCCAATATCCTTGAACAGATTTTGATGTTTTCCGGTCCAAAATAATTGCCACTTCCCTTTGTGGATCTTCACCTCCAGAATAAATAATCTTAAAACCTTCATCTATCTTGATGCCTGCTCGGGATATAACAAATGAAAATACAGTTAGGTATGTATAGCTCCTGCGCCTGCGTGGCGGGGTAGGGGTATCCCCTATCAAAGGAGTGGTAAGGTGCTTCCTTCCCTCCGCTAGTCTACGGGACACCCTTGGGTAAGGTGGAGTACCCGTTTAGCCTCCCGATCAGGGTTACGTGAAGCCATGGGTGCAGGTGGTGGATGGAGTGTGAGAGCAGCCAACACGTAGTTTTAGTTTTTTTTGGGGGGAGACAATGTCTACGGTCATCGACCAGTGTGGTCACTGCTAGGAAGGAAAGCAACGGCAAACTACCTTCTTTACAGATGCCAAGAATATCATGTATTGCAAATTCATCGATAATTAGAGAAACGGCGTAAATGAGTGCCCTATAGGCGCAGTCACGCCCGGTAGGGGTAGTCATGTGCACCAGGTTACTCCAGACCGTCATCAGGCGATTGAGTCAAAAAGAATGTCAACATTGAAAGTAGGTTGCGACAGAGGGAGATGTAGGGAGAGAGAGAGAGAGAGAGAGAGAGAGAGAGAGAGAGAGAGAGAGATGTAGGGAGAGAGATGGGGGATATTATGATGAGAGAGATGTAGGGAGAGAGATGTAGGAAGAGAGGGAGAAAGAGAAGTAAGGGAGAGACAGTAAGATATGTAGGAAGAGAGAGAGGGAGAGAGATGAAGAAGGGAGAGAGAGAGAGAGAGAGAGAGAGAGAGAGAGAGAGAGAGAGAGAGATGTAGGCAGAGAGATGGGGATATTATGATGAGAGAAATGCAGGGAGAGAGATGTAGGAAGAGAGGGAGAAAGAGAAGTAAGGGAGAGACAGTAAGATATGTAGGAAGAGAGAGAGAGGGAGAGAGATGAAGAGAGAGAGAGAGAGAGAGAGACGTAGGAAGAGAGAGAGAAAGAGAAAGATGTAGGTAGATTAGATAGATAGAGAGAGAGAGAGAGAGAGAGAGAGAGAGAGAGAGAGAGAGAGAGAGAGAGAACGAATGAACGAACGAACGAACAAACTTTATTTTCAAAGGGTTAAGAATTGGGCACGTAGGCCCGTCTAACATTCTGCCCTTCTATCACTCTCTTTCATACATTATTTCATTCACACATCATTCAAGGCTAACAGAGAACAGCAACAATATAAAAGATATGCATTATAAAGGCATGGGCAAAATGCGAACATCAATACTACACGACTCAGTAATATTAGATAATGATCTGACACTTGTTAGATATGAGAGAGAGAGAGATAGAGAGAGAGAGAGAGATAGAGAGAGAGAGAGAGAGTGAGAGACAGAGAGACAGAGAGAGAGACAGAGAGACACAGATTGAGAGAAAGAGCAATGTAGATAGAGGGAGAGAGGAAAGAGAAATATAGGGAGAGAGAGGGATATATGTAGGGAGAGAGGGAGATGTAGGAAGATGGAGGGAGATATGTAGGAAGAGAGAGGGGAGACATATATATGTACGGAGAAAGAGGCTGATATGTAGGGAGAGAGCTATGTAGGGAGAAAGATGGAGATAAATGTAGGGAGAGAGAGATTAGGAAAAGAGAGAAGACAGAGGAAGAAGTTAGAGAGGGAGAGAGAAGGAGAAAGAGAGCAAATGAAAACTCCACAAATGAAGTTAAGAGAAGCCACTGTGATATTTGTAGAGATCCCGCTGTAATATTTGTGTAGAGTTGAATAATCCCCGAGTGGATGAAACAACAAGTTTGGAGTTGTCAGAGACACTATTACCGTAGTTCACGAGAAAGACGAGACGAGATCTTGTTGGCCAACACAAACCGGAACCAGGAACGCCCATACGTTAAGATGTCTATCGATTGGTCTCAAGCAGATCGGAGTATGTTAAGTGCAGTGATCTCCAGCCTGCACCCGCTGTCAGAATGACTGTAACATTCCCCACTTGCCAGCTTCAGTGTCTCCCATGCCAGGAAACTCAATTAAGACACTAAAGGTCGTTGTTGGGAGATTTGTGGCTCTTCGGGGACACGATTGCTGACGTGCACGCTTGTTTAATACTGTTGACTTTTTCTGCTCTTTGCGCTATTTGTAACATTAACCACATACAGTGACCCCCATTGTATCTCCGTGTCTTGTCGAGGTGTCTTGTGATAGTGTCTTGCTCTAGTGTCTTATGGTAGTGTCTTATGGTAGTGTCTTGGGGTAGTTAATTATGATATCGTAGTGTCTTGTCCTAGTGTCTTGTGGCAGTGTCTTGTGGTAATGTCTTGTCGTACTGCCTTGAGGTAACACCTTGTGGAAGTGTCTTATGGTAGTGTCTTGTGGTAGTGTCTTGTGATAGTGTCTTGTGGTAGTGTCTTGTGGTAGTGTCTTGTCCTAGCGTCTTGTGGTAGTGTCTTGTCCTAGTGTCTTGTGGCAGGGTTTTGTAGTAGTGTCTCCTGGTAGTGTCATGTGGTAGTGTCTTGTGGCAGTGTCTTGTGGTAGTGTCTTGTGGCAGTGTCTTGTGGTAGTATCTTGCGGTAATGTCTTGTGGTAGTGTCTTGTGGTAACGTCTTGTGGTAGTGTCTTATGGTAGTGCCTTTGGTTAGTGTCTTGTGGTAGTGTTTTGTGGTAGTGTCTTGTGGTACTGCCTTGAGGTAACGTCTTGTGGTAGTGTCTTGTGGTAGTGTCTTGTGATAGTGTCTTGTGGTAGTGTCTTGTGGTAGTGTCCTACGCAATTGGGAGGGTACAAGCCTTATCCTAGTGCAAGGAAATGCAACCATTAAGACTGAATGTCATGGCAGGGCAGACCAGGCCCTAAGCTTGGTTGTTAACTGGTCTAGGATTGAAGCTCTGACAGGCGGACAGTTAAAGCATTGCTTTGCTTATCCGGCAGCTTTTGCAGCTTGTCTTGCTCCAGACGTATTGGTGTTACCTTTCCTCTACAGTAAACTAGACAGGCCGAGAGAAAGATTATGCTGCATGGGCAACACGTGGTCTCTAAATTCAGCCCAGGCTTTGTGCTATCCATCCATCATGTGCCATGCCGGTAAGCGTGGGCGGTCACGTTTTGCCATCTCACTCGATCACTAGAGTCGTGGATCAGCTCCGTGTTCTTGTCTCGACCATGCCACGAGGCCAAGCCATCCAGGTATTTGCTTCTAGGTCTTCCCCTTCTGTTCCCTACGATCTTGCCAGTTGTCACCAAGTTCTCCAATTCATTTCTTCTCATAACATGCCCAAAAAATTTTGACTGTCTGCGTCTAATATCTCTATTCAGTTTCCGATCTTCATTTGTTTCTTGAAGGACCTTTTCATTGGTCTTTCTGGCTGTCCATGGTATTTGTCACCGACCGTTAGGGTGTTTCTATTGAAATAGACAGAAATCCCTATCCAAGAGTTTGCCGACAGTCTCTAGAAATTATGGCTCGTTACAAGAATGTCTAAAGGGATGGTCCCGATAGGAGAGACTGGGATTCACTTGGTAGACAAAGGCAGAAGGTGAAGAACACTCGTGTATGTAGGAAGCCCTAACACGACTGTCTAGTTTATCTGTCGGTGATCCTTCGTCAATTGATGGAGCCCCCTGTTTTAAATACTTTCACGCACTCACGCGCACACCTTGCGTTCAAAATGATCACGAGTGGAGTACGTTGGTGAAAGTATAAAACAATAATACTCTTTAATAATAAAAGAGAAAATGAAAATTGTGGTTCAACTGGTGAACTATGATAGTTACATTTATGTTACAGGTACAAAAATAAAACAGTTTTCTGATGCTTAGCTAGATCGCATATCATCATTCACACCATCCAGACAGTGACACACTCAGAACACATGTAGACACAGAGTCACCTGAGATACTCTGATCTCGTTTAGGAATAGTGCTGGCTTTCGTTTGAATTATGTCTTGGAGTCGACCCTGGCATTCGACAGGTGTACGATGCTCCTCCGGATTCCAGGTTCCGTCTCCACTAGTTGGTGGCTCAAAGTTTCGGTAACCGGACCAGTTAGGCTTCAGGAGTATCAGCAGCGAGGCTCCTTAAATCAAACAAACAGTTGCAGACTCCTTAGTGTCTTGACAATAACAATGTGTCTGAGTGTTGGTGTTGTGTGTCTGTTGTGTATGTGTCAGATGCAGAACAGGAATAAAACATAATTCCTCTCTGCTATTCTGTATCAAAAGCAAAGGGCCAATAGCTCCTATTAGCTTGGCTATACATTGTATGACATGGTGATACAAGGTGAAAAAGGGTCCAGAAGTGGACACATTCTAAGACCACATGGTCCATTGGAGTAGAACATGTAGACAAATCCATCCATCATGTGCCATGCCGGTAAGCGTGGGCGGTCATGTTCTGCCATCTCACTCGATCAACAGAGTCGTGGATCAGTTCCGTGTTTCTGTCTCGACTATGCCACAAGGCCAAGCCATCCAGATACTTGTTTCTAGGTCTTCCCCTTGGTCTGTTCCCCTCGATCTTACCAGTTGTCACCAAGTTCTCCAAATCATTTCTTCTCATAACATGCCCAAAAAATTGTGACTGTCTACGTCTAATGTCTCTGATCAGTTTACGATCTTCATTTGTTTCTTGAAGGACTTGTTCATTGGTCTTTCTGGCTGTCCATGGTATTCTTTGCATTTTCCTCAGAAACCACATTTCTACAGCCATCAGATGTTTTTCAGCCTGGCTGCTCATTGTCCAAGCTTCACATCCATATAAAAGTACAGGTTCTATGTAGCATCTCAACACTCTTTTTCTCGTTTCAATTGACATCTTTTTATTGGTCAGTATGTTTTTCATCTTGCTAAAGGCTACTTTTGCCATGGCGATCCTTGTTCTAATCTCTTCAAGGCATCTCCCATCAGATGTTATTACTGTTCCGAGATAATTGTACCTATTCACTTGTTGAAGAATATTCCCATTTACTTGTATATTACACTGTGGTATTTCGTTCTTCCTAGTGACGACCATAATCTGTGTCTTTTTACAATTTAATTCTAACCCTTGTTGTTCACTGTGTGTAACAACCGCATCTACTAAATTTTGCAGATCCTGTTCATTGTCTGCAATCAAGACTGTATCATCTGCATATCTAATGTTATTGATGCATCGTCCCCCAATGTTGATTCCTTCCATATTTTCAATATTTCTGAAAATATTTTCACTGTACAGGGAAAACAGATCTGGAGACATTACACATCCCTGTCTCACACCTCTCTTAATAGGCTGATATTGGCTTACTTCATTATCAACTCTTATAGCAGCTTGTTGTTTCCAATATATGTTTTTTACAAGTCTAAGGTCTTTCCCATCAATTTGTAGATCTTCAAGCATCCTTATCATGTTGACATGTCTCACTTTATCAAAAGCCTTTGTGTAGTCAATAAAGCAAAGGTGTAGATCTTTGTTTACTTCTATAGAACGTTCAATTACGGTTCTCAGTATATACACAGCATTTACTGTACCCTTGCCTACTACAAATCTTTGTTTGAAAAAGGCATTGCAAAATGTACATGGTTGTGAAACTTGAAGTGACTCATATGCAATAATTACTGGTGCATTCCTTAACACCATAGTGAGGAAGTCCTGGGCAGCCAGGATGGTTCCCTAGATAGCTAAGGAAAGGCCAACAATAATTCAACCTAATCCCACATCAATCATTAGGCATAAAGCAATCAAGTGTCGCCACGAAGTCGTGAGGTATACCCCACAGAATATACGAGCTAAAAGATAAGAAGAAGGCCAGCAGGCAAGCAAGGGGGCTGAGATATTCCAGGCATTGGGCTTTAGGATGTCTCAGTTATCCCTTGTTGAGTTATTTACTCCCCAAATTCTGATTCCTCACCACATGGTATTTGCCTTGAACTTATGACCGTCAGTGTCGTGTAGTTCGGCATGGCGGTGAATCAGGGGTAAGCAAATTTATGTTTGAATATATATCACCTAGTAATATTGCTGGCATGTGAGAATCATGTTCCACATGTCTCTTCTACTTCTGCCCACATGGCAAAATCATGTTATCATAGTTTCAACAAAATATACACGTAAATACATTCACAAAATGCATATGAAAAATAATCAGTAAGGTTTATACATTATATCTATATATTTTTATCTATAAATATATCTAGGCCTCACATGTTTTCTCTCAATGTCTCCCCTTTCAAATACCATGTTTCATAAATATACATGGTCGGGAAAGTTTTGGGTTTTCCCAATATCAGAATATAAATGTGTACACACTCCTTACTATAATCATAATTATTATGTTACTACACTCACCCCCAGTCTTAGTGCAGCACTTAAGATAGGTTTTGGTATAATCTACCAAGGATGCAATTGGATATGGCAGCTCACTTCATATAAGGTCTGCTTAGCACAGCAGCTATGGTCGTTGTGAACCGGACGGAAGTTGTTAGTCACAATTTCCGGTGCAGCAGTACTATTAGCATATCGCTGTATTCCCGTTGCTAGGGAGTGACGGACCTATATCCCCAGTCATTAGACTTGATATTAATAAGGTTTGAAGACAGGGGATTTCCCTTGTGACATCATTTGATGATGACGTGGAAATGTGCTGTCCCCAATAGTACAGTGTGTAGTTTTAGTGCAGCAAATGTCTGCGTCGCCAATATGACGTCATTATTAGTAATTTAGCTGCCTACTGAATCCAGAATGTAAATAGTAATTCCACTAACGCAGTAGTGGTGGTGTTTGCATAGTGATCTAGACTCATCCCGTCACAGTATTCTTTGCATTTTCCTCAGAAACCACATTTCTACAGACATCAGATGTTTTTCAGCTTGACTGCTCATTGTTCAAGCTTCACATCCATATAAAAGTACAGGTTCTATGTAGCCCACACAACATGATTTTCTTGGCATTTATAAAGAAGGTAGTTTGCCATTGCTTTCCTTCCTAGCAGTGACCATACTGGTCAGTGACGGTAGCCATTGTCTCCTCAAAAAAGAGATCATCTGCCTACCGTCATGAAGGTGGAGACCATAACCTACAAATATCTGTCGGCTGCTCCCTATCTTCATCCACCACCTGCACCAATGGCTTCACGTAACCCTGATCGGGGGGCTAAACGGGTACTCCACCTTGCCCAAGGGTGTCCCTTAGGCTAGCGGAGGGAAGGAGGCACCTTACTTCTCCTTTGATAGGGGATACCCCTACCCCGCTTTGTGTTATGGAGAGGTATAACTCCATTTTACAAACTGTCGTCTGTCAAGATGGCAAGGTGCCAGTCAGTCAGTCAGGTAGAGTGTGTGGTATAACCAGTGATGAGATAAAGTGTCTGATATAACCAGTGATGAGATAAAGTGTCTGATATAACCGGTGATGAGATAAAGTGTCTGATATAACCGGTGAGAGATAAAGTGTCTGATATAACCAGTGATGAGATAAAGTATCTGATATAACCAATGATGAGATAGAGTGTGTGGTATAACCAGTGATGAGATAAAGTGTCTGATATAACCAGTGATGAGATAGAATGTCTGATATGTGTTGTCTCGTGTGTTCCCGGGAAACGAGATAGCAAGTGATGAGATAGAAAGTGTGATATGTATTTTCTTTTGATGTTTTCCTGGGACACAAGATAACCAGTGATGAAATAGGGTGTCTGATATGAGTTTTCTCTCGTGTGTTGCCACGACAAGAGATAACCAGTGATGAGATAGAGTGTCCTATATCTGTTGTCTTATCTGAAGTCATATGATGTGCTCCTGGGAAACAAGATAACCAGTGATGAAATAGAATGTCCTATATCTGATTGCAGACAATGCACAGGATCTGCAACAATTAGTAGACGCTGTGGTTGTACACAGTGAGCAGCTGGGGTTGGAATTAAATTGTAGGAAGACACAGGTTATGGTCGTCACTAGGAAGAACGAAGTACCACAATGTAATATACAAGTAAATGGGAATATTCTTCAACAAGTGAATCGGTTCAATTATCTCGGAACAGTCATAACATCTGATGGCAGATGCCTTGAAGAGATTAGAACAAGAATCGCCATTGCGAAAGTAGCCTTTAGCAAGATGAAAAACATTTTGACCAATAAAATGATGTCAATTGAAACGAGAAAAAGAGGGTTGAGGGGATACATAGAGCCTGTTCTTTTGTATGGATGTGAAACTTGGACAATGTGCAGTCAAGCTGAAAAACATCTGATGGCTGCAGAAATGTGGTTTCTGAGGAAAATGCAAAGAATACCATGGACAGATAGAAAAACCAATGACCAAGTACTACAAGAGACAAATGAAAATCGTAGATTGATTAGAGAAATTAGACGTAGACAGTCAAAATTTTTTGGACATGTTATGAGAAGAAATGGACTGGAGAACTTAGTGACAGCTGGCAAGATCGAAGGGAACAGACCAAGAGGAAGACCGAGAGGAAAATACCTGGATGGCTTGGCCACATGGCATGGACGAGACAGGAACACTGAGCTGATCCACGACACTGGTGATCGAGTGAAATGGCGAATCATGACCGCCCACGCTTTCCGGCATGGCACATGATTGATTGATTGATTGATATCTGTTGTCATATCTGAAATTCGGTGATGTGCTCCCAGGACAAATAAAAAAAAAAAAAAGAAGACAGTTGTGTGAGAAGAACTTTATGTCAGGACAAACATATTCACTGACAGGCGGCCAGCTAGAGGAGACAGCCAGCCAGCTAGAGGAGACAGCCAGCCCTGTACGACATCCACCCTGGCCCACACACCACAGACAAACCGATGATGTTGACGATGAGATGATGCGTGGAGCAGCATCCTCCACTTGACACTCCAGTCACTGACGCAACACTCGAGTTATTCCGGACTTGTTCAAATACATTTTGCTTGAATGATTGCACACAACTGTTAGCTCCCCAGACATGTTAAATGCATTTTGCCCGAACTATCCGACACAAACGTTGCCTCTCTGCAGTCAGACTGGGCCTCATTGTCATTCTGTGGCGTCTGTGCGTCAGGTAAAGCCACTTTTAGTTGTCGCTTCAAATCCGACTTGTCCAATTTGTGCCCCAGACTGTACCTTCGTTAGAGACATGGCTTGGAGACTGTTAATGAAGCTCTAAGTACGCCGTAGAGGCTGATCAGTCTCCTGGGCGTGCGTGTAGCAGCAGTGCTGTTGCCTGAACTTCCGATACAACAAGCCTGTTTATCAGTTGTGAGGTTTGTCTGTCATTTGTGTGGATTGTCTGTCTGTTGTGTAGATTGTCTGTAAATTTAGTGGGGGGGGGGGCAAAGAGAAGGCAGAGAAGTAAATATGTGGATGGCTTGGTCACGTGGCATGGTCCGGACAAGAACAAAGAGCTGATCCACGACTCTGGTGATCGAGTGAGATAGCGAAACGTGACAGCCCACGCATATCGGCATGGCACACGATAATGGTGATTTCCATTTCCTAGAATTGATGCTGTTCAGGAGACAGTGTTCTTCCACCTCGGCTTCTTGTATCTTGTACAATGGCAGTATGTTTGTCGCCTTCTGAGTCCACGGCGTTGTAGAATGTGTGTGTTACATGTTGCTTCACAAGCCTGGTGGTTGTCCACAGTTCGTGATTGACATCTGTGTGTTCCCGCAGGTAGGGTGCATGCTCTAGATCTAGAATGTTTGCTTTCATGTATGTGCTTGTGTTCTGTCAAAGACTCTCCAACATGATTGGCCTCTGCAGTACATAGGCCAGAGGGTTTATATCTTCTTCATCACCCATTGCTGCCAGTTCAGGCAAATAAAGCTAACAAAAAGTGGCATGTTTACGAATGCATCGCTTGTTGTTGACGACACTCGCAGGCTTCACCACAACGCAGAGATTTAATGCACTGCTGACTTGGAGTTATAGAATAGTCACATAACTGTAGGTAGGTATACAGTAGTCACACAACTGTACGTAGGTATACAGTAATCACACAACTGTAGGTAGATATACAGTAATCACACAACTGTAGGTAGATATACAGTAATAACACAACTGTAGGTAGGTATACAGTAATCACACAACTGTAGGGAGATACACAGTAATCACACAACTGTAGGGAGATATACAGTAATCACACAACTGTAGGTAGATACACAGTAATCACACAACTGTAGGTAGGTATAGAGTAGTCACACAACTGTAGGTAGGTATACAGTAATCACACAACTGTAGGGAGATACACAGTAATCACACAACTGTAGGTAGATATACAGTAATCACACAACTGTAGGTAGATATACAGTAATCACACAACTGTAGGTAGATATACAGTAATCACACAAGTGTAGGTAGATATACAGTAATCACATAAATGTTGGTCTATCCATCCATCATGTGCCATGCCAGTAAGCGTGTGCGGTAATGTTCTGCCATCTCACTCGATCACCAGAGTCGTGGATCAGCTTCTTGTTCCTGTCTCGACCATGTTCCGTGGCCAAGCCATCCAGGTATTTACTTCTCTGTCTTCCCTTGGTCTCTTCCCTTCGATCTTGCCAGTTGTCACCAAGTTATCCAAGTCATTTATTCTCATAACATGTTCAAAAAATGTTGACTGTCTACGTCAGTTTACGATCTTCATTTGTTTCTTGAAGGACTTGTTCATGGGTTTTTCTGTCTGTCAATGGTATTCTTTGCATTTTCCTCAGAAACCACATTTCCACAGCCATCAGCTGTTTTTCAGCTTGACTGCTTATTGCCCACGCTTCACATCCATACAACAGTACAGGTTCTATGTAGCACTTTAACACTCTTTTCCTCGTTTCAATTGATATCTTTTTATTGATCAGTATGTTTTTCATCTTGCAAAAGGCTGCCTTCGCCATGGCAATTCTTGTTCTAATCTCTTCAAGGCATCTCCCATCAGACGTTATGACTGTTCCGAGATAACTGTACCGATTCACGTGCTTTAAGAATATGCCCATTTACTAGTATATCACATTGTGGTATTTCCTTCTTCCCAGTGACGACCATAATCTGTGTCTTCCTAATATTCAGTTCTAACCCTAGTTGTTCACTGTGTGCAACAACCGCATATACTAAATGTCGCAGGTCCTGTTCATTGTCTGCAATCAAGACTGTATCATCTGCATATCTAATATTATTGATGTGTCTTTCACCAATGTTTATTCATTTAATATCTTCTATATCTCTGAAAATATTTTCACTCTACAGGGGAAAAAAAAAAGATCTGGAGACATTACACATTCCTGTCTCACACCTCTTTTAATAGGCTGATATTGACCTACATCATTATCAATTCTTATGGCAGCTTGTTGTTTCCAATATATGTTTTTTACAAGTCTAAGGTCCTTTCCATCAATTTGTAGATCTTCAAGCATCCTTACCATGTCGACATGTCTCACTTTATCGAAAGCCTTTGTGTAGTCAATAAAGCAAAGATATAGATCTTTGTTTACTTCTATGAACGCTCAATCACTGTTCTCAGTATATGCACAGCATTTACTGTACCCTTGCCTTCTACAAACCCACATTGTTCTTCTCCTATTTCGGGTTGTATTTTCTTCCTAATTCTTTGCATGCTAATTCTCAGCAGAATCTTCGTGATGTAGCTCATTATACTAATTGTTCTATGTTGATCGCATTCCATGGTTCCTGATTTCCTCGGGATTGCAATAAATATAGAATTACATAATTCAGGAGGTATATCTCCAGTATCGTATATTGCATTCAGCAGCCTGGTGACTTGGTCTATTCCATATTCTTCTAAGGCATTGATAATTTCTACTGTGATGTTATCTGTACCCGGGGTCTTGTCAGTTATCATATGGTTAAGAGCATTCTGAACTTCCATCTTCAAAATTGATGGTACTGCATTATTATTCCGATAGCCATATTGTTCTTCTCTTGTACCATCATAAAGGTCTTTCACATAATCTGACCACGCATGTAAAATTTGATCTTTTTCTGTTATGATTTTGCCATCTTTGGTTTTTAGACAACCCATTGATGTGTGTGTCCTTTTGTTAGTGATGTCATTAATTCTTTTGTGCATTAATTTGGTATTTCGAGTATTGAGTTGGTTTTCAATTTCCTTGCAATTTTCCTCAAGCCATGTTTCTTTTGTCTCTTTGCATAGCTTCCTAATTTTCCTGTGAATCTCTTCATATTTTTCCTTGTTATTTTTGCTATTTCTTCTTACTTCCATGAGTTTTAAGATGTCTTCCGTCATCTATTTCTTGCGTCCTATTATCTTTATTTTTGGAATGGTTGTTTCTGCAGCTTGTTTGACTGATTTCTTTAATATTTCCCATTGGTCACTGACGTCTTAAAATAATATTTCTAATCGGACAATGCATCGAATCTGTTCTTTACCTCTACGATGAATTTATCTTTTATCTCCTCACTCTTCAGTGCCTGTAGATCAAATTTTGTGTTTCTTGGTGAATATTTGACTTTCTTTAATTTTATATATAAATTCCTTAAGATACATCTATGGTCGCTGTAGCAGTCTGCGCTTAGTATAGTTTTTGCGAATTTTAAAGTGTCATCTTATTTCGTTCGCTTGAAATATGTCTACAAGTGCAATATTGTCTCTTGTATGAATCTTAACAGTCTTTTTTAGTTCACTAAGCGGTCCATAGAGTTTATCTTCCACTGTTGTCTCTCTAGGCCAGAAGGTTCGCCTGGATATGTTGTAGTTTGGGCAATCCTGGAGTGTGTGCTCTGCTGTCGGCGACGCCAAACCACATGTGCACACATGGCTGTTTCACCAATCTTGAATTTTGTATACATGTGGTTGTGTAATCTATTGTGTCCTGTTCTGATGCGCGGAAGAATGAGCTATTCTGGTCTGTCCATAACGTGGTAGTCGTCTTGAGTAGGGTTTGGTGGCCTTCTGACTGATTTGATCATTCTTTTCTTTTGATGGTATGTAATGGGCACATCAGGTTGTTCTACTTTTGCTCCTTCCTTAGCCAATCGACCAGCTCTGTCGTGTCCGGGTACTCCACAGTGGGATGGTATTCACTGTATGGTGACCTTGTGCTGACTGCTGAGTTAAGAAAGTAGTGTCATTAGAACTGGCAATTTCCCAGACAGGAGCGCCTCTAGTACTGATTTTGCATCTGTCAATAGCACCACAGGTTGTGTACCATTGCTGGTATTTAGTAATTTCTCTTTTGCTATCTTCATGGCCTCAATTTCAGCAGCATAGTTATGGTAGTACTTTCCTGTTTGAACTCTGGCCTTGTCCCTAGCATTACTTGGGTATTCTATGTACACCCCCGCTCCTCCATTTCGAACAGCATTTTGTGCTGACCCATTTGTGTAGATTCGGATCCAGAGGTCCTGTGGATATTTGTCATCAAGGAAGCTGAGATTGGCTGTTCTGCGCTGTACACTGTTCTGTTCTTCCTTGTCAAATATTCCTCTCACTTTTGTCTGGATTTGCAGTGATAGTCTATGTTCATCTTTTCATGGAGTTCGCTCTGGAATAGTTGTCAGGGGGATATCAACTGTGAGAAGATAGGTGGTTTCTCTGCAGAGTCGTTTGGCCTGATGGGTAAAACTATTTCTTTTCAACCGCCCCATAGCTAAGTTTTCAAATCGGTTCTTCATAGGCTGGCGTGGCAAGCTGAGGAACTTCTCTGCTTGTGTTAGTGTTTCGTATCTCTGCGCTCTCTCAGTGCTTGTGTCCTCCCCATTTTCTCTATTGCTACTATAGGGGTTGATCTCATCCCTCTTGTGATGACTCTAAGAGCTTGATTTTGCACCTTGTCCAGCTCCTGTAATGTGGTTTTTGATGTTGAACACCACGCAGTTGACCCGTATTCCAGGTATGGTATAGGGGTCAACTGCGTTATGTTCAGCATTAAAATCCACACTACAAGAGCTGGACAAGGTGCAAAATCAAGCTCTTAGAGTCACCACAGGGGGGATTTTTAAGTCATTTCGAAATATTCTGTTGATGAGAATGTAATCAGTCTGATTTCTGATCTTATGATCAGGACTCCTCCCAGTCCATAATCTCCTTGGGTGCTGTTGATACCAGGTGTTTCCAATAATTAAATCCTGCTCTTTTACACACTGTACAAGTCTGCAACCTCTTTCATTCCGTTTCTCTAGTTCATACTTGCCTACTATGCATCCGTCATGTTGATTTCCAACTTTGGTATTCAAGTCACCCATTATGAAATTTACTTCAGAATTCTCGCATTTCTTGAAGACTTTCTCTAGATCATTATAAAATTCATCAATGCTGTCATCACTACTGTCTGCTGTTGGTGCATAAACTTGTATGGCGTTGACATCAAAAGGTCTTCCACTCAACTTCACCAGTAACACTCTATCTAATACAGTCAAATATCCTTTGATCGATTTCGATCTCTCTGTATCCATTATACTTGCTACTCCTCGCTGTTGTTTCTTTCCATCAGAATAGATTATTCTATATTCCTCAGATGTTATAATGCCCATTCCTGTCCATCTGGTCTCACATATACCTAACAGCTTAATATTTAATCTTCTCATTTAGTTTTTAATGATATCAAATTTTCCATCCCCTTTCATAGTTCTTACATTCCAAGTTCCTATTTTCAATGTTGATATTCTTTTGCACTCAGTCGACTGCTGATGGTCTGGAGTCACTTGGTGCACATAAAGGTAGGTATACAGTAACCACACAACTGTAGGTAGGTATAGAGTAATCACACAACTGTAGGTAGGTATACAGTAACCACACAACTGTAGCTAGGTATAGAGTAGACACAAAACTGTAGGTAGTTATACAGTAAACACATAACTGTAGCTATGTATAGAGTAATCACACAACTGTAGGTAGATATACAGTAACCACATAACTGTAACTAGGTATAGAGTAGTCACACAACTGTAAGTAGGTATAGAGTAATTACACAACTGTAGGTAGGTATAGAGTAATCACACAACTGCGGATAACTATACAGTAATCACACAATTGTAGACAGGGATAGAGTAATCACACAACTGAAAGTAGGTATACAGTAATCACACAACTGTAGGTAGGTATACAGTAATCACATAACTGTAGGTAAGTATACAGTAATCACACAACTGTAGGTAGTTATACAGTAATCACACAACTGTAGGTAAGTATACAGTAATCACACAACTTTAGATAGATATACAGTAATCAGACAACTTTAGGTAGTTATACAGTAATCACACAACTGTAGATAGATATACAGTAATCACACAACTGTAGTTAGGTATACAGTAATCACACAACTGTAGATAAATATACAGTAATCACACAACTGTAGTTAGGTATACAGTAATTACACAACAATAGGTAGGTATACAGTAATCACTCAACTGTAGATAGACATACAGTAATCACACAACTATAGGTAGTTATACAGTAATCACACAACTGTAGTTAGGTATACAGTAATCACACAACAATAGGTAAGTATACAGTAATCACACAACTGTAGGTAGTTATACAGTAATCACACAACTGTTGATAGGTATACAGTAATCACACAACAATAGGTAGTTATAGAGTAATCACATAATAATATGTAGTTATTCAGGTATCACACAACTGTAGGTAGGTATACAGTAATCACACAACTGTAGGTAGTTGTACAGTAATCACACAACTATATGTTGTTATACAGTAATCACACAACTGTAGTTAGGTGTACAGTAATCACTCTACAGTAGATATATATACAGTAATCACACAACAATAGGTAGGTATACAGTAATCACACAACAATAGGTAGTTATACAGTAATCACACAACTGTAGGTAGGTATACAGTAATCACACAACTGTAGGTAGTTATACAGTAATCACACAACTATAGGTAGTTATACAATAATCACACAACTGTAGTTAGGTAAACAGTAATCACACAACAATAGGTAGTTATACAGTAATCACACAATAATATGTAGTTATACAGTAATCACACAACTGTAGGTAGGTATACAGTAATCACACAACTGTAGATAAATATACAGTAATCACACAACTGTAGTTAGGTATACAGTAATCACACAACAATAGGTAGGTATACAGTAATCACACAACTGTAGATAGATATACAGTAATCACACAACTATAGGTAGTTATACAGTAATCACACAACTGTAGTTAGGTATACAGTAATCACACAACAATAAGTAGGTATACAGTAATCACACAACTGTAGGTAGTTATACAGTAATCACACAACTATATGTAGTTATACAGTAATCACACAACTGTAGGTAGTTATACAGTAATAACACAACTGTAGTTAGGTGTACAGTAATCACACAACAATAGGTAGTTATACAGTAATCACACAACTTTAGTTAGGTATACAGTAATCACACAACAATAGGTAGTTATACAGTAATCACACAACAATAGGTAGGTATACAGTAATCAAACAACTGTAGCTAGGTATACAGTAATCACACAACAATAGGTAGTTATACAGTAATCACACAACTGTAGTTAGGTATACAGTAATCACACAACAATAGGTAGTTATACAGTAATCACACAACAATAGGTAGTTATACAGTAATCACACAACAATAGGTAGGTATACAGTAATCACACAACAATAGGTAGTTATACAGTAATCACACAACAATAGGTAGTTATACAGTAATCACACAACAATAGGTAGGTATACAGTAATCACACAACTGTATGAAGTTATACAGTAATCACACAACTGTAGGTAGATATACAGTAATCACACAACTGTAGTTAGGTATACAGTAATCACACAACTGTAGTTAGGTATACATTAATCACACAACTATAGGTAGGGATACAGTAATCACACAACTATAGGTAGGGATTCAGTAATCACACAACTGTAGGTAGATATACAGTAATCACACAACTGTAGTTATGTACTGGCCCTAAGCCTTGGTTGGCGTCTGGTCTGGGATCAAAGCTCCGACAGGCGGACAGTTAGAGCATTGCTTTGCTGATCCGGCAGCTTCTGCAGCTTGTCTTGTTCCAGATGTAGGGGTTTTACCTTTCCTCTGGAGTGAACTAGGCAGGCCGAGAGAGGGATCATGCTGCATGGGCAACACATGATCTCTATATTTTAGCCCAGGCTTTTTGGTTGGAAAAGTATTTGCCAGAATTGTTCTGCGCAGACTTCAAGTCCTAGGAGATCAAGTCTACCCCGAATCACAGTGTGGCTTTCGACAGAACCGGTCTACCACTGATATGATATTCTCATTGCGACAAATGCAAGAAAAATGCCGTGAACAGAATCAACCACTGTTTATTGCCTTCATCGACCTCACAAAGGCATTTGATTTGGTCAGTCGTGAGGGTCTGTTCAAGGCACTAAAGAAGATTGGCTGCCCACCAACTCTTCTGTCCATTGTGGAATCGTTCCACACAGGCATGAAGGGTATAATCAAGTTTGATGGTGCAACTTCTGAAGAATTTGAAATCAAGAGTGGAGTTAAGCAAGGTTGTGTACTAGCTCCCACCCTCTTTGGAATATACTTTTCACTTCTACTGAAATATGCATTTCGTGATCAGGATGGTGGTATATACATTCACTCACGCTCAGATGGCGGCCTCTACAATGCTCAGAGATTGAAGGCTAAGACCAAAATTAGGAGGGTACTGATCAGAGAGTTGCTTTTTGCAGATGATGCTGCAGTTACGACCCACTCTGAGGAAGAATTGCAATGTCTACTATCTGCATTCTCCAATGCTTGTTCTGAATTTGGTTTAACAATTAGCAAAAAGAAGACACAGATTATGTCACAAGGTGCACATGGGGTACCATCAATCTTTATTGACGACGCCGAACTAGAGATAGTAGACCATTTTACATATCTAGGATCGGTGGTAAATAGCAAATTATCCCTAGATCAGGAAATCAACATCCGGATTGGTAAGGCAGCAACAACAATGAACAGGTTAAGAAAAAGAGTCTGGGAGAACAGGAAGCTTACTGCCAAAACAAAAGTTCTTGTCTATCAAGCCTGTGTCCTTAGTACTCTTCTCTATGGCAGTGAAACCTGGACAACTTACTCACACCAAGAGAACAATTTAAACAGCTTTCATATGCGGTGTCTGCGAAGAATTCTTGGTATTAAGTGGCAAGACAAAATCACAAATACTGAAGTATTGGAAAGATCAGGTTGTGTGACAGTTTATTCCATGCTCAGTCTTCGTAGACTTAGATGGATAGGACATCTTAGGAGGATGGATGATGGTAGAATACCAAAGGATATCTTTTTTGGTGAATTACAGATGGGTAAGAGATCTCAGGGCCGGCCTCTACTACGATACAAAGATGTGTGTAAGCGGGACAAGATTGATACAGGCATTGATAATGCACATTGGGAGCAAGTCGCCGCTGAACGTGTTGCATGGAGGGCAAATATCAGAAATGGAATAAAGTCAAAGGAGAAAATTATTGCAGAAAAGTCACACACCAAGCGTTTGAGACGTAAGATGGTGCATGATGGTGGAAATGACCACGTGTTCACATGTACCCACTGTGAACGGACATTTACAGCGCAAATTGGCCTTATCAGTCACACTCGCTACCGCCATAGTTAAAAGTTATTATGCCTTTTTAAAGCACAAACTATCGTCTGTCAAGACGGCAAGGTGCCAATGGTAGTTATGTATACAGTAATCACACAACTGTAGGTAGATATACAGTAATCACACAACTGTAGTTATGTATACAGTAATCACACAACTGTAGGTAGATATACAGTAATCACACAACTGTAGGTAGATATACAGTAATCACACAACAATAGGTAAGTATACAGTAATCACACAACTGTAGGTAGTTATACAGTAATCACACAACTGTTGATAGGTATACAGTAATCACACAACAATAGGTAGTTATAGAGTAATCACATAATAATATGTAGTTATTCAGGTATCACACAACTGTAGGTAGGTATACAGTAATCACACAACTGTAGGTAGTTGTACAGTAATCACACAACTATATGTTGTTATTTTTGTCAGGTCTTAGTCAGATATGACTGAGCTACCGTATAACAGTAGACGGTACTACCTGGTTTCTGTTAGTGCCGAACGTTGGGCGGCGCTTACCAAACCCGACACCCCACATTGTGCCAACGGCTTCGGGCGGAAGAGCGCAATTGGGAGGGTACAAGCCTTACCCTGGTGCGAGGAAATGCAAGCTAAAGACAAAATTGTCATGGCAGGGCAGACCAGGCCCTAAGCCTTGGTTGGCGACTGGTCTAGGATCGAAGCTCCGACAGGCGGACAGTTAGAGCATTGCTTTGCTGATCCGGCAGCTTCTGCAGCTTGTCTTGTTCCAGATGTAGGGGTGTTACCTTTCCTCTGGAGTGAACTAGGCAGGCCGAGAGAGGGATCATGCTGCATGGGCAACACATGATCTCTATATTTTAGCCCAGGCTTTGTGCTATGGAGAGGCAATAACTCCATCCCTGGTCTTAACTGGTCTCGGAATCAAAGCGAGAGGCAACTGTTACGGGTTATAAGTCCTTGTCAGTTGGCGTAGACATGGGGCGCCATGCGTTGCCTCTGACGGTGGGAGAAACCTATAGGTGTCACTGATCAGCTACCGCCCGCCTCAAGCTGGGCAGCCCCCAGCCAATTGGGTGCTGATCCGCCACAGCCTGCCTGCTTCAATGGGTGCTTGGGGCTAGGACAAAATCTGAATCGCAGGCTGTAAAACCAATGCACCAGGTACAAACAAAAATAAAAATAGAAACCTCAAGCTACGGCTTGCAACCTGGAACGTGAGAACCATGTGTCCAGGATTTTCCACTGACTTGACCAATATTGACGATGTGAGAAAAACGGCTGTGATTGATGCCGAACTCAATCGTCTTAACATTGATATTGCTGGCCTGCAGGAGACTCGCCTCGCTGAGGAAGGGTCACTCAGGGAAAACAACTACACCTTTTTCTGGAAGGGTAGAGGGCAGGCAGAAAAAAGGCAACACGGTGTGGGCTTTGCAGTGAAGAATTCGCTACTGGGAATGATTGAAATTCCAGCAGGAGGAAATGAAAGACTATTATCCCTGCGCTTGGCAACCTCTTGTGGGTTTGCCACCATTATTACTGCATATGCACCGACACTCGATTCCTCTGATGATGTGAAGGATTTGTTCTATGAGGAGTTAGACTCCGTGATCAAGGCAGTTCCAAAATCTGACTACATTTATATGCTCGGTGATTTCAATGCTCGTGTGGGCAAGGACTCGAGTTCATGGCCAGTGTCCCTTGGAAAATACAACATCGGTCGCATGAATGAAAATGGGCAAAGGCTGCTGGAGCATTGCACCAGTAATGACCTATGTATTACAAACTCTTTTTTTAAAACAAAAGAGATGCATAAGGTCACATGGAAACATCCAAGATCCGGCCATTGGCACCAGCTGGACTTCATCATCACACGGAGACAACATCTGAACCATATATCATTGACTCGTAGTTACCACAGTGCTGACTGTGATACAGATCATTCTTTGGTTGTTGCAAGAGTTAGACTGAGACCAAAGAGAATCTACACAGCTAAACACAAATCTAGCCCCAGGATTAATATTATTAACACTCATGATCCTGAAAAGTACTTTCAGTTTCAACAGCAACTTGAAGACGCTTTCACTGATACACCAGAAAATTGTACAGTAAATGAAAAGTGGGGTCAAATTAAGGAAACTCTTTATAAAACTGCCGTAGGGGTTTACGGCACTGTGGATCATAAGAGGCAGGACTGGTTTGCGGCCAACAGCGAGACTCTGCAGCCCTTGATTGATAAGAAGAAGAAAGCTCTCTTAAGAAACAAGGAAAGACCAACGCGTAACACTCTGAGTGAGCTAAGGCAAGCTAGGAAGGATGTGCAAAAGGCTGCCAGGCAGTGTGCAAATGATTATTGGATCAAGTTATGTGAGTCCATTCAAATCGCAAGTGATAAGGGAGACATAAGAAGCATGTATGAAGGAATAAAGAAAGCCTGTGGTCCAGTGATCAAAAGAAGTGCACCGCTGAAAACCTTGACTGGAGAAGTCATCAGTGATAAGAAACAGCAGATGGACAGATGGGTAGAGCACTATTTGGAGCTTTACTCAAGTGAGACCAAACTAGCGGATGATGCCCTTAACGCCATAGAGGCTCTACCAACTCTTGACCACCTGGACACACTTCCCACCATAACAGAAGTTAAGTGTGCTATAAATGAACTTGCATCTGGCAAGGCTCCAGGTAAGGATGGGATTCCAATAGAGGTTATCAGGAGTGGGCAAGACACACTCACTCTACAGATCCACCAGCTAATAGAGCTATGCTGGCGTGAAGGACAAGTCCCACAGGATTTCAAAGATTCAAACATCATAACGCTGTACAAGAACAAGGGCGATCGGAGCGACTGTAAAAACTATAGGGGTATCTCACTTCTGTGTATTGTTGGAAAAGTATTTGCCAGAATTGTTCTGCGCAGACTTCAAGTCCTAGGAGATCAAGTCTACCCCGAATCACAGTGTGGCTTTCGACAGAACCGGTCTACCACTGATATGATATTCTCATTGCGACAAATGCAAGAAAAATGCCGTGAACAGAATCAACCACTGTTTATTGCCTTCATCGACCTCACAAAGGCATTTGATTTGGTCAGTCGTGAGGGTCTGTTCAAGGCACTAAAGAAGATTGGCTGCCCACCAACTCTTCTGTCCATTGTGGAATCGTTCCACACAGGCATGAGGGGTATAATCAAGTTTGATGGTGCAACTTCTGAAGAATTTGAAATCAAGAGTGGAGTTAAGCAAGGTTGTGTACTAGCTCCCACCCTCTTTGGAATATACTTTTCACTTCTACTGAAATATGCATTTCGTGATCAGGATGGTGGTATATACATTCACGCACGCTCAGATGGCGGCCTCTACAATGCTCAGAGATTGAAGGCTAAGACCAAAATTAGGAGGGTACTGATCAGAGAGTTGCTTTTTGCAGATGATGCTGCAGTTACGACCCACTCTGAGGAAGAATTGCAATGTCTACTATCTGCATTCTCCAATGCTTGTTCTGAATTTGGTTTAACAATTAGCAAAAAGAAGACACAGATTATGTCACAAGGTGCACATGGGGTACCATCAATCTTTATTGACGACGCCGAACTAGAGATAGTAGACCATTTTACATATCTAGGATCAGTGGTAAATAGCAAATTATCCCTAGATCAGGAAATCAACATCCGGATTGGTAAGGCAGCAACAACAATGAACAGGTTAAGAAAAAGAGTCTGGGAGAACAGCAAGCTTACTGCCAAAACAAAAGTCCTTGTCTATCAAGCCTGTGTCCTTAGTACTCTTCTCTATGGCAGTGAAACCTGGACAACTTACTCACACCAAGAGAACAATTTAAACAGCTTTCATATGCGGTGTCTGCGAAGAATTCTTGGTATTAAGTGGCAAGACAAAATCACAAATACTGAAGTATTGGAAAGATCAGGTTGTGTGACAGTTTATTCCATGCTCAGTCTTCGTAGACTTAGATGGATAGGACATCTTAGGAGGATGGATGATGGTAGAATACCAAAGGATATCTTTTTTGGTGAATTACAGATGGGTAAGAGATCTCAGGGTCGGCCTCTACTACGATACAAAGATGTGTGTAAGCGGGACATGATTGATACAGGCATTGATAATGCACATTGGGAGCAAGTTGCCGCTGAACGTGTTGCATGGAGGGCAAATATCAGAAATGGAATAAAGTCAAAGGAGAAAATTATTGCAGAAAAGTCACACACCAAGCGTTTGAGACGTAAGATGGTGCATGATGGTGGAAATGACCACGTGTTCACATGCACCCACTGTGAACGGACATTTACAGCGCAAATTGGCCTTATCAGTCACACTCGCTACCGCCATAGTTAAAAGTTATTATGCCTTTTTAAAGCACAAACTATCGTCTGTCAAGACGGCAAGGTGCCAATGGTAGTTATGTATACAGTAATCACACAACTGTAGGTAGATATACAGTAATCACACAACTGTAGTTATGTATACAGTAATCACACAACTGTAGGTAGATATACAGTAATCACACAACTGTAGGTAGATATACAGTAATCACACAACAATAGGTAAGTATACAGTAATCACACAACTGTAGGTAGTTATACAGTAATCACACAACTGTTGATAGGTATACAGTAATCACACAACAATAGGTAGTTATAGAGTAATCACATAATAATATGTAGTTATTCAGGTATCACACAACTGTAGGTAGGTATACAGTAATCACACAACTGTAGGTAGTTGTACAGTAATCACACAATTATATGTTGTTATACAGTAATCACACAACTGTAGTTAGGTGTACAGTAATCACTCTACAGTAGATATATATACAGTAATCACACAACAATAGGTAGGTATACAGTAATCACAGAACAATAGGTAGTTATACAGTAATCACACAACTGTAGGTAGGTATACAGTAATCACACAACTGTAGGTAGTTATACAGTAATCACACAACTATAGGTAGTTATACAATAATCACACAACTGTAGTTAGGTAAACAGTAATCACACAACAATAGGTAGTTATACAGTAATCACACAATAATATGTAGTTATACAGTAATCACACAACTGTAGGTAGGTATACAGTAATCACACAACTGTAGATAAATATACAGTAATCACACAACTGTAGTTAGGTATACAGTAATCACACAACAATAGGTAGGTATACAGTAATCACACAACTGTAGATAGATATACAGTAATCACACAACTATAGGTAGTTATACAGTAATCACACAACTGTAGTTAGGTATACAGTAATCACACAACAATAAGTAGGTATACAGTAATCACACAACTGTAGGTAGTTATACAGTAATCACACAACTGTTGATAGGTATACAGTAATCACACAACAATAGGTAGTTATAGAGTAATCACATAATAATATGTAGTTATTCGGGTATCACACAACTGTAGGTAGGTATACAGTAATCACACAACTGTAGGTAGTTATACAGTAATCACACAACTATATGTAGTTATACAGTAATCACACAACTGTAGGTAGTTATACAGTAATAACACAACTGTAGTTAGGTGTACAGTAATCACACAACAATAGGTAGTTATACAGTAATCACACAACTGTAGTTAGGTATACAATAATCACACAACAATAGGTAGTTATACAGTAATCACACAACAATAGGTAGGTATACAGTAATCAAACAACTGTAGGTAGGTATACAGTAATCACACAACAATAGGTAGTTATACAGTAATCACACAACTGTAGTTAGGTATACAGTAATCACACAACAATAGGTAGTTATACAGTAATCACACAACAATAGGTAGTTATACAGTAATCACACAACAATAGGTAGGTATACAGTAATCACACAACAATAGGTAGTTATACAGTAATCACACAACAATAGGTAGTTATACAGTAATCACACAACAATAGGTAGGTATACAGTAATCACACAACTGTATGAAGTTATACAGTAATCACACAACTGTAGGTAGATATACAGTAATCACACAACTGTAGTTAGGTATACAGTAATAACACAACTGTAGTTAGGTATACATTAATCACACAACTATAGGTAGGGATACAGTAATCACACAACAATAGGTAGGGATACAGTAATCACACAACTGTAGGTAGATATACAGTAATCACACAACTGTAGTTATGTACTGGCCCTAAGCCTTGGTTGGCGACTGGTCTGGGATCGAAGCTCCGACAGGCGGACTGTTAGAGTATTGCTTTGCTGATCCGGCAGCTTCTGCAGCTTATCTTGTTCCAGATGTAGGGGTTTTACCTTTCCTCTGGAGTGAACTAGGCAGGCCGAGAGAGGGATCATGCTGCATGGGCAACACATGATCTCTATATTTTAGCCCAGGCTTTTTGGTTGGAAAAGTATTTGCCAGAATTGTTCTGCGCAGACTTCAAGTCCTAGGAGATCAAGTCTACCCCGAATCACAGTGTGGCTTTCGACAGAACCGGTCTACCACTGATATGATATTCTCATTGCGACAAATGCAAGAAAAATGCCGTGAACAGAATCAACCACTGTTTATTGCCTTCATCGACCTCACAAAGGCATTTGATTTGGTCAGTCGTGAGGGTCTGTTCAAGGCACTAAAGAAGATTGGCTGCCCACCAACTCTTCTGTCCATTGTGGAATCGTTCCACACAGGCATGAAGGGTATAATCAAGTTTGATGGTGCAACTTCTGAAGAATTTGAAATCAAGAGTGGAGTTAAGCAAGGTTGTGTACTAGCTCCCACCCTCTTTGGAATATACTTTTCACTTCTACTGAAATATGCATTTCGTGATCAGGATGGTGGTATATACATTCACTCACGCTCAGATGGCGGCCTCTACAATGCTCAGAGATTGAAGGCTAAGACCAAAATTAGGAGGGTACTGATCAGAGAGTTGCTTTTTGCAGATGATGCTGCAGTTACGACCCACTCTGAGGAAGAATTGCAATGTCTACTATCTGCATTCTCCAATGCTTGTTCTGAATTTGGTTTAACAATTAGCAAAAAGAAGACACAGATTATGTCACAAGGTGCACATGGGGTACCATCAATCTTTATTGACGACGCAGAACTAGAGATAGTAGACCATTTTACATATCTAGGATCGGTGGTAAATAGCAAATTATCCCTAGATCAGGAAATCAACATCCGGATTGGTAAGGCAGCAACAACAATGAACAGGTTAAGAAACAGAGTCTGGGAGAACAGGAAGCTTACTGCCAAAACAAAAGTTCTTGTCTATCAAGCCTGTGTCCTTAGTACTCTTCTCTATGGCAGTGAAACCTGGACAACTTACTCACACCAAGAGAACAATTTAAACAGCTTTCATATGCGGTGTCTGCGAAGAATTCTTGGTATTAAGTGGCAAGACAAAATCACAAATACTGAAGTATTGGAAAGATCAGGTTGTGTGACAGTTTATTCCATGCTCAGTCTTCGTAGACTTAGATGGATAGGACATCTTAGGAGGATGGATGATGGTAGAATACCAAAAGATATCTTTTTTGGCGAATTACAGATGGGTAAGAGATCTCAGGGTCGGCCTCTACTACGATACAAAGATGTGTGTAAGCGGGACATGATTGATACAGGCATTGATAATGCACATTGGGAGCAAGTCGCCGCTGAACGTGTTGCATGGAGGGCAAATATCAGAAATGGAATAAAGTCAAAGGAGAAAATTATTGCAGAAAAGTCACACACCAAGCGTTTGAGACGTAAGATGGTGCATGATGGTGGAAATGACCACGTGTTCACATGCACCCACTGTGAACGGACATTTACAGCGCAAATTGGCCTTATCAGTCACACTCGCTACCGCCATAGTTAAAAGTTATTATGCCTTTTTAAAGCACAAACTATCGTCTGTCAAGACGGCAAGGTGCCAATGGTAGTTATGTATACAGTAATCACACAACTGTAGGTAGATATACAGTAATCACACAACTGTAGTTATGTATACAGTAATCACACAACTGTAGGTAGATATACAGTAATCACACAACTGTAGGTAGATATACAGTAATCACACAAAAATAGGTAAGTATACAGTAATCACACAACTGTAGGTAGTTATACAGTAATCACACAACTGTTGATAGGTATACAGTAATCACACAACAATAGGTAGTTATAGAGTAATCACATAATAATATGTAGTTATTCAGGTATCACACAACTGTAGGTAGGTATACAGTAATCACACAACTGTAGGTAGTTGTACAGTAATCACACAACTATATGTTGTTATACAGTAATCACACAACTGTAGTTAGGTGTACAGTAATCACTCTACAGTAGATATATATACAGTAATCACACAACAATAGGTAGTTATACAGTAATCACACAACAATAGGTAGTTATACAGTAATCACACAACTGTAGGTAGGTATACAGTAATCACACAACTGTAGGTAGTTATACAGTAATCACACAACTATAGGTAGTTATACAATAATCACACAACTGTAGTTAGGTAAACAGTAATCACACAACAATAGGTAGTTATACAGTAATCACACAATAATATGTAGTTATACAGTAATCACACAACTGTAGGTAGGTATACAGTAATCACACAACTGTAGATAAATATACAGTAATCACACAACTGTAGTTAAGTATACAGTAATCACACAACAATAGGTAGGTATACAGTAATCACACAACTGTAGATAGATATACAGTAATCACACAACTATAGGTAGTTATACAGTAATCACGCAACTGTAGTTAGGTATACAGTAATCACACAACAATAAGTAGGTATACAGTAATCACACAACTGTAGGTAGTTATACAGTAATCACACAACTGTTGATAGGTATACAGTAATCACACAACAATAGGTAGTTATAGAGTAATCACATAATAATATGTAGTTATTTAGGTATCACACAACTGTAGGTAGGTATACAGTAATCACACAACTGTAGGTAGTTATACAGTAATCACACAACTATATGTAGTTATACAGTAATCACACAACTGTAGGTAGTTATACAGTAATAACACAACTGTAGTTAGGTGTACAGTAATCACACAACAATAGGTAGTTATACAGTAATCACACAACAATAGGTAGTTATACAGTAATCACACAACAATAGGTAGGTATACAGTAATCAAACAACTGTAGGTAGGTATACAGTAATCACACAACAATAGGTAGTTATACAGTAATCACACAACAATAGGTAGGTATACAGTAATCAAACAACTGTAGGTAGGTATACAGTAATCACACAACAATAGGTTGTTATACAGTAATCACACAACTGTAGTTAGGTATACAGTAATCACACAACAATAGGTAGTTATACAGTAATCACACAACAATAGGTAGTTATACAGTAATCACACAACAATAGGTAGGTATACAGTAATCACACAACAATAGGTAGTTATACAGTAATCACACAACAATAGGTAGTTATACAGTAATCACACAACAATAGGTAGGTATACAGTAATCACACAACTGTATGAAGTTATACAGTAATCACACAACTGTAGGTAGATATACAGTAATCACACAACTGTAGTTAGGTATACAGTAATAACAGAACTGTAGTTAGGTATACATTAATCACACAACTATAGGTAGGGATACAGTAATCACACAACAATAGGTAGGGATACAGTAATCACACAACTGTAGGTAGATATACAGTAATCACACAACTGTAGTTATGTACTGGCCCTAAGCCTTGGTTGGCGACTGGTCTGGGATCGAAGCTCCGACAGGCGGACTGTTAGAGTATTGCTTTGCTGATCCGGCAGCTTCTGCAGCTTGTCTTGTTCCAGATGTATAGGTTTTACCTTTCCTCTGGAGTGAACTAGGCAGGCCGAGAGAGGGATCATGCTGCATGGGCAACACATGATCTCTATATTTTAGCCCAGGCTTTTTGGTTGGAAAAGTATTTGCCAGAATTGTTCTGCGCAGACTTCAAGTCCTAGGAGATCAAGTCTACCCCGAATCACAGTGTGGCTTTCGACAGAACCGGTCTACCACTGATATGATATTCTCATTGCGACAAATGCAAGAAAAATGCCGTGAACAGAATCAACCACTGTTTATTGCCTTCATCGACCTCACAAAGGCATTTGATTTGGTCAGTCGTGAGGGTCTGTTCAAGGCACTAAAGAAGATTGGCTGCCCACCAACTCTTCTGTCCATTGTGGAATCGTTCCACACAGGCATGAAGGGTATAATCAAGTTTGATGGTGCAACTTCTGAAGAATTTGAAATCAAGAGTGGAGTTAAGCAAGGTTGTGTACTAGCTCCCACCCTCTTTGGAATATACTTTTCACTTCTACTGAAATATGCATTTCGTGATCAGGATGGTGGTATATACATTCACTCACGCTCAGATGGCGGCCTCTACAATGCTCAGAGATTGAAGGCTAAGACCAAAATTAGGAGGGTACTGATCAGAGAGTTGCTTTTTGCAGATGATGCTGCAGTTACGACCCACTCTGAGGAAGAATTGCAATGTCTACTATCTGCATTCTCCAATGCTTGTTCTGAATTTGGTTTAACAATTAGCAAAAAGAAGACACAGATTATGTCACAAGGTGCACATGGGGTACCATCAATCTTTATTGACGACGCCGAACTAGAGATAGTAGACCATTTTACATATCTAGGATCGGTGGTAAATAGCAAATTATCCCTAGATCAGGAAATCAACATCCGGATTGGTAAGGCAGCAACAACAATGAACAGGTTAAGAAAAAGAGTCTGGGAGAACAGGAAGCTTACTGCCAAAACAAAAGTTCTTGTCTATCAAGCCTGTGTCCTTAGTACTCTTCTCTATGGCAGTGAAACCTGGACAACTTACTCACACCAAGAGAACAATTTAAACAGCTTTCATATGCGGTGTCTGCGAAGAATTCTTGGTATTAAGTGGCAAGACAAAATCACAAATACTGAAGTATTGGAAAGATCAGGTTGTGTGACAGTTTATTCCATGCTCAGTCTTCGTAGACTTAGATGGATAGGACATCTTAGGAGGATGGATGATGGTAGAATACCAAAGGATATCTTTTTTGGTGAATTACAGATGGGTAAGAGATCTCAGGGTCGGCCTCTACTACGATACAAAGATGTGTGTAAGTGGGACATGATTGATACAGGCATTGATAATGCACATTGGGAGCAAGTCGCCGCTGAACGTGTTGCATGGAGGGCAAATATCAGAAATGGAATAAAGTCAAAGGAGAAAATTATTGCAGAAAAGTCACACACCGAGCGTTTGAGACGTAAGATGGTGCATGGTGGTGGAAATGACCACGTGTTCACATGCACCCACTGTGAACGGACATTTACAGCGCAAATTGGCCTTATCAGTCACACTCGCTACCGCCATAGTTAAAAGTTATTATGCCTTTTTAAAGCACAAACTATCGTCTGTCAAGACGGCAAGGTGCCAATGGTAGTTATGTATACAGTAATCACACAACTGTAGGTAGATATACAGTAATCACACAACTGTAGTTATGTATACAGTAATCACACAACTGTAGGTAGATATACAGTAATCACACAACTGTAGGTAGATATACAGTAATCACACAACTGTAGTTATGTATGCAGTAATCACACAACTGTAGGTAGGTATACAGTAATCACACAACTGTAGGTAGGTATACAGTAATCACACAACTGTAGGCAGAGATAGAATGGTGACACGACTGTAGGAAGGTTTAGTGCACTCCCGTGCTGTGTGTGGATGGTAAGATGGAGTGACAGAAAATCGTGGGAAGACACTAATGTCCTCTTGCGCACTATGCCAGGCTTGTTTTATGCCACCAGACCCCAGGTCCCACCGATGTTTATACATCCTGCTGAGAGACAGACAGTCGGGGAGGATGCCCTATGTTGTGAAAGCCGTCTGTCGAGGCGTGTTTGAGGAAAGCTGAGGTAATGTGACACTTTCAACAGGAGCCCTTTTCTTTTGCCAGAACTAACTGTAAACTGCCGCATCGAGCTGCGACCGGAGCGACAGAAGAAGCCAATGAATAGAGACGTGAAATAGAATTTGGGAGGCTCTTCACAGAAGGACAGACATGTGTACTTTGCATTCTTACACGTTTTAGACAAACTCGATGAGCCTGGAGTGTGGGGGATGTTTCTGACACTCACAGCTAAGATTTCAACTGACAAGGACATGCGGCGTCTTCGGGGAACTGGAAGGTCGTCGGGAGAGAGAGAGAGAGAGAGAGAGAGAGAGAGAGAGAGAGAGAGCGACAGACAGAGAGGGAAGAGAGGAACAGACGGACGGACAGAGAGTGGGGGGGGAGAGACAGACAGAATGATGAGGAGAGACAAACAGCCTGAGGGTAACAAAGAGAAACAGACATAGGATGAACAGAGAGACACACACATAGAGAGAGAGAGAGACAGAGAGAGAGACAGAGAAAGAGAGCGAGAGAGAGAGAGAGAGAAGAGAGAGAGAGAGAGAGAGAGAGAGAGAGAGAAAGGTACACTGCCGAAGAGATAATGAGAGAGGATGAGAGAAGTTACTTTCCGCAGACCGCATAAATCCAATACAGTGTTTCAAATGTGTCACTTCAACTCTCTCTCTCTCTCTCTCTCTCTCTCTCTCTCTCTCTCTCTCTCTCTCTCTCTCTCTCACACACACATACTGGTATTTATGTGCTATCTATTTGTTTATTACAAGTATATAAAACACACACAGTCGGACACTTCCCATCTCTCTCTTTCTCCCTCTCTCTCTCTCTCTCTCTCTCTCTCTCTCTCTCTCTCTCTCATACATTTATGTCTGGTATTTATGTGCTATCTATGTGTATATTACACGTATATAAAACACACACAGTCCGACACTTCACAGAACGTACGAAAGAACTAACGAACGAGCAAACTATATTTTCAAATGGTTAAAAATTGGGCACGTAGGCCTGTCTGACATTCTGACCCCCCCCCCCCCCTCCCCCCTTCCCTCTTCCATCTCATACATTATTTCATTCAACATCACTTATAAAGCTAATCTTAGACATCAACAGAACAATATGCATTAAACGGCATAAAAAATAATCAACAATACATGACACACTGACGCAATGTTTAACATGGCCAGTATAAATACCTAAGGAAGGTGTCACGTACCATACATATGGGGATGTTCATCATACTAGTTGTATGTTGAGATAATTTTTTATTATGTTTGTTTTTGTTTCAGGGTGGCATATAGTCTGTACTGAGGTAGTGTTCAAACAGGTTGCGACTAATGTATAATGATTGGTGGTGTCTTTGATTTCTTTTTGAAGATTGTTTCATAATTGAGCAGCAGAGTAGGCTAAGCATTGTTTTGTATAAATCTATCCTAGGTTTAGGGACATGAAGTATAGTTAGTTATTCGTTATGTCTTACGTTATATTTAAACAGTGGCCAAAGGTAGCATGGAGCATTTTGAAATGAGATTTTGTGAATTTTTTGTCTGTTTGTTCGAATATCCTGTCAACATCAGCATCTTTCAGCTGATTGTTGATTTCTTGGCAAGATTACGCTCAGTAGTTTGTCATTGCTTTCTGAGCGACCGGCGCACATACCCCATAAGTTACCGACGCGGAGAAGACCGCTACCGATTCTCGCGTACGTCACGTTACTCACGAGAGTATACGCGATTACGGAGAAAGTCGTGTAACCCCTAGACCAGGGAGACCGGCTAGACCAGGGAGACAGGCTTTGTGAATTCGTTTGGCCTTATTAAAAAGTAGGCGTTTGTGGAGTGGCAGTAACCGAAGACGTTCATATAGGTTAGAATTGACAGACAGACAGACAGACAGACAGACAGACAGACAGACAGACAGACATAGATTAAGAGACAGACAGACGCAGACAGGCATACAGACAACCTGACACAGACAGACAGCCACAGACGGACGCAGACAGGCACAGACATATAGACATACACATACAGACACAGTCAGACACTGACAGAGAGACAGACACAGACACCGGCAGATAAACATAAACAGACAGACACAGACAGACATACACGTACAGCAGATACAGCCAAACACAGAACGAGAGACAGAGACAGACATGAGCAGATAGACATAGACAGACAGATACAAATAGACACAGACAAAAAGGCAGACACAGACGGACACAGACAGACACGAGCAGACACATATAGACACAGATATACAGACACAGACTGAAACAGACATACAGACACAAACATACAGACACAGACCGATCAGACAGACACAGGCCGACACAGACGTACATACACAGACAATCAGAGACAGACATACAGACACAGACATGCAGATACAGACATACATACACAAACAGACACAGACATACGGACACAAACATACAGACACAGACCGACAAAGACATACAGACACAGACATACAGACACAGACACACAGACACAGACATAGCGACACGGACATACAGACACAGACACACAGACTGACTGACACAGACATACAGACACAGACATAGCGACACAGACATACAGACACAGACACACAGACACAGACATACAGACACAGACATACAGACACAGACATACAGACATATAGACACAGACATACAGACACAGACATACAGACACAGACATACAGACATATAGACACAGACACAGACACAGACACAGACATACAGACATACAGACACAGACATACAGACACAGACATACAGACACAGACATACAGACACAGACATACAGACATATAGACACAGACATACAGACACAGACATACAGACACAGACATACAGACACAGACATACAGACATACATACATACAGACACAGACATACAGACACAGACATACAGACACAGAAATACAGACATACAGACATACAGACACAGACATACAGACATACAGACACAGACATACAGACACAGACATACAGACACAGACATACAGACATACAGACATACAGACACAGACATACAGACATACAGACATACAGACACAGACATACAGACATACAGACATACAGACATACAGACACAGACATACAGACACAGACATACAGACATACAGACATACAGACATACAGACACAGACATACAGACACAGACATACAGACACAGACATACAGACATACAGACATACAGACACAGACATACAGACATACAGACATACAGACACAGACATACAGACATACAGACATACAGACACAGACATACAGACACAGACATACAGACATACAGACATACAGACATACAGACATACAGACACAGACATACAGACATACAGACATACAGACATACAGACACAGACATACAGACACAGACATACAGACACAGACATACAGACACAGACATACAGACACAGACATACAGACATATAGACACAGACACAGACACAGACACAGACATACAGACACAGACATACAGACACAGACATACAGACATACAGACATATAGACACAGACACAGACACAGACATACAGACACAGACATACAGACATATAGACACAGACATACAGACACAGACATACAGACACAGACATACAGACACAGACATACAGACATACAGACATACAGACACAGACATACAGACACAGACATACAGACACAGACATACAGACATACAGACATATAGACACAGACACAGACACAGACACAGACATACAGACACAGACATACAGACATATAGACACAGACATACAGACACAGACATACAGACACAGACATACAGACACAGACATACAGACATACAGACATACAGACACAGACATACAGACACAGACATACAGACACAGACATACAGACATACAGACATACAGACACAGACATACAGACATACAGACATACAGACACAGACACACAGACATACAGACACAGACATACAGACACAGACATACAGACATACAGACATACAGACACAGACATACAGACACAGACATACAGACACAGACATACAGACATACAGACATACAGACACAGACATACAGACATACAGACATACAGACACAGACATACAGACATACAGACATACAGACACAGACATACAGACACAGACATACAGACATACAGACATACAGACATACAGACATACAGACACAGACATACAGACATACAGACATACAGACATACAGACACAGACATACAGACACAGACATACAGACACAGACATACAGACACAGACATACAGACACAGACATACAGACATATAGACACAGACACAGACACAGACACAGACATACAGACACAGACATACAGACACAGACATACAGACATACAGACATATAGACACAGACACAGACACAGACACAGACATACAGACACAGACATACAGACATATAGACACAGACACAGACACAGACACAGACATACAGACACAGACATACAGACATATAGACACAGACACAGACATACAGACACAGACACAGACATACAGACATACAGACACAGACATACAGACACAGACTTACAGACATACAGACACAAACATACAGACACAGACATACAGACATACAGACATACAGACATACAGACACAGACATAGCGACACAGACATACAGACACAGACATACAGACATACAGACACAGACATAGCGACACAGACATACAGACATACAGACATACAGACATACAGACACAGACATACAGACACAGACATACAGACATACAGACACAAACATACAGACACAGACCGACACAGACATACAGACACAGACATACAGACACAGACATACAGACACAGACACACAGACACAGACAGACAGACACAGACAGACAGACACAGACATAGCGACACAGACATACAGACACAGACATACAGACACAGACATACAGACAGACATACAGACAGACATACATAAACAGACATACAGACACAGACATACAGACACAGACATACAGACACAGACATACAGACAGACATACAGACACAGACATACAGACACAGACATACAGACAGACATACAGACACAGACATACAGACACAGACATACAGACAGACATACAGACAGACATACAGACACAGACATACAGACACAGACATACAGACACAGACATACAGACACAGACATACAGACACAGACAGACAGACACAGACATAGCGACACAGACATACAGACACAGACATACAGACACAGACATACAGACAGACATACAGACAGACATACATAAACAGACATACAGACACAGACAGACACCAACAACCGCCGTCAGACATAAACAACCACCGACAGACATCAACAACCACCGACATACACCAACAACCACTGACAGACATCAACAACCACCGACAGACACCAACAACCACTGCAACACAAGATAACCTCTGACATATCATCAGCAGCATGTGCCATGCCGATAACGGGAGGGGGGAGGGGTCATTGTTGGTTATCTCACAGGATCACCAGTCTTAGACCAACTCTGTGTTGTCCCGACTACGCCATATCACTAACTCATCCATGTATTCATCTGTCTGCCGTCCTCTTGCGCTGTTCCCATCAATCTTGCCAGTTGTTTGTCAGTTTCCCAGGTATATTTCTGAAGTATAGGAAATGTCGTGCGCTTTCAGTGTTGCGCCCCTGTCTTCTGTTACATACACGCGTAAGATTAGCGCCCTGATAGTGCCACACATGATGGCGAGAGTGTACAGACGCTCAAACGGATCCTAATTGTGTTAGCATGGACCTGTGATCACAACACCATCTGTCCTCACCTTGTGCAGCCTCTTCGTCTCCCAGGCCTTGTTTGTGGGATATGTGCTGACAGATTTAGTGCCTCGTCCCGTGCTACAGACTCTTTGATCTCTCCAAATGCCGTTAGGTTCTCTCGTGTGATATTCGTCTAGTGTGGTATCCGTCTAGTGTGGTATCCGTCTAGTGTGATATCCGTCTCATGTGATATTCGTCTAGTGTGATATTCGTCTCGTGTGATATCCGTCTCGTGTGATATCCGTCTCGTGTGATATCCGTCTGGTGTGATATCCGTCTAGTGTGATATCCGTCTGGTGTGATATTCGTCTAGTGTGATATCCGTCTGGTGTGATATTCGTCTAGTGTGATATCCGTCTAGTGTGATATCCGTCTAGTGTGATATCCGTCTGGTGTGATATTCGTCTAGTGTGATATCCGTCTGGTGTGATATTCGTCTAGTGTGATATCCGTCTGGTGTGATATCCGTCTAGTGTGATATCCGTCTAGTGTGATATCCGTCTAGTGTGATATCCGTCTGGTGTGATATTCGTCTGGTGTGATATCCGTCTGGTGTGATATTCGTCTAGTGTGATATCCGTCTGGTGTGATATTCGTCTAGTGTGATATCCGTCTGGTGTGATATTCGTCTAGTGTGATATCCGTCTGGTGTGATATTCGTCTAGTGTGATATCCGTCTGGTGTGATATTCGTCTAGTGTGATATCCGTCTGGTGTGATATTCGTCTAGTGTGATATCCGTCTGGTGTGATATTCGTCTAGTGTGAAATCCGTCTGGTGTGATATTCGTCTATTGTGATATCCGTCTGGTGTGATATTCGTCTAGTGTGATATCCGTCTGGTGTGATATTCGTCTAGTGTGATATCCGTCTGGTGTGATATTCGTCTAGTGTGATATCCGTCTGGTGTGATATTCGTCTATTGTGATATCCGTCTGGTGTGATATTCGTCTAGTGTGATATCCGTCTGGTGTGATATTCGTCTAGTGTGATATCCGTCTGGTGTGATATTCGTCTAGTGTGATATCCGTCTGGTGTGATATTCGTCTAGTGTGAAATCCGTCTGGTGTGATATTCGTCTATTGTGATATCCGTCTGGTGTGATATTCGTCTAGTGTGATATCCGTCTGGTGTGATATTCGTCTAGTGTGATATCCGTCTGGTGTGATATTCGTCTAGTGTGATATCCGTCTGGTGTGATATTCGTCTATTGTGATATCCGTCTGGTGTGATATTCGTCTAGTGTGATATCCGTCTGGTGTGATATTCGTCTAGTGTGATATCCGTCTGGTGTGATATTCATCTAGTGTGATATCCGTCTGGTGTGATATTCGTCTAGTGTGATATCCGTCTAGTGTGATATTGGTCTAGTGTGATATCCGTCTGGTGTGATATTCGTCTAGTGTGATATCCGTCTAGTGTGATATTGGTCTAGTGTGATATCCGTCTAGTGTGATATTGGTCTAGTGTGATATCCGTCTGGTGTGATATTCGTCTAGTGTGATATCCGTCTAGTGTGATGTTTGTGTAATGTGATATCCGTCTAGTGTGATATTCGTCTAGTGTGATATCCGTCTAGTGTGATATTGGTCTAGTGTGATATCCGTCTGGTGTGATATCCGTCTAGTGTGATATCCGTCTAGTGTGATGTTTGTGTAATGTGATATCCGTCTAGTGTGATATTCGTCTAGTGTGATATCCGTCTAGTGTGATATTGGTCTAGTGTGATATTCGTCTAGTGTGACATCCGCCTAGTGTGATATCCGTCTGGTGTGATATTCGTCTAGTGTGATATCCGTCTGGTGTGATATTCGTCTAGTGTGATATCCGTCTAGTGTGCTGTTTGTGTAATGTGATATCCGTCTAGTGTGATATTCGTCTAGTGTGATATCCGTCTAATGTGATATTGGTCTAGTGTGATATCCGTCTAGTGTGATATTCGTCTAGTGTGATATCCGTCTAGTGTGATGTTTGTGTAATGTGATATCCGTCTAGTGTGATATTCGTCTAGTGTGATATCCGTCTAGTGTGATGTTTGTGTAATGTGATATCCGTCTAGTGTGATATCCGTCTAGTGTGATGTTTTTGTAATGTGATATCCGTCTAGTGTGATGTTTGTCTAGTGTGGTATCCGTCTAGTGTGATATCCGTCTAGTTTGATATTCGTCTAGTGTGATATCCGTCTAGTGTGATGTTTGTGTAGTGTGATATCCGTCTAGTGTGATATCCGTCTTGTGTGATATCCGTCTAGTGTGATATCCGTCTAGTGTGATATCCGTCTAGTGTGACATCCGCCTAGTGTGATATCAGTCTAGTGTGATATGCGTCTAGTGTGATATCCGTCTTGTGAGATATCCGTCTAGTGTGATATCTCTCTAGTGTGATATGCGTCTTGTGTGATATCCGTCGAGTGTTATATCTGTCTAGTGTGATATCCGTCTTGTGTGATATCCGTCTTGTGTGATATCCGTCTTGTGTGATATCCGTCGAGTGTGATATCCGTCGTATGGTGAGTTATTCTCTGCCAGTTCAGACAATGTCTTGCTCGTACAAGCAAATAACATTAGTTCGACGTGGCCGGAAGGTTTCACGCGTTCGCGCATATATACTGTTTGTCAGCGTGTTGTATGTCTAGGTATCTGAGCTCGGGCTCATACAGGCAACAATAACTCAGTTAGCTATAATATCTAACATTTATTGTATTTCAATATACAGTGCGTTGGCGCAGTGGGTTTAACAAGGCCGCACTGAATCGCATATCACAGAGGTTTAACATCATCACATAGTTTAACATCATCAAACATTCTAAGCATACTATCTAGCATAAGTCTATAAACCCCACATGGGTCTAAACTATAAAGTCTAAACTATTGAGTCCCTCTAAGGCAGGCCCTGTTGCCTCTTCGATGTCCCGTCTCTCTCTGCCGATCCACACGTGTCGCAATCCGACACGGGTGGTAACTCTGTTCGAGTTCCTCGTGGACCCCGCAATAGGCGGGCCACATCAGTGTCCACGGGACAGTGGACTCACTGACCAGTCCTTCGAGAAGGTTCTGGAATACTCTGGCCTTCGAGGGTCTTACTTCTTTCCCTTTGGGCGGGAGTTGTAGCCCTTGGCTAATCTATATTAACTAATGTTAGTTTACCAGATAATATGACTACTGTGAGGCTGTGACACTGTTCAAAAACAAAAGAAACGCACAGCTATCCGAGGGTGCGTTTTTATGAATTTGTAAGTAAAATTTGGTGCTAGGGTATGTAAAAACCAGCCTCAAATGTTCTGTACAGTGTCACATGCACGTGTTGACCTGAAGTGCATTCGTATTTGTAATTGTTACAACTCAGTGGTCAATAATGTTTATGACCAAATTGTTACCACAGCTCATGATGCGCGCACGTGAAAGCAACAATATTTGGGGTGAACACTATTTACTGACTGCGCAACTGAAACACTATAAAAGGATAACGCTACACAAAATAATTCAGTTCATTTTCAAGCAAACGTCTATGGCACGTCCATCGATAAATTTAAGGAACATTGCTATTGGCCTACTGTATGCAGGCGAACGTCAAAGTCAGGTTGCCAGGCATCTAAACGTGCATCAGAGTACCATCAGTCGACTTTGGCACCGGTTCCAGGCCTCTGGCTCAGTTGAGGACCGGCATCACAGTGGACGATCCAGAGTGGCAATGGCAGAGGTTTATCGCTTTATTCGGCTTCGTTATCTCAGAGACAGGTTTACAACATCTTCCTCAACTGCCCAGCCATTTCCTGCAGGACGTCATGTGTCTGATCATACTCCAGAATAGACCTCATGACGCTGGACTTGGGGCACAACGACCTTATCTCAAGCCATTACCATTAATATTGGAGTACCTCAGGGGTCTATTCTTGGCCCTCTATTATTTGCCATTTATATAAATGATCTTCCATTAAATCTGTCGTCGTCCTGCGATCTATTTGCTGATGACTGCACGGTATATACAAACGCTGTTGATCGTAATGTGCTAGAATTATCCTTGCAACAGGAAATAAATAGTGTAGTTAACTGGAGTCATGCAAACCGCATGCAAATTAACATTACTAAAACAAAGTCTATGTTAATAGGAACCAGGCAAAGACTTCACACTCTAAACTCGCAGAGAACTCTTCAGCTGCACATTGGCAGCACGCCTGTAGAAAGTGTCACCGAGCACAAGACACTGGGTGTTATCATAGATCAAAATCTAACTTTTAACTCACATGTTCATGCTCTAGTTAAACAAATAGCCAAAAAAGTATACCAACTTGCCAAAATTAAAAATTTCCTTGACGAAAACACAAGAAAGATATTCTATACTTCTCATATACAAACACATATTGATTACTGCTCCACAGTCTGGGATGGATGCTCCAAATCAATAACAAAACGCCTATATTCACTCCAGAAAAGGGCAGTGCGTTTAATTAATGGTGAAAAGCTTACAGACAATTCTAACCTATATAAACGTCTCCGGTTACTGCCACTCCACAAGCGCCTGCTTTTTAATAAAACCAAACTAATTCACAAAATCATATTTCAAAATGCTCCAAGCTACCTTTGGCCACTGTTTAAATATAACGCTAGACATAGCGAACGACTAAATATACTTCATGTCCCTAAACCTAGGATAGACTTATATAAAACAAGCTTAGCATACTCTGCCGCTCAGTTGTGGAACAATCTTCCACAAGAAATCAAAGACACCACCAATCATGATACATACATTCGCAACCTGTTTGAACACTACCTTAGTACAGACTACATGCCCCCATAACAAACAACACAAAAAAGACAATAATGGTAACTTATCTCAAACGACAACTAGCCAAAAAACATTCCCTTATGTATGGCACGTTACACCCTCCTTAGGTATTTATAATGCCCATGTTAAACACTGCTTCAGTGAGTCATTTGTTATTGATTATTTTTCATGCGTTTTAATGTTCTTTTGTTATCAAAAGTTGCTTCATAAGTGATGTTGAATGAAAGAATGTATGAGAGGAAATAGAGAAGAAGGGCAGAATGTCAGACGGGCCTGCGTGCCCAATTCTTAACCCTTTGAAAATAAAGACTTATTATTATTATTATTATTATTATATCGTGGACCTTTCCTTACACGCCACCATCGCCACAATCAATTTCTTTGGGCTAACCAGCATCGTCCCGTAGGTGAGTCTAATATGTCCGTGGACTCAGAAACCACCAGTGGCCCTCGGGTAGGAGACAGACGTATATCACTGGCCCGCCACACGACACTCCAAGTGCTACAGACGTGTCCCTATTGCCGGGGGCAGGTCCGTGTAGCTGGTGAGTGTATCTAACACAGCTTCTCCGTGTGTGGTCAGCGCCGGAGTTGCCTGAGATGGGGGTCATTCATTACATCTTGCTAGTGCTGTCGTACGGAGAGGGAGGTGGCGGTCTGTGAGTGTGTGGGTGTGTGAGCGTGTCAGTGAGTGTGTGGGTGTGTGTATGTATGAGTGTGTGAGTGTGTGTGTGTGTGTATGTATGTATGAGTGTGTGTGTGTGTGTGTGTGGTGTGTTAGAGTGTGAGTATGTGTCAGAGAGTGTGTGGGTGTGTAAGCGTGTCAGTGAGTGTGTGTGTGTATGTATGTATGAGTGTGTGTGTGTGTGTGTGTGTGTTAGAGTGTGTGAGTATGTGTCAGTGAGTGTGTGCGTGTGTGTATGTATGAGTGTGTGAGTGTGTGTGTATATGTATGCATGAGTGTGTATGTGTGTGTGTTAGAGTGTGTGAGTATGTGTCAGTGAGTGTGTGGGTGTGTGAGCATGTCTGTGTATGTTGTAAGGTGTGTGTGAGTTAGTGTATGTATGAGGTGTGAGTGTGTGTGTGTATATGTATGTATGAGTGTATGTGTGTGTGTTAGAGTGTGTGAGTATGTGTCCGTGAGTGTGTGCGTGTGTGTATGTATGAGTGTGTGAATGTGTGTGTGTATATGTATGCATGAGTGTGTATGTGTGTGTGTTAGAGTGTGTGAGTATGTGTCAGTGAGTGTGTGGGTGTGTGAGCGTGTCAGTGAGTGTGTGGGTGTGTGGGTGTGTGAGCGTGTCAGTGAGTGTGTGTGTGTATGTATGAGAGTGTGTGTGTGTGTGTGTGTGATAGAGTGTGTGAGTATGTGTCAGTGAGTGTGTGGGTGTGTGAGCGTGTCTGTGAGTGTGTGGGTGTGTGAGCGTGTCAGTGAGTGTGTGGGTTTGTGAGCGTGTCTGTGAGTGTGTAGGTGTGTGAGCGTGTATGTGAGTGTGTGGGTGTGTGAGCGTGTCAGTGAGTGTGTGGGTGTGTGAGCGTGTATGTGAGTGTGATGCCATCTCCGACCGCTGGTCTCCAACAGCCCACATGGTCACCTTCAGCAGTCATGTGTAGAATAGCAGCATACTGAGTGCAGTACTCACGACCCTCTCCTCCTCCTAATCCTCCCCTTCTTCTTCCCCAAACCCTCTCTATTGCACGTCCTCCTTCTTCTTGCCCTTCTTCATCTTCTTACTGGTCCCGTCGTCCTCCTCCGGGGGCGCACTTGTTGACAGACTGCACACACATGATCATTATCTTGTATCTTATACGTCAAGGCCGACTCCATGGCGACATTGTTACGGACGCATACCGCATACCGCATACCGCGTTAGAAACAAAGCTGTGTATGGTTTTATCGGCAGACCGCCTTGCTCTGGGTCTTTTATAAAATGGTATGGGTGCCGGTCGCTCAGAAAGCAATGTCAAACTACTGAACGTAAACTTGCCCAGACATCAAAAACAGACAAACAATGCTGTGGTTGACCGCGGCGTCCTGTAAAGGATATGAAACTAACAAAAAGTATGATAATGTGCAGTAGAAAGAAGAGGTCATCAATGAACATGACAGTAAACATGAACATGACAGTAAACATGAACATGACAGTAAACATGAACATGACAGTAAACATGAACATGACAGTAAACATGAACATGACAGTAAACATGAACATGACAGTAAACATGAACATGACAGTAAACATGAACATGACAGTAAACATGAACATGACAGTAAACAGGGAGATACTACAACAAGTAACAAGTTTCTCCTATCTTGGACATCACAGTAAACGTGCAGATACTACAACAAGTAACAAGTTTCTCCTATCTTGGACATCACAGTAAACGGGGAGACACTAGAACAAGTAACAAGTTTCTCCTATCTTGGACATCACAATAAACGTGCAGATACTACAACAAGTAACAAGTTTCTCCTATCTTGGACATCACAGTAAACGTGCAGATACTACAACAAGTAACAAGTTTCTCTTATCTTGGACATCACAGTAAACGTGCAGATACTACAACAAGTAACAAGTTTCTCTTATCTTGGACATCACAGTAAACGTGCAGATACTACAACAAGTAACAAGTTTCTCCTATCTTGGACATCACAGTAAACGTGCAGATACTACAACAAGTAACAAGTTTCTCCTATCTTGGACATCACAGTAAACGTGCAGATACTAGAACAAGTAACAAGTTTCTCCTATCTTGAACATCACAGTAAACGTGCAGATACTACAACAAGTAACAAGTTTCTCTTATCTTGGACATCACAGTAAACGTGCAGATACTAGAACAAGTAACAAGTTTCTCCTATCTTGGACATCACAGTAAACGTGCAGATACTACAACAAGTAACAAGTTTCTCTTATCTTGGACATCACAGTAAACGTGCAGATACTAGAACAAGTAACAAGTTTCTCCTATCTTGGACATCACAGTAAACGTGCAGATACTACAACAAGTAACAAGTTTCTCTTATCTTGGACATCACAGTAAACGTGCAGATACTAGAACAAGTAACAAGTTTCTCCTATCTTGGACATCACAGTAAACGTGCAGATACTAGAACAAGTAACAAGTTTCTCCTATCTTGGACATCACAGTAAACGTGCAGATACTACAACAAGTAACAAGTTTCTCTTATCTTGGACATCACAGTAAACGTGCAGATACTAGAACAAGTAACAAGTTTCTCCTATCTTGGACATCACAGTAAACGTGCAGATACTACAACAAGTAACAAGTTTCTCCTATCTTGAACATCACAGTAAACGTGCAGATACTACAACAAGTAACAAGTTTCTCTTATCTTGGACATCACAGTAAACGTGCAGATACTAGAACAAGTAACAAGTTTCTCCTATCTTGGACATCACAGTAAACGTGCAGATACTACTACAAGTAACAAGTTTCTCTTATCTTGGACATCACAGTAAACGTGCAGATACTAGAACAAGTAACAAGTTTCTCCTATCTTGGACATCACAGTAAACGTGCAGATACTACAACAAGTAACAAGTTTCTCTTATCTTGGACATCACAGTAAACGTGCAGATACTAGAACAAGTAACAAGTTTCTCCTATCTTGGACATCACAGTAAACGTGCAGATACTAGAACAAGTAACAAGTTTCTCCTATCTTGGACATCACAGTAAACGTGCAGATACTACAACAAGTAACAAGTTTCTCTTATCTTGGACATCACAGTAAACGTGCAGATACTAGAACAAGTAACAAGTTTCTCCTATCTTGGACATCACAGTAAACGTGCAGATACTACAACAAGTAACAAGTTTCTCTTATCTTGGACATCACAGTAAACGTGCAGATACTAGAACAAGTAACAAGTTTCTCCTATCTTGGACATATAATAACAGATGATGGTAGAAGCGAAATAGAAATCAAAAAGAGAATAGGAATGGCGAAAAATGCCCTCAACAGCATGAAATCAGTATTAACATCTACAGAGATTAACAAAGCGTTAAACATGAGAATTGGCAAACGTTATGTATATTCGACACAACTATATGGATAATGAACACGCAATTAGAAAGTGGAATAGTGGCGCTGGATATGTGGATATACTGAAGAATATGTGGTATCTCATGGAAACAAATACAATCAAATACAGAGGTTCTAGAAAAACTGAAATGGAAGTTGCTGAAAAAACGAACGACCGAACGAACAAACTTATTTTCAAAGGGTTAAGTATTGGGCACGCAGGCCCGTCTAACATTCTGCCCTTCTATGACTCTCTATAATGTGATCTGTGTGAGTTTAGAGTCTGAATCTTTGTCTAGTTGTTAATAATATGGATTTTGTTTAAGTGGTGTTAATTTGCATAGCTCCACATACCTCCAAAAAAATTTTTTTGCATATCCTTTACAGGACATTGCTGTCAACATCAGCATCTTTCAGCTGTCTGTTGATTTCTTGGCAAGATTACGCTCAGTAGTTTGCCATTGCTTTCTAATCGGCCGGCTCACATACTCCCTAATTTACCGAAGCGAGTCGAACCACTACCGATTCTCACCGTCGTCACGTTACTTACTAGAGTATACGAGATTACGGAGAAAAGTCGCTAACCTCTAGGCCAGGAGCCGGCTCCACATAACTACATTAGTTAATTTGGTTGCAATGAAGACTCCAGAAAATTACACTTTTCCCCGTTTGTATACACTGTACAGTCGTCTGCAAATAGATCACAGGACGACGAAAGATGCAAAGGTAGATCATTAATATCTACGTCAAATAATAGCGAGCCAAGAATAGAGCCTTGTGGTACTCCAGTATTGAAGGTAGTGGTTTGAGACAGAGATTTATTGTGTTCACTTTCATTTTTTCTAGTTTTTAAATTAAAATAACATGGTCTATCACAGTGGTTCTCAACCTTTTTTTGGCCCGTGCCCCCCGTCACAATATTTTCAGAACGTCATTCTGGGAATTCGGTTGAGAACCACTGGTCTATCATATCAAATGCTTCTCTGAAATCAATAAACACAGCTCCATATAGACTGTTGTTGTTTATATTCTGGTGCCAGTTTTCAATCATGTTTGTTAGGGCCGTATTCGAAATTCTGATTAAATGTCGATTATAAGCTTATTGTGAACTAAATACTGTAAGGTTGCTTTATGAATATGCTTTTCTGGTGTTAATATAGTGATGATAGTAAGGAAATGGATCTATAATTGTACAGGAGACCATCGTCAAGATTTGAGAAGAGGATACACTTTAGCGATTTTGAGAGCTGATGGAAAATGGTCTTTGGCGAGACACTGGTTATATACGAGGGGAAGTCAATAATTATGTCACAAATGGCTGTAGAAAAATAACTAAATATGATAACAACTTGAAACCAGTTTATTTTAATACATACATTGTCCCTTTATTTCTCAACATAATTTCCACCAACATTCATGCACTTATCCCACCGTTTTATCAGTCCTTCCAAGCCGGCTCTATAGAACTGCGTGCTCTGTTTTCTAAACCACGTTTTCATTTCACATTGAACTTCGGCGTCATTCGCGAAACGTCTCCCGCCAAGGTGGGTTTTCAGTGGATTTAGCCCCTAGCTTGCTTGCTTGTGTTCGCTGGCTGTGAACTCCAGCGTGAAGTCCTGTAGGTCGGATGAAGACATCCTGTTGTCCAACATCAGTGTGATGTTATACAGGACCTGAGGTTTGCGTGAGTATCCATTGTCCCATGTCTGGCTTATTGGTGTGCAGACTGGTGGTTCCTCGCCGTGCAGGCAGACACTATCCGACTTCGGAGGAGCTCCTAGCGATTTCCACCTTTTTGGTCCATTGAAAACCCACCTTGGAGGGAGACATTTCGCGAATGACGCCGAAGTTGAATGTGACGTGAAAATATGGTTTAGAAAACAAAGCACGCAGTTCTATGCAGCCGGTTTGGGAGGACTGATAAAACGATGGGATAAGTGCATCAATGTTGGTGGAAATTATGTTGAGAAATAAAGGGACAATGTATGTATACAAATAATCTCCTTTCAAATTGTTATCATATTTAGTTATTTTTTTACATCCATTTGTGACTTATTTATTGACTTCCCATCGTACATAGGTTAGTGATACAGAGGCACGGGAAATATTTCGGCCACATTAAAAGACACTCTTATAAACACCATAACGGTGGGTAAGGTTGAATGCAAGCGAGCAAGACTAGACAATGATACAAGTGGGAAGCGCTGGACGAACAGGAGTCTACAGAATGTACAGTCAGAGCGAGAGACATGTGTTAGCGATCCATTGCAGCCAACCTTCATTGTGAAGACGGCATCTGACTTATTGATTGACCAGGAATCGCTTGCTAGAACCCAGACAGCCGCTCTCAGGACCTGTCGACTGGTGTCCTGCCCCTGTTCAGGGAGCCGAAAGCTACTCGCCGATGACCGGGTGGCTGGAGAGAAAGGAAACGAACGTTTCCTTGGGGAATGACTCGCGTAGTGTTTGGACGATAGCTCAGTCAGCGGCAGAAGTCTGGACCTCGTTGATTCCCACCACAAACATTCCAATATTTGAAGGCGAGGAATATTCACAGGAACTGTAGCATTTAGTGGTGTCTCTTATTGCACACAGTGGACAAATAGTCGCAGGAACTGTAGCATTTAGTGGTGTCTCTTATTGCACACAGTGGACAAATAGTCACAGGAACTGTAGCATTTAGTGGGGTCTCTTATTGCACACAGTGGACAAATAGGGTTAGAATTTGAATAACGAAGACACAAACAATAGTTTGCAGCATTTTGTGCCTGGCATATGTCGCTGCATCTCGTCAGGTACTGGTACCTTGCCATCATGACAGATAACAGTTTGTTACAGTGTGCTAAACAAAAGGCACAAAAACCTCTTCTCTCTGGCACAATGTCTGGGCTGAAATGTAGAGACCATGTGTTGTCCATGCAGTATGACCCATCTCTCGCCTTAAGTAGGCGATCCCAAAGAAAAGGTAACACTAATACATCAGGAACAAGACGAGCTGCACAAGCTGCTGAATCAGTAAAGCAATGCTCTAACTGTCCGCCTGTCGGAGCTTAAATCCTAGACCAGACCGTAAATGGCTAGACTATGGTCTAGTGCAGTGGTTCTCAACCGGTGGGGAATTCCCCCCAGGGGGGAATTTTTGGGTTTCCGGGGGGGGGGGGGGGGAGAGATGAAGACCATTTCAAGATCGTGTTAATACAAGAACCGATTACATGATATTGTTTTTCCCTTCATACTTTACAGTTATGTACGTCTCATCTTTCTAAAATTCATTTTATAAAGTAAGTAGACCCACAAATCATGTGGATGTCTAGACTTGTTTTAGTATATGCTATTAAATGTACCTTCCATTTTTACGTATACTGTGTAGGGGTGGGGGATTTTTAGATAGGTAATATGAAAGGTGGGGGATGACGTTCTGAAAATACGGTGAAGGGGGGCACAGGCCAAATTTTTTATAGGAAGGGGGGGGGGGAATGACGTTCTGAAAATATGGTGAAGGGGGGCATGGGCCAAAAAAGGTTGAGAACCACTGGTCTAGTGGCTAGATGGTGGACTAGTGGTTAGATGGTGGACTAGTGGCTAGACGGTTGACTAGTGGCTAGACGGTGGACTAGTGGCTAGATGGTGGACTAGTGGCTAGATGGTGGACTAGTGGCTAGATGGTGGACTAGTGGCTAGACGGTGGACTAGTGGCTAGATGGTGGACTAGTGGCTAGACGGTGGACTAGTGGCTAGATGGTGGACTAGTGGCTAGACGGTGGACTAGTGGCTAGACGGTGGACTAGTGGCTAGACGGTGGGCTAGTGGCTAGATGGTGGACTAGTCGCTAGATGGTGGACTAGTGGCTAGACGGTGGACTAGTGGCTAGATGGTGGACTAGTGGCTAGATGGTGGACTAGTGGCTAGATGGTGGACTAGTGGCTAGACGGTGGACTAGTGGCTAGACGGTGGGCTAGTGGCTAGACGGTGGTCTAGTGGCTAGACGGTGGACTAGTGGCTATATGGTGGACTAGTGGCTAGAAGGTGGACTAGTGGCTAGACGGTGGGCTAGTGGCTAGACGGTGGACTAGTGGCTAGATGGTGGGCTAGTGGCTAGACGGTGGACTAGTGGCTAGACGGTGGACTAGTGGCTAGATGGTGGACTAGTGGCTAGATGGTGGACTAGTGGCTAGACGGTGGGCTAGTGGCTAGATGGTGGACTAGTGGCTAGATGGTGGACTAGTGGCTAGATGGTGGACTAGTGGCTAAACGGTGGACTAGTGGCTAAACAGTGGCTTCATGTCGGTCATCTGGACTATTCCGTGTCCCACACGTCGGCATCCTGGGCGACTCTCAGAACATGAGTACTGTCACCACAAACAACTGCGTGCACTTTGTACAAGCAACTAACCATGCTAATATCGGTTTCTTGGCCTCTAGTCAAGTCTTGCCTCGGAAAGACAATCACAGAATTCACATGAAGTCGCCACCGTAAGAAATGTTAAAGTTCATATTTAATATCTCCTTCAGTGCTGGAAACCTCCCAGCCCGTCCACTCTGTGGAGTCGAATTATAGTTGTGCGCGCCGCTAGTGGACAGGTTCTGAAGTAGTTAGAGACGGGCAGTGCAGTCCACCACAGGGCAATATTCTTGCTTGATTAGGCTGGTTGACAGATCCCCCATTTCTCGGGGTCGACACTTGAGGAGTCCTCCAAACAGGGAGATTATATTTGATATTTGATTATATTCTAGAGAAGTTAGCGTGGCCGCGGGTCAGAGACACGGCCAGCCGTGCATTTATTTAATTCTTCATGTGGTGAACGTGGTAGATCATGGTCAAACGCTAGTAAACCGCCTTTCGTCGTGCATGTCGGCGGTCTGGTTCCTGTTGTAGGCACCTCTCTCATTGACTTCGACACAAGAATGAACCTGTCAAGCGATGACAGTGCGATTAAAGCCATCGTGTCGAATCCGTCTACAATAAATATAATATACTTGGAAAGTATACTCAATAAAGTGAGAGAGAGAGAGAGAGAGAGAGAGAGAGAGAGAGAGAGAGAGAGAGAGAGAGAGAGAGAGAGAGAGAGAGAGAGAGAGAGAGAGAGAGAGAGAGAGAGAGATCTGTTGTCAGTGTTGCAATGGAAACCACTCTGCATAGACATCGTGAAGTGTTGCAATGACATCCAGCCTGTATAGACATCGTGAGGTGTTGCAATGGCACCCAGCCTGTATAGACATCGTGATGTGTTGCAATCACATCCAGCCTGTATAGACATCGTGATGTGTTGCAATGACACCCAGCCTGTATATACATCGTGAAGTGTTGCAATGACACCCAGCCTGTATAGACATCGTGAAGTGTTGGAATGACATCCAGCCTGTATATACATCGTGAAGTGTTGCAATGACATCCAGATCGTGAAGTGTTGCAATGACACCCAGCCTGTATAGACATCGTGAAGTGTTGGAATGACATCCAGCCTGTATATACATCGTGAAGTGTTGCAATGACATCCAGATCGTGATGTGTTGCAATGACACCCAGCCTGTATAGACATCGTGAAGTGTTGCAATGACACCCAGCCTGTATAGACATCGTGAAGTGTTGCAATGACATCCAGCCTGTATAGACATCGTGATGTGTTGCAATGACATCCAGCCTGTATAGACATCGTGATGTGTTGCAATGACATCCAGCCTGTATAGACATCGTGAGGTGTTGCAATGACATCCAGCCTGTATAGACATCGTGATGTGTTGCAATGACATCCAGCCTGTATAGACATCGTGATGTGTTGCAATGACACCCAGCCTGTATAGACATCGTGAAGTGTTGCAATGACACCCAGCCTGTATAGACATCGTGAAGTGTTGCAATGACATCCAGCCTGTATAGACATCGTGATGTGTTGCAATGACATCCAGCCTGTATAGACATCGTGATGTGTTGCAATGACACCCAGCCTGTATAGACATCGTGAGGTGTTGCAATGACACCCAGCCTGTATAGACATCGTGATGTGTTGCAATGACATCCAGCCTGTATAGACATCGTGATGTGTTGCAATGACATCCAGCCTGTATAGACATCGTGATGTGTTGCAATGACATCCAGCCTGTATAGACATCGTGATGTGTTGCAATGACACCCAGCCTGTATAGACATCGTGAAGTGTTGCAATGACACCCAGCCTGTATAGACATCGTGAAGTGTTGCAATGACATCCAGCCTGTATAGACATCGTGATGTGTTGCAATGACACCCAGCCTGTATAGACATCGTGATGTGTTGCAATGACACCCAGCCTGTATAGACATCGTGAGGTGTTGCAATGACACCCAGCCTGTATAGACATCGTGAGGTGTTGCAATGACACCCAGCCTGTATAGACATCGTGAGGTGTTGCAATGACACCCAGCCTGTAGAGACATCGTGATGTGTTGAAGCTGATCCTTGATCTAGAAAGACTCTGTAGAGGAGCGACGGGCATGTATGGCCGTATCATCCACCTATTCCCGATGGAAGCTAAACGCTGCACATCTTCCAGGAAGAGAAAGGGCCGGGTTCCCCGGTATAAATTGTGTGAGATAACAAGAAGACAGTTGAATCACAACTGACATACATACAACAACCGCAGACTTGCGTCTTCTCCACCTGGCATAAGGAAATAGGACAGGTTTACACTAATTGCCTGTGTCCAGTGTGAGTCCGTTCTAGCGCAGTGTACATATGGTATGCTCTTAGTTCATGACATTCACAAATGCCGTAGTGAATATATTCGACATGTTCTGTTGCCAAATACCACGCAGTTGAAACTACGAGTCGGCATCTCATACTAGCTGGCAGTATTTCTACAAGTCACATCTGGTAATCTGTGTGTTGACATGCGGTGGGATGTTTATTTCTACACCATTCGGCAGTAACGAAATTTAAATAACTGTATCCAGTCATGCCCCGATATCCCCTCTCTGAAATGAGCTGTGACAAGCTGGATCTTGAGCCTGCACACTAGCTGGCTAGGGATCGAGTCTGTTTGGAAGAGCCGTGATGGCGATGGAGTCTACTTGGCGGGCCTTGATGGCAGGGGCTGTGGACAGGACTTGCTACACGATGGAGGCACTACTTATCAATGCAATCTTTATTATGTCCAGAAGTGAATGCCGTCATTCACGATCAGTTATTTTTAAAACTGTCTGTTGCATCATTATGAAATTTTTCCTGCCGTCTTATACTTACCCCGACCCAAGGATTATGTCTTTGATATGTCCAAAAGCAACTTTAATCATGAAAAGAGGCGACATTTCTTTGATGTTTTGATGAAAAACTAGTGATTTCTCGCTAACAAACTTGTTTTACAGTAATGCCAATGCCCCCGCCAGTTCGGATGACAAACACAAGGCGTATCCAGATTCATATGGGAGTGGGTGCATTGTCTGCTCTGCTGAGACGGAACATGATTATATGTTTTGCACGACGAATATAGCTGTGAATGTCTCTGTAGTGGGCTTCCTTCTTAACGGTCAAGATGTTGGTCCTCTTTTCATTAAAGTTTATAGAATGATTCGTATGTTCGTGCGTTGTACCCTCATTTGACAACGTGTTTCTTCTCACGTTTCTTGTTATGCCACAATATGTCAGTTCCCACCGCAATATTACTCTTCGGTTGGTATTCAGTGCGTCTAGAGCTTTTTGTTTTTTCAATGTCAGTTGTTTGTCACCGTTGAGGGCTCACGGAATTGAAAATTCATCCCTGTGGAATACAAACTGTTGCCATTAACAAGTTGTATTGTTTATGCCGATGCTGTAATGTTTAGGGCCTGCAATTCTTCTGAATATTTGTAGCAAAATATCCCAGTTGGGGTGCACGTGGATTAAAGTCTGCGATCTGCTCAGACCTTAATCTGTGTCGGACGATTCCAGTAGGTTGATGACTGCTCTCGGTTGCATAAAATTCAATCCATCCTTTCTCCAATAATCCTCTTCCTCTTTCAACACATGGTCCTCACATTTTTCCAGTCACTTTTATCAATATTTAATAGCACGGACTGGATTAGTATCTTGACGTCAGACAATTTGAATATAGTATTGTCAGCTGCCACCTGTCCTTTAATTTTAGCCCACACAAGTTCCATAGGGTTAAAATGAGAATGGGACGGCGGAAGTCTCAAGAACCCATGACGATGCTCTTCTATCAACTTTGATATTTCTTGCTTTTTGGCGTCTGTTTTACAAGGGACAACAATTCTAGCTAGAAATACGTTTCTGGAAATGGTATGTTTTCCATTCGGAGCCATATCTTTATTGCTCCCTTTGTGCTCGATGCTGTAGGTATTTTGTCTTCTTGGGCAACAACATTGATATCATGCATTGTCCATAATTGGACACGACGGTCTATCTAGGGATGGAATCACTGTATTCTCGAGCCAATCTCTAAATACATTACCATTCATCGTATTATGTCCATCCCTATTGTCTGTATGCTTTGATACGAACACGAGCCCAGCATTCTGTTGTAAGCCATTATGAGTATTACCAGCATAGGCCATGACCAAAAGCTGTCCTATACTACTGGGCACATATCGCTTTATCTGTCCATCCACTGATTGCCATTCTTTATCACTTGTGTGGTGCGCATTGATCCACATTTCATCCAAACACACTATGCCATAATTTTCTTTGCGCATTTCCCTTATTTCACGTAGGTATCTGCTTCTCATGGCTCTTAAATGCGGTTGCTGGATAATCCTGGATAATCCTGGATATAAAATCCAAAATTTTTATAATTTTAGGAGGCTCTGTGGCGAAGTGGTCAAGCATTTTGACTCGTGCTCCAAAGGTTGTGGGTTCGATTCCGGGCCGCATCTTTCGGTTCACGAGGTAAAATTTTCGGAGACTTCTGTGGATCGTCGCTAGAGCTGCGGAGTTCGTGCTTTGTGTGATGCTTTCCGCGCTGCGGAAGGAGACCGAGCCATATGGGATTGAACCCGTGCAATGAAGTCGACCCTGTCGACTTTCAAGCGACTTTTTAAAGCATTTTTATAATAGCTCGCCTTATGACATCTTTGTCAAAGCTGTCTACAATAACCTTTCTACCTACCGTTTGGTTATTGCGTGGTGGTTTAATTTCAGATTCTTGCACCCATCGACGAAATGACTGTTTACTCAAACCCAATGCATGCACTGTTCTTTATTTTTTGGAATTTGTAATAGTATAAAACAGTTTCCTGCGATCAGCTCCTTGACAAAAATATGTGTAAAACTTCATAGCGATGCTTTGAAGTGTATACACAATTTCGCACACAATCCCATTGAAACATATTCACACATTTCAATGTTAGCGATAAGTGGTAAGAGATTTAAAAAATAAAAAAAAACATATTAATCAAGTTTCATGAAATAACCCACATTTTGAGACACCTCTGAACAGTCCCAGTTTAAACAAAGCGAAGTTCTTTGCAAAAGGCCAATCCCGTGAAACACGTAACATATTCAACATTGAACGCTGATTGTCTGGCTACGCTGTAGTGAACTTCATCTCTGACCCGTAAATTATATACCGCATATAAACAAACTTTGAAATCTGCTGTAAAACCTCCAGAACAAACAAAAAAATTTTTGTTGGGTGGACATAATGATAAGGTTATATGCTAAATCTCATCATTTTCCTTCAGTTGGTTACTGAGATATGGAATTTTATATTGGGGAAGACACAATTAAACACACTATAGGTCACATATACAATGGGGAATGGAAAACCACCCAGAATCAGACGGCTGGAGTGAATGTCAACACAGGAGATACTGGTGACATAGGAGGTAATGTGACATAGGATGTACTGTGACATAGGAGGTAATGTGACATAGGAGGTAATGTGACATAGGAGGTATTGTGACATAGGAGGTAATGTGACATAGGAGGTAATGTGACATAGGAGGTATTGTGACATAGGAGGTAATGTGACATAGGAGGTACTGTGACATAGGAGGTAATGTGACATAGGAGGTAATGTGACATAGGAGGTAATGTGACATAGGAGATACTGGTGACATAGGAGGTAATGTGACATAGGAGGTAATGTGACATAGGAGGTACTGTGACATAGGAGGTAATGTGACATAGGAGGTAATGTGACATAGGAGGTAATGTGACATAGGAGGTAATGTGACATAGGAGATACTGGTGACATAGGAGGTAATGTGACATAGGAGGTACTGTGACATAGGAGGTAATGTGACATAGGAGGTAATGTGACATAGGAGGTACTGTGACATAGGAGGTAATGTGACATAGGAGGTATTGTGACATATGAGGTACTGTGACATAGGAGGTAATGTGACATATGAGGTAATGTGACATAGAAGGTACTGTGACATAGGTGGTAATGTGACATAGGAGGTACTGGAGACATAGGAGGTACTGGTGACATAGGAGGTACTGGTGAAAGAGGAGGTACTGGTGACATAGGAGGTACTGGAGACACAGGAGGTACTGGTGACATAGGAGGTACTGGTGACATAGGAGGTACTGGTGACATAGGAGGTACTGGTGACATAGGAGGTACTGGAGACATATAACGTACTATTGACATAGGAGGTACTGGTGAAAGAGGAGGTACTGGTGACATAAAAGGTACTGGAGACACAGGAGGTACTGGTGACATAGGAGGTACTGGTGACATAGGAGGTACTGGTGACATAGGAGGTACTGGTGACATAGGAGGTACTGGTGAACAGGAGGTACTGGTGACATAGGAGGTACTGGTGATACAGGAGGTACTTGTGATACAGGAGGTACTAGTCCTATGGTGACATAGGAGGTACTGGTGAGACAGGAGGTACTGGTGATACAGGAGGTACTTGTGATACAGGAGGTACTAGTGACATAGGGCGTACTAGTGACATAGGAGGTACTGGTGACATAGGAGGTACTGGTGAGACAGGAGGTGCTGTTGACATAGGAGATACTGGTGATATAGGAGGTACTGGTGACATAGGATGTACTGGTGACATAGGGCGTACTAGTGACATAGGGCGTACTAGTGACATAGGAGGTACTGGTGATATAGGGGGTACTGGTGACATGGGAGGTACTAGTGACATTGGAGGTACTGGTGACATAGGAGGTACTAATGACATAGGAGGTACTGGTGAGACAGGAGGTACTGTGACATATGAGGTACTGGTGACATAGGAGGTACTGGTGATATAGGAGGTACTGGTGATATAGAAGGTACTGGTGACATAGGAGATACTGGTGATATAGGTGGTACTGGTGATATAGGGGGTACTAGTGACATAGGAGGTACTGGTGACATAGGAGTTACTGGTGACATAGGAGGTACTGGTGACATAGGAGATACTGGTGACATATGAGGTACTGGTGACATAGGAGGTACTGTTGACATAGGAAGTACTGTTGACATAGGGCGTATTAGTGACATAGGAGGTACTGGTGACACAGGAGGTACTGGTGACACAGGAGGTACTGGTGACATAGGAGGTACTCTTGACATAGGAGGTGCTGGTGACATAGGAGGTACTGGTGACATAGGAGGTACTGGTGACATAGGAGGTACTGGTGACATAGGAGGTACTGGTGACACAGGAGGTACTGGTGACATAGGAGGTACTGTTGACATAGGAGGTACTCGTGACACAGGAGGTACTGGTGACATAGGAGGTACTGGTGACATAGAAGGTACTGGTGACATAGGAGGTACTGGTGACATAGGAGGTACTGGTGACATAGGAGGTACTGGTGACATAGGAGGTACTGGTGACATAGGAGGTACTGGTGACATAGGTGGTACTGGTGACATAGGAGGTACTTTTGACATAAGAGGTACTGGTGACATAGGAGGTACTGGTGACATAGGAGGTACTGGTGATATAGGTGGTACTGGTGACATAGGAGGTACTGGTGACATAGGAGGTACTGGTGACATAGGAGGTACTGGTGACATAGGAGTTACTGGTGACAAAGGAGGTACTGGTGAGACAGGAGGTACTGGTGACATAGGAGGTACTGGTGATACAGGAGGTACTTGTGATACAGGAGGTACTAGTGACATAGGGCGTACTAGTGACATAGGAGGTACTGGTGACATAGGAGGTACTGGTGAGACAGGAGGTACTGTTGACATAGGAGGTACTGGTGATATAGGAGGTACTGGTGACATAGGATGTTGTGGTGACATGGGCGTACTAGTGACATAGGGCGTAGTAGTGACATAGGAGGTACTGGTGATATAGAGGGTACTGGTGACATGGGAGGTACTAGTGACATAGGAGGTACTGGTGACATAGGAGGTACTAGTGACATAGGATGTACTAGTGAGACAGGAGGTACTGTGACATAGGAGGTACTGGTGACATAGGAGGTACTGGTGATATAGGAGGTACTGGTGATATAGAAGGTACTGGTGACACAGGAGGTACTGGTGATATAGGTGGTACTGGTGATATAGGGGGTACTAGTGACATAGGAGGTACTGGTGACATAGGAGGTACTGGTGACATAGGATGTACTGGTGACATAGGAGGTACTGGTGACATATGAGGTAATGGTGACATAGGAGGTACTGTTGACATAGGAGGTACTGTTGACATAGGGCGTACTAGTGACATAGGAGGTACTGGTGACACAGGAGTTACTGGTGACACAGGAGGTACTGGTGACATAGGAGGTACTCTTGACATAGGAGGTACTGGTGACATAGGAGGTACTGGTGACAAAAGAGGTACTGGTGACATAGGAGGTACTGGTGACATAGGAGGTACTGGTGACACAGGAGGTACTGGTAACATAGGAGGTACTGTTGACATAGGATGTACTGGTGATATAGGGCGTATTAGTGACATAGAGCGTACTAGTGACATAGGAGGTACTGGTGATATAGGGGGTACTGGTGACATGGGAGGTACTAGTGACATAGGAGGTACTGGTGACATAGGAGGTACTAATGACATAGGAGGTACTGGTGAGACAGGAGGTACTGTGACATATGAGGTACTGGTGACATAGGAGGTACTGGTAATATAGGAGGTACTGGTGATATAGAAGGTACTGGTGACATAGGAGGTACTGGTGATATAGGTGGTACTGGTGATATAGGGGTACTAGTGACATAGGAGGTACTGGTGACATAGGAGGTACTGGTGACATAGGAGGTACTGGTGACATAGGAGATACTGGTGACATATGAGGTACTGGTGACATAGGAGGTACTGTTGACATAGGAGGTACTGTTGACATAGGGCGTACTAGTGACATAGGAGGTACTGGTGACACAGGAGGTACTGGTGACACAGGAGGTACTGGTGACATAGGAGGTACTCTTGACGTAGGAGGTACTGGTGACATAGGAGGTACTGGTGACATAGGAGGTACTGGTGACATAGGAGGTACTGGTGACATAGGAGGTACTGGTGACACAGGAGGTACTGGTGACATAGGAGGTACTGTTGACATAGGAGGTACTCGTGACCCAGGAGGTACTGGTGACATAGGAGGTACTGGTGACATAGAACGTACTGGTGACATAGGAGGTACTGGTGACATAGGAGGTACTGGTGACATAGGAGGTACTGGTGACATAGGAGGTACTGGTGACATAGGAGGTACTGGTGACATAGGTGGTACTGGTGACATAGGAGGTACTTTTGACATAGGAGGTACTGGTGACATAGGAGGTACTGGTGACATAGGAGGTACTGGTGATATAAGTGGTACTGGTGACATAGGAGGTACTATTGACATAGGAGGTACTGGTGACATAGGAGGTACTGGTGACATAGGAGGTACATTGTGACATAGGAGGTACTGGTGAGACAGGAGGTACTGGTGACATAGGAGGTACTGGTGATACAGGAGGTACTTGTGATACAGGAGGTACTAGTGACATAGGGCGTACTAGTGGCATAGGAGGTACTGGTGACATAGGAGGTACTGGTGAGACAGGAGGTACTGTTGACATAGGAGGTACTGGTGATATAGGAGGTACTGGTGACATAGGATGTTGTGGTGACATGGGCGTACTAGTGACATAGGGCGTACTAGTGACATAGGAGGTACTGGTGATATAGAGGGTACTGGTGACATGGGAGGTACTAGTGACATAGGAGGTACTGGTGACATAGGAGGTACTAGTGACATAGGAGGTACTAGTGAGACAGGAGGTACTGTGACATAGGAGGTACTGGTGACATAGGAGGTACTGGTGATATAGGAGGTACTGGTGATATAAAAGGTACTGGTGACACAGGAGGTACTGGTGATATAGGTGGTACTAGTGATATAGGGGGTACTAGTGACATAGGAGGTACTGGTGACATAGGATGTACTGGTGACATAGGAGGTACTGGTGACATATGAGGTACTGGTGACATAGGAGGTACTGTTGACATAGGAGGTACTGTTGACATAGGGCGTATTAGTGACATAGGAGGTACTGGTGACACAGGAGTTACTGGTGACACAGAAGGTACTGGTGACATAGGAGGTACTCTTGACATAGGAGGTACTGGTGACATAGGAGGTACTGGTGACATAGGAGGTACTGGTGACATAGGAGGTACTGGTGACATAGGAGGTACTGGTGACACAGGAGGTACTGGTGACATAGGAGGTACTGTTGACATAGGAGGTACTCGTGACACAGGAGGTACTGGTGACATAGGAGGTGTTGGTGACATAGGATGTACTGGTGACATAGGAGGTACTTTTGACATAGGAGGCACTGTTGACATAAGAGGTACTGGTGACATAGGAGGTACTGGTTACATAGGAGGTACTGGTGACATAGGGGGTACTGGTGATATATGAGGTACTGGTGATATAGGAGGTACTGGTGAAATAGGAGTTACTGGTGATATAGGAGGTACTGGTGATATAGGTGGTTCTGGTGACATGGGAGGTACTAGTGACATAGGAGGTTCTGGTGACATGGGAGGTACTAGTGACACGGGAGGTACTAGTGACATAGGAGGTACTGGTGACATAGGAGGTACTGGTGAGACAGGAGGTACTGGTGATATAGGAGGTACTGTTGACATAGGAGGTACTGGTGACACAGGAGGTATTGGTGACATAGGGCGTACTAGTGACATAGGAGGTACTGGTGACATAGGAGGTACTGGTGACATAGGAGGTACTGGTGACATAGGATGTACTGGTGACATAGGAGGTACTGGTGACAGGAGGTACTGTTGACATAAGAGGTACTCGTGACACAGGAGGTACTGTTGACATAGGAGGTACTGGTGACATAGGAGGTACTGGTGACAGGAGGTTATAGTGACATAGGGGGTAATGGTGACACAGAAGGTACTGTTGACATAGGAAGTTATAGTGACACAGGAGGTACTGGTGACATAGGAGGTACTGGTGACATAGGAGGTACTGGTGACATAGGGGGTACTGGTGACAGGAGGTACTGTTGACATAAGAGGTACTGGTGACACAAGAGGTACTGTTGACATAGGAGGTACTGGTGACATAGGAGGTACTGGTGACAGGAGGTTATAGTGACATAGGGGGTAATGGTGACATAGTTAGTTAGTCGACAGATCATCCTCATTGCACATCGAACCATTCAGTCTATAAGTGCTCGGATTCCCTCCTCAGCAAATCCCTCAGCGTGTAGCGGCTAACGACACCTACTGGTGACATAAGAGGTACTGGTGACATAGGGGGTACTGGTGACATAGGGGGTACTGGTGACATAGGGGGTACTGGTGATATAGGAAGTACTGGTGACATAGGAGTTACTGGTGACATAGGAGGTACTGGTGATATAGGAGGTATTGGTGATATAGGAGGTACTGGTGACATAGGGGGTACTGGTGATATAGATGGTACTGATGACTTATGGGGTACTGGTGATATAGGAGGTACTGGTGACATAGGGGGTACTGGTGACATTGGGGGTACTGGTGACATAGGGGGTACTGGTGATATAGGAGGTACTGGTGACATAGGAGGTACTGGTGACATAGGAGGTACTGGTGATATAGGAGGTACTGGTGATATAGGAGGTACTGGTGACATAGGGGGTACTGGTGATATAGGGGGTACTGGTGACTTAGGGGGTACTGGTGATATAGGAGGCACTGGTGACATAGGGGGTACTGGTGACATTGGGGGTACTCTTGACATAGGGACTACTGGTGACATAGGAGGTACTGGTGACTTAGGGGGTACTAGTGACTTAGGGGGTACTGGTGACTTAGGGGGTACTGGTGACATAGGAGGTACTGGTGACATAGGAGGTACTGGTGACATAGGAGGTACTGGTGACATAGGGGGTACTAGTGACATAGGAGATACTTGTGACATAGAGGGTACTGGTGACATAGGAGGTACTGGTGACTGCTGAAGAATATCTTAACGAACTTCAATCAAAACTATTTTACAGATAAGGTGTCCAGGGTGTGACACTCTTTCAACAAACTTGAAGCAGGAAAACTTAACAGCAAATCAAAAGGACTGAAGATCGGCAAATAAATTATTCTTCTTTGTAATTTTCAAACGTAAACATAATGAGTAATCAATCGTCAGTACACTAGCCCTTTTTAATTAACCTTGCCGTAATATATCTTGTCTCGTTTGGATCTGTTGCCTTTGTTCTATTCTTTTCAGGCTCCTATATCCTACTATCTGTGGACATTGTCTTTTGCCATCTATATTGGCCATAATGATGTCGCCCTGCTCTTCAATATTCTTTTCAAGGTCTGGACCATTTCAATGTGCTGTTTCCCTGTTGGAATCCATGATCCGACTCCCGTAACTATTGATCAACGAAACTGACGTGATCCGCTAGTTTCTTAGTTATATCTACGTTTCTGACCGAGAGTTCTGCTCCTTCTGTTTTTCGCGTCATGAACTTCAGTCACGACTTGGCAGCGACATAGGAGGTACTGGTGACATAGGAGGTACTGTTGACATAGGAGGTACTGTTGACATAGGGCGTACTAGTGACATAGGAGGTACTGGTGACACAGGAGTTACTGGTGACACAGGAGGTACTGGTGACATAGGAGGTACTCTTGACATAGGAGGTACTGGTGACATAGGAGGTACTGGTGACAAAGGAGGGACTGGTGACATAGGAGGTACTGGTGACATAGGAGGTACTGGTGACACAGGAGGTACTGGTGACATAGGAGGTACTGTTGACATAGGATGTACTGGTGATATAGGGCGTACTAGTGACATAGGGCGTACTAGCGACATAGGAGGTACTGGTGATATAGGGGGTACTGGTGACATGGGAGGTACTAGTGACATAGGAGGTACTGGTGACATAGAAGGTACTAGTGACATAGGAGGTACTGGTGACATAGGAGGTACTGGTGACATAGGAGGTACTGGTGACATAGGAGATACTGGTGACATATGAGGTACTGGTGACATAGGAGGTACTGTTGACATAGGAGGTACTGTTGACATAGGGCGTACTAGTGACATAGGAGGTACTGGTGACACAGGAGGTACTGGTGACACAGGAGGTACTGGTGACATAGGAGGTACTCTTGACATAGGAGGTACTGGTGACATAGGAGGTACTGGTGACATAGGAGGTACTGGTGACATAGGAGGTACTGGTGACATAGGAGGTACTGGTGACACAGGAGGTACTGGTGACATAGGAGGTACTGTTGACATAGGAGGTACTCGTGACCCAGGAGGTACTGGTGACATAGGAGGTACTGGTGACATAGAACGTACTGGTGACATAGGAGGTACTGGTGACATAGGAGGTACTGGTGACATAGGAGGTACTGGTGACATAGGAGGTACTGGTGACATAGGAGGTACTGGTGACATAGGTGGTACTGGTGACATAGGAGGTACTTTTGACATAGGAGGTACTGGTGACATAGGAGGTACTGGTGACATAGGAGGTACTGGTGATATAAGTGGTACTGGTGACATAGGAGGTACTATTGACATAGGAGGTACTGGTGACATAGGAGGTACTGGTGACATAGGAGGTACATTGTGACATAGGAGGTACTGGTGAGACAGGAGGTACTGGTGACATAGGAGGTACTGGTGATACAGGAGGTACTTGTGATACAGGAGGTACTAGTGACATAGGGCGTACTAGTGACATAGGAGGTACTGGTGACATAGGAGGTACTGGTGAGACAGGAGGTACTGTTGACATAGGAGGTACTGGTGATATAGGAGGTACTGGTGACATAGGATGTTGTGGTGACATGGGCGTACTAGTGACATAGGGCGTACTAGTGACATAGGAGGTACTGGTGATATAGAGGGTACTGGTGACATGGGAGGTACTAGTGACATAGGAGGTACTGGTGACATAGGAGGTACTAGTGACATAGGAGGTACTAGTGAGACAGGAGGTACTGTGACATAGGAGGTACTGGTGACATAGGAGGTACTGGTGATATAGGAGGTACTGGTGATATAAAAGGTACTGGTGACACAGGAGGTACTGGTGATATAGGTGGTACTAGTGATATAGGGGGTACTAGTGACATAGGAGGTACTGGTGACATAGGATGTACTGGTGACATAGGAGGTACTGGTGACATATGAGGTACTGGTGACATAGGAGGTACTGTTGACATAGGAGGTACTGTTGACATAGGGCGTACTAGTGACATAGGAGGTACTGGTGACACAGGAGTTACTGGTGACACAGAAGGTACTGGTGACATAGGAGGTACTCTTGACATAGGAGGTACTGGTGACATAGGAGGTACTGGTGACATAGGAGGTACTGGTGACATAGGAGGTACTGGTGACATAGGAGGTACTGGTGACACAGGAGGTACTGGTGACATAGGAGGTACTGTTGACATAGGAGGTACTCGTGACACAGGAGGTACTGGTGACATAGGAGGTGTTGGTGACATAGGATGTACTGGTGACATAGGAGGTACTTTTGACATAGGAGGCACTGTTGACATAAGAGGTACTGGTGACATAGGAGGTACTGGTTACATAGGAGGTACTGGTGACATAGGGGGTACTGGTGATATATGAGGTACTGGTGATATAGGAGGTACTGGTGAAATAGGAGTTACTGGTGATATAGGAGGTACTGGTGATATAGGTGGTTCTGGTGACATGGGAGGTACTAGTGACATAGGAGGTTCTGGTGACATGGGAGGTACTAGTGACACGGGAGGTACTAGTGACATAGGAGGTACTGGTGACATAGGAGGTACTGGTGAGACAGGAGGTACTGGTGATATAGGAGGTACTGTTGACATAGGAGGTACTGGTGACACAGGAGGTATTGGTGACATAGGGCGTACTAGTGACATAGGAGGTACTGGTGACATAGGAGGTACTGGTGACATAGGAGGTACTGGTGACATAGGATGTACTGGTGACATAGGAGGTACTGGTGACAGGAGGTACTGTTGACATAAGAGGTACTCGTGACACAGGAGGTACTGTTGACATAGGAGGTACTGGTGACATAGGAGGTACTGGTGACAGGAGGTTATAGTGACATAGGGGGTAATGGTGACACAGAAGGTACTGTTGACATAGGAAGTTATAGTGACACAGGAGGTACTGGTGACATAGGAGGTACTGGTGACATAGGAGGTACTGGTGACATAGGGGGTACTGGTGACAGGAGGTACTGTTGACATAAGAGGTACTGGTGACACAAGAGGTACTGTTGACATAGGAGGTACTGGTGACATAGGAGGTACTGGTGACAGGAGGTTATAGTGACATAGGGGGTAATGGTGACATAGTTAGTTAGTCGACAGATCATCCTCATTGCACATCGAACCATTCAGTCTATAAGTGCTCGGATTCCCTCCTCAGCAAATCCCTCAGCGTGTAGCGGCTAACGACACCTACTGGTGACATAAGAGGTACTGGTGACATAGGGGGTACTGGTGACATAGGGGGTACTGGTGACATAGGGGGTACTGGTGATATAGGAAGTACTGGTGACATAGGAGTTACTGGTGACATAGGAGGTACTGGTGATATAGGAGGTATTGGTGATATAGGAGGTACTGGTGACATAGGGGGTACTGGTGATATAGATGGTACTGATGACTTATGGGGTACTGGTGATATAGGAGGTACTGGTGACATAGGGGGTACTGGTGACATTGGGGGTACTGGTGACATAGGGGGTACTGGTGATATAGGAGGTACTGGTGACATAGGAGGTACTGGTGACATAGGAGGTACTGGTGATATAGGAGGTACTGGTGATATAGGAGGTACTGGTGACATAGGGGGTACTGGTGATATAGGGGGTACTGGTGACTTAGGGGGTACTGGTGATATAGGAGGCACTGGTGACATAGGGGGTACTGGTGACATTGGGGGTACTCTTGACATAGGGACTACTGGTGACATAGGAGGTACTGGTGACTTAGGGGGTACTAGTGACTTAGGGGGTACTGGTGACTTAGGGGGTACTGGTGACATAGGAGGTACTGGTGACATAGGAGGTACTGGTGACATAGGAGGTACTGGTGACATAGGGGGTACTAGTGACATAGGAGATACTTGTGACATAGAGGGTACTGGTGACATAGGAGGTACTGGTGACTGCTGAAGAATATCTTAACGAACTTCAATCAAAACTATTTTACAGATAAGGTGTCCAGGGTGTGACACTCTTTCAACAAACTTGAAGCAGGAAAACTTAACAGCAAATCAAAAGGACTGAAGATCGGCAAATAAATTATTCTTCTTTGTAATTTTCAAACGTAAACATAATGAGTAATCAATCGTCAGTACACTAGCCCTTTTTAATTAACCTTGCCGTAATATATCTTGTCTCGTTTGGATCTGTTGCCTTTGTTCTATTCTTTTCAGGCTCCTATATCCTACTATCTGTGGACATTGTCTTTTGCCATCTATATTGGCCATAATGATGTCGCCCTGCTCTTCAATATTCTTTTCAAGGTCTGGACCATTTCAATGTGCTGTTTCCCTGTTGGAATCCATGATCCGACTCCCGTAACTATTGATCAACGAAACTGACGTGATCCGCTAGTTTCTTAGTTATATCTACGTTTCTGACCGAGAGTTCTGCTCCTTCTGTTTTTCGCGTCATGAACTTCAGTCACGACTTGGCAGCGACATAGGAGGTACTGGTGACATAGGAGGTACTGTTGACATAGGAGGTACTGTTGACATAGGGCGTACTAGTGACATAGGAGGTACTGGTGACACAGGAGTTACTGGTGACACAGGAGGTACTGGTGACATAGGAGGTACTCTTGACATAGGAGGTACTGGTGACATAGGAGGTACTGGTGACAAAGGAGGGACTGGTGACATAGGAGGTACTGGTGACATAGGAGGTACTGGTGACACAGGAGGTACTGGTGACATAGGAGGTACTGTTGACATAGGATGTACTGGTGATATAGGGCGTACTAGTGACATAGGGCGTACTAGCGACATAGGAGGTACTGGTGATATAGGGGGTACTGGTGACATGGGAGGTACTAGTGACATAGGAGGTACTGGTGACATAGAAGGTACTAATGACATAGGAGGTACTGGTGAGACAGGAGGTACTGTGACATATGAGGTACTGGTGACATAGGAGCTACTGGTGATATAGGAGGTACTGGTGATATAGAAGGTACTGGTGACATAGGAGGTACTGGTGATATAGGTGGTACTGGTGATATAGGGGGTACTAGTGACATAGGAGGTACTGGTGACATAGGAGGTACTGGTGACATAGGAGGTACTGGTGACATAGGAGGTACTGGTGACATAGGAGGTACTGGTGACATAGGAGGTACTGGTGACACAGGAGGTACTGGTGACATAGGAGGTACTGTTGACATAGGAGGTACTCGTGACCCAGGAGGTACTGGTGACATAGGAGGTACTGGTGACATAGAACGTACTGGTGACATATGAGGTACTGGTGACATAGGAGGTACTGTTGACATAGGAGGTACTGTTGACATAGGGCGTACTCGTGACATAGGAGGTACTGGTGACACAGGAGGTACTGGTGACACAGGAGGTACTGGTGACATAGGAGGTACTCTTGACATAGGAGGTACTGGTGACATAGGAGGTACTGGTGACATAGGAGGTACTGGTGACATAGGAGGTACTGGTGACATAGGAGGTACTGGTGACACAGGAGGTACTGGTGACATATGAGGTACTGTTGACATAGGAGGTACTCGTGACCCAGGAGGTACTGGTGACATAGGAGGTACTGGTGACATAGAACGTACTGGTGACATAGGAGGTACTGGTGACATAGGAGGTACTGGTGACATAGGAGGTACTGGTGACATAGGAGGTACTGGTGACATAGGAGGTACTGGTGACATAGGAGGTACTGGTGACATAGGTGGTACTGGTGACATAGGAGGTACTTTTGACATAGGAGGTACTGGTGACATAGGAGGTACTGGTGACATAGGAGGTACTGGTGATATAGGTGGTACTGGTGACATAGGAGGTACTGGTGACATAGGAGGTACTGGTGACATAGGAGGTACTGGTGACATAGGAGGTACTGGTGACATAGGAGGTACTGGTGAGACAGGAGGTACTGGTGACATAGGAGGTACTGGTGATACAGGAGGTACTTGTGATACAGGAGGTACTAGTGACATAGGGCGTACTAGTGACATAGGAGGTACTGGTGACATAGGAGGTACTGGTGAGACAGGAGGTACTGTTGACATAGGAGGTACTGGTGATATAGGAGGTACTGGTGACATAGAATGTTGTGGTGACATGGGCGTACTAGTGACATAGGGCGTACTAGTGACATAGGAGGTACTGGTGATATAGAGGGTACTGGTGACATGGGAGGTACTAGTGACATAGGAGGTACTGGTGACATAGGAGGTACTAGTGACATAGGAGGTACTAGTGAGACAGGAGGTACTGTGACATAGGAGGTACTGGTGACATAGGACGTACTGGTGATATAGGAGGTACTGGTGATATAGAAGGTACTGGTGACACAGGAGGTACTGGTGCTATAGGTGGTACTGGTGATATAGGGAGTACTAGTGACATAGGAGGTACTGGTGACATAGGAGGTACTGGTGACATAGGATGTACTGGTGACATAGGAGGTACTGGTGACATATGAGGTACTGGTGACATAGGAGGTACTGTTGACATAGGAGGTACTGTTGACATAGGGCGTACTAGTGACATAGGAGGTACTGGTGACACAGGAGTTACTGGTGACACAGGAGGTACTGGTGACATAGGAGGTACTCTTGACATAGGAGGTACTGGTGACATAGGAGGTAATGGTGACATAGGAGGTACTGGTGACATAGGAGGTACTGGTGACATAGGAGGTACTGGTGACACAGGAGGTACTGGTGACATAGGAGGTACTGTTGACATAGGAGGTACTCGTGACACAGGAGGTACTGGTGACATAGGAGGTGTTGGTGACATAGGATGTACTGGTGATATAGGTGGTACTGGTGACATAGGAGGTACTTTTGACATAGGAGGCACTGTTGACATAGGAGGTACTGGTGACATAGGAGGTACTGGTTACATAGGAGGTACTGGTGACATAGGGGGTACTGGTGATATATGAGGTACTGGTGACATAGGAGGTACTGGTGAAATAGGAGGTACTGGTGATATAGGAGGTACTGGTGATATAGGTGGTTCTGGTGACATGGGAGGTACTAGTGACATAGGAGGTTCTGGTGACATGGGAGGTACTAGTGACACGGGAGGTACTAGTGACATAGGAGGTACTGGTGACATAGGAGGTACTGGTGAGACAGGAGGTACTGGTGACATAGGAGGTACTGTTGACATAGGAGGTACTGGTGACACAGGAGGTATTGGTGACATAGGGCGTACTAGTGACATAGGAGGTACTGGTGACATAGGAGGTACTGGTGCCATAGGAGGTACTGGTGACATAGGAGGTACTGGTGACATAGGAGGTACTGGTGACAGGAGGTACTGGTGACACAGGAGGTACTGGTGACATAGGAGGTACTGTTGACATAGGATGTACTGGTGATATAGGGCGTATTAGTGACATAGAGCGTACTAGTGACATAGGAGGTACTGGTGATATAGGGGGTACTGGTGACATGGGAGGTACTAGTGACATAGGAGGTACTGGTGACATAGGAGGTACTAATGACATAGGAGGTACTGGTGAGACAGGAGGTACTGTGACATATGAGGTACTGGTGACATAGGAGGTACTGGTAATATAGGAGGTACTGGTGATATAGAAGGTACTGGTGACATAGGAGGTACTGGTGATATAGGTGGTACTGGTGATATAGGGGTACTAGTGACATAGGAGGTACTGGTGACATAGGAGGTACTGGTGACATAGGAGGTACTGGTGACATAGGAGATACTGGTGACATATGAGGTACTGGTGACATAGGAGGTACTGTTGACATAGGAGGTACTGTTGACATAGGGCGTACTAGTGACATAGGAGGTACTGGTGACACAGGAGGTACTGGTGACACAGGAGGTACTGGTGACAGAGGAGGTACTCTTGACATAGGAGGTACTGGTGACATAGGAGGTACTGGTGACATAGGAGGTACTGGTGACATAGGAGGTACTGGTGACATAGGAGGTACTGGTGACACAGGAGGTACTGGTGACATAGGAGGTACTGTTGACATAGGAGGTACTCGTGACCCAGGAGGTACTGGTGACATAGGAGGTACTGGTGACATAGAACGTACTGGTGACATAGGAGGTACTGGTGACATAGGAGGTACTGGTGACATAGGAGGTACTGGTGACATAGGAGGTACTGGTGACATAGGAGGTACTGGTGACATAGGTGGTACTGGTGACATAGGAGGTACTTTTGACATAGGAGGTACTGGTGACATAGGAGGTACTGGTGACATAGGAGGTACTGGTGATATAAGTGGTACTGGTGACATAGGAGGTACTATTGACATAGGAGGTACTGGTGACATAGGAGGTACTGGTGACATAGGAGGTACATTGTGACATAGGAGGTACTGGTGAGACAGGAGGTACTGGTGACATAGGAGGTACTGGTGATACAGGAGGTACTTGTGATACAGGAGGTACTAGTGACATAGGGCGTACTAGTGACATAGGAGGTACTGGTGACATAGGAGGTACTGGTGAGACAGGAGGTACTGTTGACATAGGAGGTACTGGTGATATAGGAGGTACTGGTGACATAGGATGTTGTGGTGACATGGGCGTACTAGTGACATAGGGCGTACTAGTGACATAGGAGGTACTGGTGATATAGAGGGTACTGGTGACATGGGAGGTACTAGTGACATAGGAGGTACTGGTGACATAGGAGGTACTAGTGACATAGGAGGTACTAGTGAGACAGGAGGTACTGTGACATAGGAGGTACTGGTGACATAGGAGGTACTGGTGATATAGGAGGTACTGGTGATATAAAAGGTACTGGTGACACAGGAGGTACTGGTGATATAGGTGGTACTAGTGATATAGGGGGTACTAGTGACATAGGAGGTACTGGTGACATAGGATGTACTGGTGACATAGGAGGTACTGGTGACATATGAGGTACTGGTGACATAGGAGGTACTGTTGACATAGGAGGTACTGTTGACATAGGGCGTACTAGTGACATAGGAGGTACTGGTGACACAGGAGTTACTGGTGACACAGAAGGTACTGGTGACATAGGAGGTACTCTTGACATAGGAGGTACTGGTGACATAGGAGGTACTGGTGACATAGGAGGTACTGGTGACATAGGAGGTACTGGTGACATAGGAGGTACTGGTGACACAGGAGGTACTGGTGACATAGGAGGTACTGTTGACATAGGAGGTACTCGTGACACAGGAGGTACTGGTGACATAGGAGGTGTTGGTGACATAGGATGTACTGGTGACATAGGAGGTACTTTTGACATAGGAGGCACTGTTGACATAAGAGGTACTGGTGACATAGGAGGTACTGGTTACATAGGAGGTACTGGTGACATAGGGGGTACTGGTGATATATGAGGTACTGGTGATATAGGAGGTACTGGTGAAATAGGAGTTACTGGTGATATAGGAGGTACTGGTGATATAGGTGGTTCTGGTGACATGGGAGGTACTAGTGACATAGGAGGTTCTGGTGACATGGGAGGTACTAGTGACACGGGAGGTACTAGTGACATAGGAGGTACTGGTGACATAGGAGGTACTGGTGAGACAGGAGGTACTGGTGACATAGGAGGTACTGTTGACATAGGAGGTACTGGTGACACAGGAGGTATTGGTGACATAGGGCGTACTAGTGACATAGGAGGTACTGGTGACATAGGAGGTACTGGTGACATAGGAGGTACTGGTGACATAGGATGTACTGGTGACATAGGAGGTACTGGTGACAGGAGGTACTGTTGACATAAGAGGTACTCGTGACACAGGAGGTACTGTTGACATAGGAGGTACTGGTGACATAGGAGGTACTGGTGACAGGAGGTTATAGTGACATAGGGGGTAATGGTGACACAGAAGGTACTGTTGACATAGGAAGTTATAGTGACACAGGAGGTACTGGTGACATAGGAGGTACTGGTGACATAGGAGGTACTGGTGACATAGGGGGTACTGGTGACAGGAGGTACTGTTGACATAAGAGGTACTGGTGACACAAGAGGTACTGTTGACATAGGAGGTACTGGTGACATAGGAGGTACTGGTGACAGGAGGTTATAGTGACATAGGGGGTAATGGTGACATAGTTAGTTAGTCGACAGATCATCCTCATTGCACATCGAACCATTCAGTCTATAAGTGCTCGGATTCCCTCCTCAGCAAATCCCTCAGCGTGTAGCGGCTAACGACACCTACTGGTGACATAAGAGGTACTGGTGACATAGGGGGTACTGGTGACATAGGGGGTACTGGTGACATAGGGGGTACTGGTGATATAGGAAGTACTGGTGACATAGGAGTTACTGGTGACATAGGAGGTACTGGTGATATAGGAGGTATTGGTGATATAGGAGGTACTGGTGACATAGGGGGTACTGGTGATATAGATGGTACTGATGACTTATGGGGTACTGGTGATATAGGAGGTACTGGTGACATAGGGGGTACTGGTGACATTGGGGGTACTGGTGACATAGGGGGTACTGGTGATATAGGAGGTACTGGTGACATAGGAGGTACTGGTGACATAGGAGGTACTGGTGATATAGGAGGTACTGGTGATATAGGAGGTACTGGTGACATAGGGGGTACTGGTGATATAGGGGGTACTGGTGACTTAGGGGGTACTGGTGATATAGGAGGCACTGGTGACATAGGGGGTACTGGTGACATTGGGGGTACTCTTGACATAGGGACTACTGGTGACATAGGAGGTACTGGTGACTTAGGGGGTACTAGTGACTTAGGGGGTACTGGTGACTTAGGGGGTACTGGTGACATAGGAGGTACTGGTGACATAGGAGGTACTGGTGACATAGGAGGTACTGGTGACATAGGGGGTACTAGTGACATAGGAGATACTTGTGACATAGAGGGTACTGGTGACATAGGAGGTACTGGTGACTGCTGAAGAATATCTTAACGAACTTCAATCAAAACTATTTTACAGATAAGGTGTCCAGGGTGTGACACTCTTTCAACAAACTTGAAGCAGGAAAACTTAACAGCAAATCAAAAGGACTGAAGATCGGCAAATAAATTATTCTTCTTTGTAATTTTCAAACGTAAACATAATGAGTAATCAATCGTCAGTACACTAGCCCTTTTTAATTAACCTTGCCGTAATATATCTTGTCTCGTTTGGATCTGTTGCCTTTGTTCTATTCTTTTCAGGCTCCTATATCCTACTATCTGTGGACATTGTCTTTTGCCATCTATATTGGCCATAATGATGTCGCCCTGCTCTTCAATATTCTTTTCAAGGTCTGGACCATTTCAATGTGCTGTTTCCCTGTTGGAATCCATGATCCGACTCCCGTAACTATTGATCAACGAAACTGACGTGATCCGCTAGTTTCTTAGTTATATCTACGTTTCTGACCGAGAGTTCTGCTCCTTCTGTTTTTCGCGTCATGAACTTCAGTCACGACTTGGCAGCGACATAGGAGGTACTGGTGACATAGGAGGTACTGTTGACATAGGAGGTACTGTTGACATAGGGCGTACTAGTGACATAGGAGGTACTGGTGACACAGGAGTTACTGGTGACACAGGAGGTACTGGTGACATAGGAGGTACTCTTGACATAGGAGGTACTGGTGACATAGGAGGTACTGGTGACAAAGGAGGGACTGGTGACATAGGAGGTACTGGTGACATAGGAGGTACTGGTGACACAGGAGGTACTGGTGACATAGGAGGTACTGTTGACATAGGATGTACTGGTGATATAGGGCGTACTAGTGACATAGGGCGTACTAGCGACATAGGAGGTACTGGTGATATAGGGGGTACTGGTGACATGGGAGGTACTAGTGACATAGGAGGTACTGGTGACATAGAAGGTACTAATGACATAGGAGGTACTGGTGAGACAGGAGGTACTGTGACATATGAGGTACTGGTGACATAGGAGCTACTGGTGATATAGGAGGTACTGGTGATATAGAAGGTACTGGTGACATAGGAGGTACTGGTGATATAGGTGGTACTGGTGATATAGGGGGTACTAGTGACATAGGAGGTACTGGTGACATAGGAGGTACTGGTGACATAGGAGGTACTGGTGACATAGGAGGTACTGGTGACATAGGAGGTACTGGTGACATAGGAGGTACTGGTGACACAGGAGGTACTGGTGACATAGGAGGTACTGTTGACATAGGAGGTACTCGTGACCCAGGAGGTACTGGTGACATAGGAGGTACTGGTGACATAGAACGTACTGGTGACATATGAGGTACTGGTGACATAGGAGGTACTGTTGACATAGGAGGTACTGTTGACATAGGGCGTACTCGTGACATAGGAGGTACTGGTGACACAGGAGGTACTGGTGACACAGGAGGTACTGGTGACATAGGAGGTACTCTTGACATAGGAGGTACTGGTGACATAGGAGGTACTGGTGACATAGGAGGTACTGGTGACATAGGAGGTACTGGTGACATAGGAGGTACTGGTGACACAGGAGGTACTGGTGACATATGAGGTACTGTTGACATAGGAGGTACTCGTGACCCAGGAGGTACTGGTGACATAGGAGGTACTGGTGACATAGAACGTACTGGTGACATAGGAGGTACTGGTGACATAGGAGGTACTGGTGACATAGGAGGTACTGGTGACATAGGAGGTACTGGTGACATAGGAGGTACTGGTGACATAGGAGGTACTGGTGACATAGGTGGTACTGGTGACATAGGAGGTACTTTTGACATAGGAGGTACTGGTGACATAGGAGGTACTGGTGACATAGGAGGTACTGGTGATATAGGTGGTACTGGTGACATAGGAGGTACTGGTGACATAGGAGGTACTGGTGACATAGGAGGTACTGGTGACATAGGAGGTACTGGTGACATAGGAGGTACTGGTGAGACAGGAGGTACTGGTGACATAGGAGGTACTGGTGATACAGGAGGTACTTGTGATACAGGAGGTACTAGTGACATAGGGCGTACTAGTGACATAGGAGGTACTGGTGACATAGGAGGTACTGGTGAGACAGGAGGTACTGTTGACATAGGAGGTACTGGTGATATAGGAGGTACTGGTGACATAGAATGTTGTGGTGACATGGGCGTACTAGTGACATAGGGCGTACTAGTGACATAGGAGGTACTGGTGATATAGAGGGTACTGGTGACATGGGAGGTACTAGTGACATAGGAGGTACTGGTGACATAGGAGGTACTAGTGACATAGGAGGTACTAGTGAGACAGGAGGTACTGTGACATAGGAGGTACTGGTGACATAGGACGTACTGGTGATATAGGAGGTACTGGTGATATAGAAGGTACTGGTGACACAGGAGGTACTGGTGCTATAGGTGGTACTGGTGATATAGGGAGTACTAGTGACATAGGAGGTACTGGTGACATAGGAGGTACTGGTGACATAGGATGTACTGGTGACATAGGAGGTACTGGTGACATATGAGGTACTGGTGACATAGGAGGTACTGTTGACATAGGAGGTACTGTTGACATAGGGCGTACTAGTGACATAGGAGGTACTGGTGACACAGGAGTTACTGGTGACACAGGAGGTACTGGTGACATAGGAGGTACTCTTGACATAGGAGGTACTGGTGACATAGGAGGTAATGGTGACATAGGAGGTACTGGTGACATAGGAGGTACTGGTGACATAGGAGGTACTGGTGACACAGGAGGTACTGGTGACATAGGAGGTACTGTTGACATAGGAGGTACTCGTGACACAGGAGGTACTGGTGACATAGGAGGTGTTGGTGACATAGGATGTACTGGTGATATAGGTGGTACTGGTGACATAGGAGGTACTTTTGACATAGGAGGCACTGTTGACATAGGAGGTACTGGTGACATAGGAGGTACTGGTTACATAGGAGGTACTGGTGACATAGGGGGTACTGGTGATATATGAGGTACTGGTGACATAGGAGGTACTGGTGAAATAGGAGGTACTGGTGATATAGGAGGTACTGGTGATATAGGTGGTTCTGGTGACATGGGAGGTACTAGTGACATAGGAGGTTCTGGTGACATGGGAGGTACTAGTGACACGGGAGGTACTAGTGACATAGGAGGTACTGGTGACATAGGAGGTACTGGTGAGACAGGAGGTACTGGTGACATAGGAGGTACTGTTGACATAGGAGGTACTGGTGACACAGGAGGTATTGGTGACATAGGGCGTACTAGTGACATAGGAGGTACTGGTGACATAGGAGGTACTGGTGCCATAGGAGGTACTGGTGACATAGGAGGTACTGGTGACATAGGAGGTACTGGTGACAGGAGGTACTGTTGACATAAGAGGTACTGGTGACACAGGAGGTACTGTTGACATAGGAGGTACTGGTGACATAGGAGGTACTGGTGACAGGAGGTTATAGTGACATAGGGGGTAATGGTGACACAGAAGGTACTGTTGACATAGGAAGTTATAGTGACACAGGAGGTACTGGTGACATAGGAGGTACTAGTGACATAGGAGGTACTGGTGACATAGGGGGTACTGGTGACAGGAGGTACTGTTGACATAAGAGGTACTGGTGACACAAGAGGTACTGTTGACATAGGAGGTACTGGTGACATAGGAGGTACTGGTGACATAGGGGGTACTAGTGACATAGGAGATACTTGTGACATAGAGGGTACTGGTGAGACAGGAGGTACTGTTGACATAGGAGGTACTGGTGATATAGGAGGTACTGGTGACATAGAATGTTGTGGTGACATGGGCGTACTAGTGACATAGGGCGTACTAATGACATAGGAGGTACTGGTGATATAGAGGGTACTGGTGACATGGGAGGTACTAGTGACATAGGAGGTACTGGTGACATAGGAGGTACTAGTGACATAGGAGGTACTAGTGAGACAGGAGGTACTGTGACATAGGAGGTACTGGTGACATAGGACGTACTGGTGATATAGGAGGTACTGGTGATATAGAAGGTACTGGTGACACAGGAGGTACTGGTGCTATAGGTGGTACTGGTGATATAGGGAGTACTAGTGACATAGGAGGTACTGGTGACATAGGAGGTACTGGTGACATAGGATGTACTGGTGACATAGGAGGTACTGGTGACATATGAGGTACTGGTGACATAGGAGGTACTGTTGACATAGGAGGTACTGTTGACATAGGGCGTACTAGTGACATAGGAGGTACTGGTGACACAGGAGTTACTGGTGACACAGGAGGTACTGGTGACATAGGAGGTACTCTTGACATAGGAGGTACTGGTGACATAGGAGGTAATGGTGACATAGGAGGTACTGGTGACATAGGAGGTACTGGTGACATAGGAGGTACTGGTGACACAGGAGGTACTGGTGACATAGGAGGTACTGTTGACATAGGAGGTACTCGTGACACAGGAGGTACTGGTGACATAGGAGGTGTTGGTGACATAGGATGTACTGGTGATATAGGTGGTACTGGTGACATAGGAGGTACTTTTGACATAGGAGGCACTGTTGACATAGGAGGTACTGGTGACATAGGAGGTACTGGTTACATAGGAGGTACTGGTGACATAGGGGGTACTGGTGATATATGAGGTACTGGTGACATAGGAGGTACTGGTGAAATAGGAGGTACTGGTGATATAGGAGGTACTGGTGATATAGGTGGTTCTGGTGACATGGGAGGTACTAGTGACATAGGAGGTTCTGGTGACATGGGAGGTACTAGTGACACGGGAGGTACTAGTGACATAGGAGGTACTGGTGACATAGGAGGTACTGGTGAGACAGGAGGTACTGGTGACATAGGAGGTACTGTTGACATAGGAGGTACTGGTGACACAGGAGGTATTGGTGACATAGGGCGTACTAGTGACATAGGAGGTACTGGTGACATAGGAGGTACTGGTGCCATAGGAGGTACTGGTGACATAGGAGGTACTGGTGACATAGGAGGTACTGGTGACAGGAGGTACTGTTGACATAAGAGGTACTGGTGACACAGGAGGTACTGTTGACATAGGAGGTACTGGTGACATAGGAGGTACTGGTGACAGGAGGTTATAGTGACATAGGGGGTAATGGTGACACAGAAGGTACTGTTGACATAGGAAGTTATAGTGACACAGGAGGTACTGGTGACATAGGAGGTACTAGTGACATAGGAGGTACTGGTGACATAGGGGGTACTGGTGACAGGAGGTACTGTTGACATAAGAGGTACTGGTGACACAAGAGGTACTGTTGACATAGGAGGTACTGGTGACATAGGAGGTACTGGTGACAGGAGGTTATAGTGACATTGGGGGTAATGGTGACATAGTTAGTTAGTCGACAGATCATCCTCATTGCACATCGAACCATTCAGTCTATAAGTGCTCGGATCCCCTCCTCAGCAAATCCCTCAGCGTGTAGCGGCTAACGACACCTACTGGTGACATAAGAGGTACTGGTGACATAAGGGGGTACTGGTGACATAGGGGGTACTGGTGACATAGGGGGTACTGGTGATATAGGAAGTACTGGTGACATAGGAGTTACTGGTGACATAGGAGGTACTGGTGATATAGGAGGTATTGGTGATATAGGAAGTACTGGTGACATAGGAGTTACTGGTGACATAGGAGGTACTGGTGATATAGGAGGTATTGGTGATATAGGAGGTACTGGTGACATAGGGGGTACTGGTGATATAGATGGTACTGATGACTTATGGGGTACTGGTGATATAGGAGGTACTGGTGACATAGGAGGAACTGGTGACATTGGGGGTACTGGTGACATAGGGGGTACTGGTGATATAGGAGGTACTGGTGACATAGGAGGTACTGGTGACATAGGAGGTACTGGTGATATAGGAGGTACTGGTGATATAGGAGGTACTGGTGACATAGGGGGTACTGGTGATATAGGGGGTACTGGTGACTTAGGGGGTACTGGTGATATAGGAGGTACTGGTGACATAGGGGGTACTGGTGACATTGGGGGTACTGGTGACATAGGGGCTACTGGTGACAAAGGAGGTACTGGTGACTTAGGGGGTACTAGTGACTTAGGGGGTACTGGTGACTTAGGGGGTACTGGTGACATAGGAGGTACTGGTGACATAGGAGGTACTGGTGACATAGGAGGTACTGGTGACATAGGGGGTACTAGTGACATAGGAGATACTTGTGACATAGAGGGTACTGGTGACATAGGAGGTACTGGTGACTGCTGAAGAATGTCTTAACGAACTTCAATCAAAACTATTTTACAGATAAGGTGTCCAGGGTGTGACACTCTTTCAACAAACTTGAAGCAGGAAAACTTAACAGCAAATCAAAAGGACTGAAGATCGGCAAATAAATTATTCTTCTTTGTAATTTTCAAACGTAAACATAATGAGTAATCAATCGTCAGTACACTAGCCCTTTTTAATTAACCTTGCCGTAATATATCTTGTCTCGTTTGGATCTGTTGCCTTTGTTCTATTCTTTTCAGGCTCCTATATCCTTCTCCCTGTGGACATTGTCTTTTGCCATCTATATTGGCCATAATGATGTCGCCCTGCTCTTCAATATTCTTTTCAAGGTCTGGACCATTTCAATGTGCTGTTTCCCTGTTGGAATCCATGATCCGACTCCCGTAACTATTGATCAACGAAACTGACGTGATCCGCTAGTTTCTTAGTTATATCTACGTTTCTGACCGAGAGTTCTGCTCCTTCTGTTTTTCGCGTCATGAACTTCAGTCACGACTTGGCAGCGACATAGGAGGTACTGGTGACATAGGAGGTACTGGTGACATAGGAGGTACTGGTGACTTAGGGGGTACTAGTGACATAGGGGGTACTGGTGACATAGGAGGTACTGGTGACATAAGAGGTACTGGTGACATAAGGGGGTACTGGTGACATAGGGGGTACTGGTGACATAGGGGGTACTGGTGATATAGGAAGTACTGGTGACATAGGAGTTACTGGTGACATAGGAGGTACTGGTGATATAGGAGGTATTGGTGATATAGGAGGTACTGGTGACATAGGGGGTACTGGTGATATAGATGGTACTGATGACTTATGGGGTACTGGTGATATAGGTGGTACTGGTGACATAGGAGGAACTGGTGACATTGGGGGTACTGGTGACATAGGGGGTACTGGTGATATAGGAGGTACTGGTGACATAGGAGGTACTGGTGACATAGGAGGTACTGGTGATATAGGAGGTACTGGTGATATAGGAGGTACTGGTGACATAGGGGGTACTGGTGATATAGGGGGTACTGGTGACTTAGGGGGTACTGGTGATATAGGAGGTACTGGTGACATAGGGGGTACTGGTGACATTGGGGGTACTGGTGACATAGGGGCTACTGGTGACAAAGGAGGTACTGGTGACTTAGGGGGTACTAGTGACTTAGGGGGTACTGGTGACTTAGGGGGTACTGGTGACATAGGAGGTACTGGTGACATAGGAGGTACTGGTGACATAGGAGGTACTGGTGACATAGGGGGTACTAGTGACATAGGAGATACTTGTGACATAGAGGGTACTGGTGACATAGGAGGTACTGGTGACTGCTGAAGAATGTCTTAACGAACTTCAATCAAAACTATTTTACAGATAAGGTGTCCAGGGTGTGACACTCTTTCAACAAACTTGAAGCAGGAAAACTTAACAGCAAATCAAAAGGACTGAAGATCGGCAAATAAATTATTCTTCTTTGTAATTTTCAAACGTAAACATAATGAGTAATCAATCGTCAGTACACTAGCCCTTTTTAATTAACCTTGCCGTAATATATCTTGTCTCGTTTGGATCTGTTGCCTTTGTTCTATTCTTTTCAGGCTCCTATATCCTTCTCCCTGTGGACATTGTCTTTTGCCATCTATATTGGCCATAATGATGTCGCCCTGCTCTTCAATATTCTTTTCAAGGTCTGGACCATTTCAATGTGCTGTTTCCCTGTTGGAATCCATGATCCGACTCCCGTAACTATTGATCAACGAAACTGACGTGATCCGCTAGTTTCTTAGTTATATCTACGTTTCTGACCGAGAGTTCTGCTCCTTCTGTTTTTCGCGTCATGAACTTCAGTCACGACTTGGCAGCGACATAGGAGGTACTGGTGACATAGGAGGTACTGGTGACATAGGAGGTACTGGTGACTTAGGGGGTACTAGTGACATAGGGGGTACTGGTGACATAGGAGGTACTGGTGACTTAGGGGGTACTGGTGACTTAGGGGTTACTGGTGACATAGGAGGTACTGGTGATATAGGGGGTACTGGTGACACAGGGGGTACTGATGACATAGGAGGTACTGGTGATATAGGGGGTACTGGTGATATAGGGGGTACTAGTGACTTAGGGGGTACTAGTGACATAGGATGTACTGGTGACATAGGGGATACTGATGACATAGGGGGTACTGATGACATAGGGGGTACTGATGACATAGGAGTTACTGTGGTGGCGAAGTGGTCAAGACGTTTGACTCGGGCTCCAAAGGTTGTGGGTTCGATTCCGGGCCGCGTCCTTCGATTCACGTGTTAAATTTTTCGGAGATTCCTGTGGGTCGTCGCTAGAGCTACGGTGTTCGTGCGAAAAGAGACGGAACCATATGGGATAAACCCGGTGCGATGAAGTCGACCCTGTTGACTTTTAAGCGTCCTTTTTAATGTCCAGGTACAGGAGACACACACTTAAATGAACACGTCATTACTGACGCGTGTGGGGAGGAGTAGACACGAGGGATGGACACAACTGTGGATCAACAGTCACTCTGTTGATCCACAGGTGTGTCAATCCCTCGTGTCTACCACTGTGTCCAGATTGTGGACAATCTCCAGTAGAGATCTGTTAGTGAGACCGCTTGCCAGACTTCTGGCTTTGAGTTCAACACAGACAAACGCAGAATTCACCAGAGAAGGCATTGATCGATTTTATCACGGCTTAGTGCCTTGCAAACAGCACTTTACAAACAACACTTTGCAAACAGCACTTTACAAACAGAACTGTACAAACAGCACTTTATAACCAATTATTTACACATATACAAACAGCACTTTACAAATAGCTCTTTGTACACAGCACTTTACTAATGCCACTGTACAAGTAGCAGCGACACGCAAGGACCTGAGTATACAAGAAAGTAGACGGGTCAAGCACCTGTTTGCAGGCATCCTGCTGTACTGGGTACACAGGTCAAGCACCTGTCTGCAGGCATCCTGCTGTACTGGGTACACAGGTCAAGCCCTGTGGAAATGTTCAAACCCACCACAATCGTGCCCAGCAGACCAGCCACAGCGGCCCCCCAACTACACACGTGACTGCGATTACTACCCGGCAATTTCCCAGAATTCTCGTGCGACAATTATCTATGGCAAACGTTTATGAAGAGAACTTGTGTTTCGAGTTTATTACACTAATTACTGGCTGGTCCCGACGTCTGTAATGTCTGGTCAGAATTAAGCCAACTTTCGAGCAAATGTTGTCATGCCACTTTGTAGTTTGAACAACAGACAGTAATTTGGACACAGCAGCGCAGACAGCAATAATCAACAGCAAAAATTATGTAATAACTTTATAATTACGTTGTGTGAACAATGTGGACAAGAAACGTGCACTCACAACATACCCAGCCTCGCTTCTATTTCTGTCTTCACTAGTTCTGAATAATTATTTGAATGTACGTGGACACAATGGTCTCTATAAGTGAACGTTCTGTGCTTGAAGGAACGTCTGTCCGTCCGTCCGTCCGTCCGTCTGCCTGCCTGCCTGCCTGTGTCTAGGTTTGTGTGTCTATGCACCTGTATGTATGTCTGTGTACTGGTATATGCGCATGGGTTGATGTATATATATATCTGCGTTCATGTGCATATGTCTGTGTTCATCTGTATACGTCGTTGTATCTGTACATTGACCCTAGAATGTAACCCTGTGATATCATGTTGACCTCAGATGTTCTGTTGACCTTATATGTCCTGATGACCTTATATGTCCTGTTGACCTCAGATGTCCTATTGACCTCAGATGTCCTTTTGACCTCAGATGTCCTGTTGACTGTGTGTCTACAGGGGGACTGTTTGGCGAGGGCGACGAGTACAGCAGCATCGAGAACGCCTTCCGCTACGCCGTGTACAGGATCAACCACGACCGTGACCTTCTGGCCAGCACAAAACTGGCCTACGACATCCAGTCGCTTCCGGTCGCTGATGGTTTTGCTGCATCCAGAAAAGGTAGGACATGTGATGTGTCACGTGAGTGTGTCTGTCTGAACGAAGGTGCCAAGCTGTGTTGGTAGTTAAACTGTTGATTGTTTGGGGGAGATGTCCAGTTGTGTTGGTAGTTAAACTGTTGATTGTTTGGGGGAGATGGCAAGCTGTGTTGGTAGTTAAACTGTTGATTGTTTGGGAGAGATGGCAAGCTGTGTTGGTAGTTAAACTGTTGATTGTTTGGGGGAGATGTCCAGCTGTGTTGGTAGTTAAACTGTTGATTGTTTGGGGGAGATGTCCAGCTGTGTTGGTAGTTAAACTGTTGATTGTTTGGGGGAGATGTCCAGCTGTGTTGGTAGTTAAACTGTTGATTGTTTGGGGGAGATGGCAAGCTGTGTTGGTAGTTAAACTGTTGATTGTTTGGGGGAGATGTCTAGCTGTGTTGGTAGTTAAACTGTTGATTGTTTGGGAGAGATGGCAAGCTGTGTTGGTAGTTAAACTGTTGATTGTTTGGGGGAGATGGCAAGCTGTGTTGGTAGTTAAACTGTTGATTGTTTGGGGGAGATGTCCAGCTGTGTTGGTAGTTAAACTGTTGATTGTTTGGGGGAGATGTCCAGCTGTGTTGGTAGTTAAACTGTTGATTGTTTGGGGGAGATGGCAAGCTGTGTTGGTAGTTAAACTGTTGATTGTTTGGGGGAGATGTCCAGCTGTGTTGGTAGTTAAACTGTTGATTGTTTGGGGGAGATGTCCAGCTGTGTTGGTAGTTAAACTGTTGATTGTTTGGGGGAGATGTCCAGCTGTGTTGGTAGGTAAACTGTTGATTGTTTTGGGGAGATGTCCAGCTGTGTTGGTAGTTAAACTGTTGATTGTTTTGGGGAGATGTCCAGCTGTGTTGGTAGTTAAACTTTTGATTGTTTGGGGGAGATGGCAAACTGTGTTGGTAGTTAAACTGTTGATTGTTGGGGGGGGGGGGGGGGAGGGGGAGTGTATGGGATGCAAGTCATGTTTGTAGTTAACTATTTGATTATTTGGGGGAAGATGCCAAGCTGTGTTGGAAGTTAATAATTCTTTTTCCGCGTTTCCATCCTGTTTCAGTATATTGCGGTCAACATCAACATCTTTCAGCTGTATGTTGATTACTAGGCTAGATTACGCTCATCAGCACGCCACGACTTTCTGAGCGACCGGCTCCATACTCTCATAAGTCACTGGCACGACTCGAACCACTTCTAATTCTCGTGCGCTCACGTTGACCACGATAGTATTCGGGGTTAACGGAGAAAGCTGCTAACCCCTCGGCCAGGCAGCCGGCGGAAGTTAATAATAATTCTCTCAAATGACAACTTGTATAATAAACATTCCATTAATTGTATACATGACATATACCTTAGGTAATTATAATTGCCATATCTTGCATTAGCTTGAGTCAGTCATGTATCATTAATTATTGCATGCATCCCTAGCGTTTTAATGCATTTTGTTTTGTTATTGTCTAGGATAAGAGATTCATATGTGATTATGAAACACATAATACAGGGCAGCAAAGGGATGAGAAGGGCAGAATGTCAGACGTCCCTGCGTGCCCAATTCTTAACTCTTTGAATATAAAGTGTGTCCGTCCAATTGTTCTCTCTCTCTCTCTCTCTCTCTCTCTCTCTCTCTCTCTCTCTCTCTCACTCTCTCTCTCTCTCTCTCTCCATGTACGTATGTATATATGTATGTAATACTTAAAGATTATATTAATTATTGTCAAGTACACAACGTACTAAGACTCGAACCTGTCCAAACACGGCGAATGTTGTTTCACACTTATCCACTGCAGGCGGCAATCCCCAGAGCAGACACTCTTCCAGTGAAGGACAGCGACGCACCGTGCAGTCAACACGCTGATCTGTCTGCTTGACAACGTCATTAAGTCGTGACCTGGAATGTGCAACCCCACAATCCCCTATCTTTCTATCTAATGTGTGATTAACTTAATCGTTCTGTTTTTAACTGCAATCAAAGACCAATAATTAATTACATTTCCGACCTGGATGGGGAAAATAGGTCACCTGTGACCGATAGGTTTGAAGTGTATCCTCACTGGCGAGGGTAACGACATCTGCAGGTAGAGATTGTCCAGAGAATGCCCCTGCAATATTCAAATAACCCAATTATCTCCCCAAACAGGGCCAGTCCAGTTTTAGACGCTCGAATGGGGTGCTTTTGTCACGGTAATAGTGAGGTAGTTATGTGCCTTATCTCCACTGGGAATTGTGGGTAAACTATCAGATTTATCGCCGACACATGTTGTTCTCTCTCTCTCTCTCTCTCTCTCTCTCTCTCTCTCTCTCTCTCTCTCTCTCTCTCTCTCTCTCTCTCTTTCTCTCTCTCTTTCTCTCTCTCTCTCTTTCTCTCCCGTGGGATTTCAGGGTGTCTTAATTTGTTCTCTCCATCCGTTGCTATTCTAAGATGTAGAGATACATTCTGGTGTTTCTAGGTCGTTCCTTATCTTCTCTGTTCAAGATGAATACAGTTAGCGGAGCTGCGGTCAAGCTGTGGAAATGGAAACAATATAAAATAACACAAATAAAATCAGCTGAAGTCAGGTCTCAGTCAGATATGACTGAGCTACCGTATGACAGTAGACTGTACTGCCTGCTTTCTGTTAGCGCCGAAAGTTTGGTAGCGCTCACCAAAACCGACACACCGCATTGTGCCAACGGCTTCAGGCGGAGGAGAGTGATTGTGAGGGTAAAAGTCTTATCCTGGTGCAAGGAAATGTAATCTAAAGACTAAATGTCATGACAGGACTGACCAGGCCCTAAGCCTTGGTCAGCAACTAGTCTAGGATGGAAGCTCGGACAGGCGAACAGCTAGAGCATTGCTTTGATGATCCGGCAGCTTCTGCAGCTTGTCTTATTCCAGACGTATTGGTGTTACCTTTCCTATGGAGTAAACTAGACAGGCCGAGAGAGGGATCAAGCTGCTTGGGCAACACCCAGTTTCTACAGTTGAGTTTTCAAGCTTCCTGCTGTGGAGAGATATAACTCCATTTTACCAACTATCGTCTGTCAAGACAGCTTTACTGAACACAGTTACAGAAAACAGGACATGGCAGATACTAGACTTTATCAGGAAAACAAATACACAAAACACAGCATATAAACTACATTAAGTCATAGTAAGTGAATGAGAAGAACGGAAAGATGACAACAACTGAGATTAATGAACAGAACATTAAGAAATGTGCTACTGATCTCAGAATGGCAGGATGTGAAACTAACATCAGTCTTGACTTTGATACTCTTATATAGTCAGCCGCTGGAGTGTAGCAGAGTCTTCCACATGGAGAGGAGAATCCTCACAGCAAGCCAGAAGACATAAAGACTAATCCTTAAGAGTCTATCAACTGTAGGAAAAGAAGACCGTGTCGGCTCGTAAAGTAGGAATATGGGTTTTTGGCCCAAGAAATGTCAACTTTCCTTACAATGGCACAGGCACCAGAAAGTAAAACTTGACTCTGAACAATTGGGAAAAGACAGCAGGTTTAGTTATCTGGGCTACTATTGCCTGTGATAGAATTACAGCCCCCAGAGAATTATCATCACTCAAGAAATGAATTCTCACAATTATCCAAATACCAGTCATACATTCGCTTCCACCTCCTGTATCCTAATACATAGAAAAGTCTAAGAGCAATTTGTAAAGTTACTCAAAATAACAGTGTAGAGTTTATTGTAGGTTTTTGTTGAAACTGAAATAGAATTAGCAATGCTCTGTAAATGTCAGATTTGCCTAGAGCCCCTTCTGTCTCCTGTGTAAGTGCTCGACCTAAGTTTAGGTCCCAGCTGAAGGCTTAAGCGGTCAGTGGAATTTGGCAAGGATGGCGTTAGGCACTGACCTTCGAGCTGCCGGGTACAAGATTGTGCCTTGCTGCGGCCAAGTGGTTCAGACACTCTCTTGCTATGCTCGTCAGTAGCTCAGTGGTATAAGCGTGGTGGTGCAGTAGCAACTCTGGTAGCCTCTCAAGCTGAAAATGACACAAAGGCAGACTCGTAAGGTTCTGGAGAACGCCCATACCTTCCTCACATGGCTTTCGCCCTAACCTTCTATGGAAACCTATCATCAGGCAAACACTTATCTGAGGAAACAGAACTCTTTTCTACAGCGGTTCCTTCACTCTGTGAGCAGACTAGCTGACATATACTACTAGACAAAGGAATAGCCACAGATCCTGTCCCTACACCACCGTTGAAACTTCATAGAAATGAAGACAAATCAAACATCAGTGAGAGTTAGACTGAAAGAAGTTAATTGATGTGAATTTCTCCAACAATCAACGTATATCAGAAACACTCATGTCGCATCATATCTCCCTACTGAACAATAGAAGTATACTATGATTAACTTCTGTTGATCCCAGCGATCACGACTCTCTACTCCTGACACTTTTAGCAATTATGACGTCACTATGAAACAATAAGTCTAACAATCAATCAAGAACTCAATCACCTAGAATTCTGAACAATCAATCAAGAACATAGTCACCTGGAATTCTGAACAATCAATCATGAGTGTGATTAGACTATGAATTGTAAACAATCATAGATTTCTGCAGATTCCCTCCTTGACATTTAGTCTTTAGGTTGCATTTCCTAGCACTAGAATAAGGTTTGTACCCTCCCAAATGTGCTCCTTCGCACTTTCAGATACACATTCAGAATAATGCACAGCGCGCACACACACAGACGCAAAACACATACACGAACTGTTGCACCATACATAAACACACTTATATACCACGCACCATACATAAACACACTGATATACCACACATACACACATGCACCAGACATACATAGACTAGAAACACACAGCGAATAACCGCACACTGACACTGACTGCACCACACACACACACACACACACACACACACACACACACACACACGACACACACACACACACACACACACACACACTGACGACACATCCATTCACATACACAGTGTCTAACCTGTCTGTGGCTTCAGTCTGTCACTACACCCGCCCCCCCCCCCCCCACACACACACAAACACCCACACAGTGGCTAATCTGTCTGTGGGATTAGTCTGTCACCACACACCCACACAGTGGCTAACAAGTCTGTGGCTTCAGTCTGTCACTTCACCCCCCCCCCCCACACACACACACACTCACACACCCACACAGTGGCTAACCTGTCTGTGGCATCAGTCTGTCATCAGATCGAGCAGAACACGATTGCCGTGTTCGGACCCCGGGCCCAGAACCTGGCCGGCTACGTCAACTCGCTGTGTGCTTCGCTGCAGATCCCCCACCTGGAGATGAGGAGCGACGTGACTGGGCTCCTCAACATCCCGGCCCACGCGCTGACCATCAACCTGTACCCGGGCACTCAGCAGATGGGCAAGGCCTACACCGACCTCATTTCCTTCTACGGCTGGACCGAGATGCTGGTGGTCTACGGGTCTGAACATGGTTGGTGTCCTCCGATGTCCTGTCGTTCATCAATGTCCTCCCACGTCCTGTCGTACATTAATGTCCTCCCACGCATTGTTCTGTACGTCAATGTCCTCCCACGTCCTGTCACACATCAGTGTCCTCCCTCGTCCTGTCATGCATCAATGTCCTACCTCGTCCTGTCACACATCAGTATCCTACCACGTCCTGTCACACATCAGTGTCCTCCCTCGTCCTGTCATGCATTAATGTCCTACCTCGTCCTGTCACACATCAGTGTCCTCCCTCGTCCTGTCACGCATCAATGTCCTACCACGTCCTGTCGAACATCAGTATCCTACCACGTCCTGTCATACATGAGCGCACTGCCCATTCTAGTCACTGGCAGCCATATTGTGTACAGTAACCATTCCTCACTTCTACTGAGGTCGTGTCTCTGACGTCCTGTCTCAGACGTCCTATCTCTGACCTCCTGTCTCTGTTGTACCGCGCCCCTGATCTCGCTTCTTCTACTGACGTCCTATCTCTACTTACTGTTCCCCTAAACTCGTTTCTACTGACGTCATGTCTCAGTTGTACCGTTTTTCTTATCTCGCTTCTACTGACGCCCTCTCTATGACGTCCTGTCTCTGTTGTGCCGTTCCCCTGATCTCGCTTCTACTGACGTCTTGTCTCTGTTGTACCATTCCCTTTATCTCCCTTCTACTGACGTCCTGTCTTTGTTGTACCGTTCCCCTGATCTCGCTTATACTGACGTCCTGTCTGTGTTGCACTGTTCCCCTGATATCACTTCCCTCGTCTATCTTCTTATTTCCTATCACGTTTCTACCTCATGTCCACTGACTTGCTCCCTCCTATCCACTGCTGTCCTGACTCCTGTCTACTGCCTGCGTATCTCTGTTCTGATGCCCTTCCATTGCTGGATGTTGCCTTTCTGTCTCTTGTATTCTGAGTTCATGTTTGTCTTCCACCACCTATCCCCCACTCCGGGAGCCTCGGTGGCGCACGGTTAGCACTCTTGCCTGTCGGCGTGGTGCTCATGTGGTCGAATCACCACCAGAAGAGTGTCACTTGTTTCCCTTGTCCCGTGCTCCCTAGTTGACCCAGCCTAAAATGTAACTGTGACATAGCTACGGCAGAACTGTGACATGGCTACAGTAGAACTGTGACATGGCTATAGTAGAACTGTGACATGGCTGTAGTAGAACTGTGACATGGCTATAGTAGAACTGTGACATGGCTATAGTAGAACTGTGACATGGCTATAGTAGAACTGTGACATGGCTACAGTACAACTGTGACATGGCTACGGTAGAACTGTGACATGGCTACGTTAGAACTGTGACATGGCTATAGTAGAACTGTGACATGGCTACGGTAGAACTGTGACATGGCTATAGTAGAACTGTGACATGGCTATAATAGAATTGTGACATGGCTACAGTACAACTGTGACATGGCTACAGTACAACTGTGACATGGCTACAGTAGAAATGTGACATGGCTATAGTAAAACTGTGACATGGCTATAGTAGAGCTGTGACATGGCTATAGTAGAACTGTGACATGGCTACGGTACAACTGTGACATGGCTATAGTACAACTGTGACATGGCTACGGTAGAACTGTGACATGGCTACGGTAGAACTGTGACATGGCTATAGTACAACTGTGACATGGCTATAGTAGAACTGTGACATGGCTACGGTAGAACTGTGACATGGCTACGGTAGAACTGTGACATGGCTACAGTAGAACTGTGACATGGCTATAGTAGAACTGTGACATGGCTACGGTAGAATTGTGACATGGCTATAGTAGAACTGTGACATGGCTATAGTAGAACTGTGACATGGCTACAGTAGAACTGTGACATGGCTACAGTAGAACTGTGACATGACTACAGTAGAACTGTGACATGGCTATAGTAGAACTGTGACATGGCTACAGTACAACTGTGACATGGCTACGGTAGAACTGTGACATGGCTACAGTAGAACTGTGACATGGCTACGGTAAAATTGTGACATGGCTAAGGTAGAACTGTGACATGGCTATAGTAGAACTGTGACATGGCTATAGTAGAACTGTCACATGGCTATAGTAGAACTGTCACATGGCTACGGTAGAACTGTGACATGGCTACGGTAGAACTGTGACATGGCTACAGTACAACTGTGACATGGCTACAGTAGAACTGTGACATGGCTATAGTAGAACTGTGACATGGCTATAATAGAACTGTGACATGGCTACGGTAGAACTGTGACATGGCTACAGTACAACTGTGACATGGCTACAATAGAACTGTGACATGGCTATAGTAGAACTGTGACATGGCTATAGTAGAACTGTGACATGGCTATAGTAGAACTGTGACATGGCTATAGTAGAACTGTGACATGGCTATAGTACAACTGTGACATGGCTATAGTAGAACTGTGACATGGTTACGGTAGAACTGTGACATGGCTACGGTAGAACTGTGACATGGCTACGGTAGAACTGTGACATGGCTATTGTAGAACTGTGACATGGCTATAGTAGAACTGTGACATGGCTATAGTAGAACTGTGACATGGCTACAGTACAACTGTGACATGGCTAAGGTAGAACTGTGACATGGCTACAGTAGAACTGTAACATGGCTATAGTAGAACTGTGACATGGCTATAATAGAACTGTGACATGGCGATAGTAGAACTATGACATGGCTATAGTAGAACTGTGACATGGCTATAGTATAACTGTGACATGGATACGGTACAACTGTGACATGGCTACGGTACAACTGTGACATGGCTACGGTACAACTGTGACATGGCTACGGTACAACTGTGACATGGCTACGGTAGAACTGTGACATGGCTACAGTACTACTGTGCCATGGCTACGGTAGAACTGTGACATGGCTACGGTAGAACTGTGACATGGCTACACTAGAACTGTGACATGGCTACAGTACAACTGTGACATGGCTATAGTAGAGCAGTGACATGGCTACGGTACAACTGTGACATGGCTACGGTACAACTGTGACATGGCTACGGTACAACTGTGACATGGCTACGGTAGAATTATGACATGGCTACAGTACAACTGTGACATGGCTACGGTAGAACTGTGACATGACTACAGTAGAACTGTGACACGGCTATAGTAGAACTGTGACATAGCTATAGTAGAACAGTGACATGGCTATAGTAGAACTGTGACATGGCTATAGTAGAACTGTGACATGGCTACGGTAGAACTGTGACATGGCTACAGTAGAACTGTGACATGGCTATAGTAGAACTGTGACATGGCTATAGTAGAACTGTGTCATGGCTATAGTAGAACTGTGACATGGCTATAGTAGAACTGTGACATCGCTACAGTACAACTGTGACATGGTTACGGTAGAACTGTGACATGGCTACGGTAGAACTGTGACATGGCTACGGTAGAACTGTGACATGGCTATATTACAACTGTGTTATGGCTATAGTAGAACTGTGACATGGCTATAGTAGAACTGTGACATGGCTATATTAGAACTGTGACATGGCTATAGTAGAACCGTGACACGGCTATAGTAGAACTGTGACATGGCTACAGTAGAACTGTGACATGGCTATAGTAGAACTGTGATATGGCTACGGTAGAACTGTGACATGGCTATAGTAGAACTGTGACATGGCTACAGTACAACTGTGACATGGCTACAGTACAACTGTAACATGGCTACGGTAGAACTGTGGCATGGCTACAGTAGAACTGTGACATGGCTACGGTAGAACTGTGACATGGCTAAGGTAGAACTGTGACATGGCTACGGTAGAACTGTGATATGGCTAAGGTAGAACTGTGGCATGGCTACGGTAGAACTGAGACATGGCTACAGTACAAGTGTGACATGGCTATAGTAGAACAGTGACATGGCTACGGTACAACTGTGACATGGCTACGGTACAACCGTGACATGGCTGTAGTAGAACTGTGACATGGCTATAGTAGAACTGTGACATGGCTACAGTAGAACTGTGACATGGCTACGGTAGAACTGTGACATGGCTATAGTAGAACTGTGACATGGCTATAGTAGAACTGTGACATGGCTATAGTAGAACTGTGACATAGCTATAGTAGAACTGTGACAAGGCTATAGTAGGATTGTGACATGGCTGCAGTACAACTGTGACATGGCTATAGTAGAACTGTGACATGGCTACGGTAGAACTGTGACATGGTTACAGTACAACTGTGACATGGCTACAGCACAACTAAGACATGGCTATTGTAGAACTGTGACATGGCTATAGTAGAACTGTGACATAGCTATAGTAGAAGTGTGACAAGGCTATAGTAGGATTGTGACATGGCTGCAGTACAACTGTGACATGGCTATAGTAGAACTGTGACATGGCTACGGTAGAACTGTGACATGGTTACAGTACAACTGTGACATGGCTACAGTACAACTGTGACATGGCTACGGTAGAACTGTGACATGGCTATAGTACAACTGTGACATGGCTATAGTAGAACTGTGACATGGTTACGGTAGAATTGTGACATGGCTACGGTAGAACTGTGACATGGCTACGGTAGAACTGTGACATGGCTATATTAAAACTGTGTTATGGCTATAGTAGAACTGTGACATGGCTATAGTAGAACTGTGACATGGCTATATTAGAACTGTGACATGGCTATAGTAGAACCGTGACACGGCTATAGTAGAACTGTGACATGGCTACAGTAGAACTGTGACATGGCTATAGTAGAACTGTGACATGGCTACGGTAGAACTGTGACTTGGCTATAGTAGAACTGTGACATGGCTACAGTACAACTGTGACATGGCTACAGTACAACTGTAACATGGCTACGGTAGAACTGTGACATGGCTATAGTAGGACTGTGACATGGCTACGGTAGAACTGTGACATGACTACGGTAGAACTGTGAGATGGCTATAGTAGAACTGTGACATGGCTATGGTAGAACTGTGACATGGCTAAAGTAGAACTGTGACATGGCTATAGTAGAACTGTGACATGGTTATAGTAGAACTGTGACATGGCTACGGTAGAATTGTGACATGGCAGTAGTAGAACTGTGACATGGCTACGGTAGAACTGTGACATGGCTACGGTAGAACTGTGACATGGCTATAGTGGAACTTTGACATGGCTATAGTAGAACTGTGACATGGCTACAGTACAACTGTGACATGGTTATAGTAGATCTGTGACATGGCTATAGTTGAACTGTGACATGGCTACAGTACAACTGTGACATGGCTACGGTAGAACTGTGACATGGCTACAGTACAACTGTGACATGGCTACAGTACAACTGTGACATGGCTACGGTAGAACTGTGACATGGCTACAGTACAACTATGACATGGCTACAGTACAACTGTGACATGGCTATGGTAGAACTGTGACATGGCTATAGTAGAACAGTGACATGGCTATAGTAGAACTGTGACATGGCTATAGTAGAACTGTGACATGGCTATGGTAGAACTGTGACATGGCTACAGTAGAACTGTGACATGGCTATAGTAGAACTGTGACATGGCTATAGTACAACTGTGACATGGCTACGGTAGAACTGTGACATGGCTATATTAGAACTGTGACATGGCTTTAGTACAACTGTGACATGGCTACGATAGAACTGTGACATGGCTATTGTAGAACTGTGACATGGCTATAGTAGAACTGTGACATGGCTATAGTAGAACTGTGACATGGCTATAGTAGAACTGTGACATGGCTATAGTAGAACTGTGACATTGCTACAGTAGAACTGTGACATGGCTATAGTAGAACTGTGACATGGCCACGGTAGAACTGTGACATGTCTACAGTAGAACTGTGACATGGCTACGGTAGAACTGTGACATGGCTAAGGTAGAACTGTGGCATGGCTACGGTAGAACTGAGACATGGCTACAGTACAAGTGTGACATGGCTATAGTAGAACAGTGACATGGCTACGGTATAACTGTGACATGGTTACAGTACAACTGTGACATGGCTACAGTACAACTGTGACATGGCTACAGTAGAACTGTGACATGGCTATAGTACAACTGTGACATGGCTATAGTAGAACTGTGACATTGTTACGGTAGAACTGTGACATGGCTACGGTAGAACTGTGACATGGCTACGGTAGAACTGTGACATGGCTATATTAGAACTGTGTCATGGCTATAGTAGAACTGTGACATGGCTATAGTAGAACTGTGGCATGGCTATATTAGAACTGTGACATGGCTATAGTAGAACCGTGACACGGCTATAGTAGAACTGTGACATGGCTACAGTAGAACTGTGACATGGCTATAGTAGAACTGTGACATGGCTACGGTAGAACTGTGACATGGCTATAGTAGAATTGTGACATGGCTACAGTACAACTGTGACATGGCTACAGTACAACTGTGACATGGCTACAGTACAACTGTAACATGGCTACGGTAGAACTGTGACATGGCTATAGTAGGACTGTGACATGGCTACGGTAGAACTGTGACATGGCTACGGTAGAACTGTGAGATGGCTATAGTAGAACTGTGACATGGCTACGGTAGAACTGTGACATGGCTATAGTAGAACTGTGGCATGGCTATAGTAGAACTGTGACATGGTTATAGTAGAACTGTGACATGGCTACGGTAGAATTGTGACATGGCAATAGTAGAACTGTGACATGGCTACGGTAGAACTGTGACATGGCTACGGTAGAACTGTGACATGGCTATAGTGGAACTTTGACATGGCTATAGTAGAACTGTGACATGGCTACAGTACAACTGTGACATGGCTATAGTAGATCTGTGACATGGCTATAGTAGAACTGTGACATGGCTAGATTACAACTGTGACATGGCTACGGTAGAACTGTGACATGGCTACGGTAGAATTGTGACATGGCAATAGTAGAACTGTGACATGGCTACGGTAGAACTGTGACATGGCTACGGTAGAATTGTGACATGGCAATAGTAGAACTGTGACATGGCTACGGTAGAACTGTGACATGGCTACGGTAGAACTGTGACATGGCTATAGTGGAACTTTGACATGGCTATAGTAGAACTGTGACATGGCTACAGTACAACGGTGACATGGCTACGGTAGAACTGTGACATGGCTACAGTACAACTGTGACATGGCTACATTACAACTGTGACATGGCTACGGTAGAACTGTGACATGGCTACAGTACAACTATGACATGGCTACAGTACAACTGTGACATGGCTATGGTAGAACTGTGACATGGCTACGGTAGAACTGTGACATGGCTATATTAGAACTGTGACATGGCTCCAGTAGAAATGTGACATGTCTACGGTAGAACTGTGACATGGCTACGGTAGAACTGTGACATGGTTACGGTATAACTGTGACATGGCTACGGTAGAACTGTGACATGGCTATAGTAGAACTGTGACATGGCTACGGTAGAACAGTGACATGGCTACGGTAGAACTGTGACATGACTATAATAGAACTGTGACATCGCTATAGTAGAACTGTGACATGGCTATAGTAGAACTGTGACATGGCTATAGTAGAACTGTGACATGGCTACGGTAGAACTGTGACATGGCTACGGTAGAACTGTGACATGGCTATAGTAGAACTGTGACATGGCTATAGTAGAACTGTGACATGGCTATAGTAGAACTGTGACATGGCTACAGTACAACTGTGACATGGCTATAGTAGAACTGTGACATGGCTACAGTAGAACTGTGACATGGCTACAGTACAACTGTGACATGGCTACAGTACAACTGTGACATGGCTATAGTAGAATTGTGACATGGCTACAGTACAACTGTGACATGGCTATAGTAGAACTGTGACATGGCTACAGTACAACTGTGACATGTGTCAACAACTTAACTTTGACAGGCATACAAGGATTCCGCTTTTGTACCACTCGAAATGAGAACGTACAAAAGAATACAAATATAATACAAGTTTATTAGCTCGTTGTACAGTAGCTCTGCGAGCGGATAATCACATCGGTAATACACATCATGGTATATCGTAATGATGTTGTATGAAAGATGAGATCGATTGTAATGTCTATCAAAGCTAAGGCTAAGTCACAACTATTGCTATTGTCCTTTATAAGCAACAAAGTATTCAGAGCGAATACGGTCGTCTGTCCTCTACGCTGTCGAGTCGCGGTCTGACGATATTCGTGGCGTGTTCAGCCACGATCAGTTGACTCTACGTGCAACAGCTAGTTTGCGTGCTCGGAGTTCCAGTTAGTAGCTGGTCAACTGTCTGGTGTTTCCTTGACACTTCTCGTGATGCGGGTTTCCCCACTCTATTGTGGGCAACTCCAGCTCATGTCTTACAGTGTCCCCTTTTTGGACACGAGTGTGTCTAGTCGGAGAGCTATTTATAGTTCTCACTCGTGCTTCTGTCCCTATTTCCTAGATAGCTATGTTCTCTGGATCCTGTCTAGATCTCTTTCCATAGTTCTACCTCTATCTTCTCTATTAGGTTCCTTGCAGCTCTTTGACACATGGCTACAGTACAACTATGACATGGCTACGGTAGAACTGTAACATGGCTACGGTAGAACTGTGACATGGCTACGGTAGAACTGTGACATGGCTATAGTAGAACTGTGACATGGCTACGGTAGAACTGTGACATGGCTACGGTAGAACTGTGACATGGCTACGGTAGAACTGTGACATAGCTATAGTAGAACTGTGACATAGCTATAGTACAACTGTGACATGGCTACGGTAGAACTGTGACATGGCTACGGTAGAACTGTGACATGGCTACGGTAGAACTGTGACATGGCTATAGTAGAACTGTGACATGGCTACAGTACAACTGTGACATGGCTACGGTAGAACTGTGACATGGCTACGGTAGAACTGTGACATGGCTACAGTAGAACTGTGACATGGCTATAGTAGAACTGTGACATGGCTACAGTACAACTGTGACATGGCTACAGTACAACTGTGACATGACTACAGTACAACTGTGACATAGCTATAGTAGAACTGTGACATGGCTACAGTACAACTGTGACATGGCTACATTAGAGCTGTGACATGGCTACAGTAGAGCTGTGACATGGCTATAGTAGATCTGTGACATGGCTATAGTAGAACTGTGACATGGCTACAGTAGAACTGTGGCATGAATATAGCTGAACACCGACATATGTAGAGCTACACTGTGATATTTCCGCGTCTAATCTATGACATATTCACTACTACGATGTGACATATAAACTGTCAATGAATGACATATTTACTCGTAGACTGTGACTTATTCATATATAATCTGTGAATATATACTTATATTCACACTTAATCGATGAATTGCCTACGTGTAGACTCTCATACTTACATTTAATTGATGACTTGTCTACGTGTAGACTGATATATTAACATTTAATCTATGACATATCTGCCGGCTTCGTGGCTTAGAGGTTATGACTTTTCTCCGTAATCTCGTATACTCTCGTGGGTATAACGTGATGACGGTGAGAATCATCAGTGGTTCGAATCGCATCGGTAACTGACGGGGTATGTGAGCCGGCAGCTCAGAAAGCAATGGCAAACTACTGAGCGTAATCTTGCCAAGAAATCAACATACAGCTGAAAGATGCTGGTGTTGACAGCAATGTCCTGTAAAGGATATGCAAATACAAAACATAAAAAAATATGACATATCTACGTGTATACTGGGACGTAACTACCGGTGAGACATGGCACATCCATTGTCCATGATTGACACCCGAACGGCTGAAAAATGACACCTTTAGCTGCAGAACTGTGAGAAATCTGAACTAACCGCCTTTGATATTTGTCTCCCCCATCGTCCCCACGTAATGACCATCATCGGGTGTTAAATGTGCTCACGATGTCTGTCTGGCCAGGTCTGAGCCGGGTTCAGAGGGTGCTGCGGGGAGACTTCGGGTCCCTGCAGGAGATTCTTGTCCGACACGTGGACGCCACCAACATGCGGACCATCCTGAAGGAGGCCAAGGAGAAACGGTGGAAGCGGATACTCGTGGATCTCCCACTGGAGGACACCGGCTTGTTTCTGAAGATGGTAAGGTGTGTACGTGGGTTTGTGGGGGTGGGGTGTGGGTGGGTGTACACATGTGTACGCTTGTATTCGATGTGGTGTGATGTAGGGATACAGGAAGCTCTAGCAGCGGTAGTCATGCAGCACTAGCTAGAATAAACACAGGAGGGGAGGAGGATATAGGGAGAATGCAATGATGATGGTGGTGATGGCAATTGTGGTGGTGCTGGTGATGATGATGCTACAATGTGACAATGTCATGAACCAATGGTTTGTGGTGTTGTAATGACATGACTATGTGATGACCACGATCACACGAAGGTTAGAAGCTTGCGTTGATCGTCCGCTAAGTGAGGGAAAGACTGACCACCTTTTCCTAGACAAACTCCGGCCTGCACCATGTGAGTGCTCTGTCAGAGTTTAGGTTCCTGCTTCGGGACAAGACGAGTGTTATCGTCTCTACCATGGTTGTCCCCATCAGACATATACGTGTGTTGTCGTCTCTACCCTGGTTGTCCTCATCAGACATGCACCTGTGCTGTCGTCTCTACCCTGGTTGTCCTCATCAGACATACACATGTGCTGTCGTCTCTACCCTGGTTGTCCTCATCAGACATGCACCTGTGCTGTCGTCTCTACCCTGGTTGTCCTCATCAGACATACACATGTGCTGTCGTCTCTACCCTGGTTGTCCTCATCAGCCATGCACCTGTGCTGTCGTCTCTACCCTGGTTGTCCTCATCAGACATGCACCTGTGCTGTCGTCTCTACCCTGGTTGTCCTCATCAGCCATTCACCTGTGCTGTCGTCTCTACCCTGGTTGTCCTCATCAGACATGCACCTGTGCTGTCGTCTCTACCCTGGTTGTCCTCATCAGCCATGCATCTGTGCTGTCGTCTCTACCCTGGTTGTCCTCATCAGCCATGCATCTGTGCTGTCGTCTCTACCCTGGTTGTCCTCATCAGCCATGCATCTGTGCTGTCGTCTCTACCCTGGTTGTCCTCATCAGCCATGCATCTGTGCTGTCGTCTCTACCCTGGTTGTCCTCATCAGCCATGCATCTGTGCTGTCGTCTCTACCCTGGTTGTCCCCATCAGACATGCACCTGTGCTGTCGTCTCTTCAGCGCGGAAAGCGTCGCACAAAGCACGAACTCCGTAGCTTTTAGCGACGACCCACAGGTGTCTCTGAAACATTTAACTCGTAAACCGAAGGGTGCGGCCCGGAATCGAATCCACAACCTTCGAAGCACGAGTTAAACGGCTTGACCACTTCCACAGTCTCCCTTGATGTCGTCTCTACCCTGGTTGTCCTCATCAGACATGCATCTGTGCTTTCGTCTCTACCCTGCTTGTCCCAATCAGACATACACATGTGCTGTCGTCTCTACCCTGGTTGTCCCAATCAGACAGACACGTGTGCTGTCGTCTCTACCCTGGTTGTCCCCATCAGACATACACGTGTGCTGTCGTCTCTACCCTGGTTGTCCTCATCAGCCATGCATCTGTGCTTTCGTCTCTACCCTGGTGTTGTCCCAATCAGACATACACGTGTGTTGTCGTGTCTACCCTGGTGTTGTCCCCATCAGACACACACGTGTGTTGTCGTGTCTACCCTGGTTGTCCCAATCAGACAGACACGTGTGTTGTCGTGTCTACCCTGGTGTTGTCCCCATCAGACAGACATACATGTGTCCTGTAGTGGTGTTATCACTGAACTTCTGGTACGTTTAACAGACATTCATTGTAACCTTCACTGTGGGATGGAGATGTCCAGACGGCACACTGATCGCCACAGCTTTATGACGCCAGGAATATATCGCTCATGTCAGTGACAGTAACACCAGTTGTTCTACGCCCCACGTCAGTGACAGTAAAATAGTGGTTCTATCGCCCGTGTCAGTGACAATATGACAGTTGTTGTATCTCCCATATAAGAAACAGTAAGATAAGTGTCTTCTATTTGCAGGCGCTACAGGAAGGAATGATAGACCCCTACCATCACTACATCATCACACATTTAGTAAGTCTGTTGTTGTACTACATCATTACACATTTAGTAAGTCTGTGTCCACACTGTTGTTGTACTACATCATCACACATTTAGTAAGTCTGCTCGTGTTAACACTGTTGTTGTATTACATCATCACACATTTAGTACGTCTGCTCGTGTCCTCACTGTTGTTGTACTACATCTTCACACATTTAGTAAGTCTGTGTCCACACTGTTGTTGTATTACATCATCACACATTTAGTAAGTCTGCTCGTGTCCTCACTGTTGTTGTACTACATCTTCACACATTTAGTAAGTCGGCTCGTGTCCACACTTGTATTGTATTACATCCATCCATCATATGCCATGCCAATAAGCGTGGGCCGTCATGTTTTGCCATCTCACTCGATCACCAGAGTCGTGGATCAGCTCCGTGTTTCTGTCTTGACCATGCCACGTGGCCAAGCCATCCAGGTATTTACTTCTTGATCTTCCCCTTGGTCTGTTCCCTTCGATCTTGCCAGTTGTCACCAAGTTCTCCAAATCATTTCTTCTCATAACATGCCCAAACAATTTTGACTGTCTACGTCTAATGTCTCAAATCAGTTTACGATCTTCATTTGTTTCTTGTAAGACTTGTTCATTGGTTTTTCTGTCTGTCCATGGTATTCTTTGCATTTTCCTCAGAAACCACATTTCCACAGCCATCAGATGTTTTTCAGCTTGTCTGCTCATTGTCCACGCTTCACGCCCATATAAAAGTCCAGATTCTATGCATCACTTCAACACTCTTTTTCTCGTTTCAATTGATATCTTTTTTATTAGTCAGTATGTTCTAATCTCTTCAAGGCATCTCTTATCAGAAGTTATGATTGTTCCGAGATAGCTGTTCCGATTCACTTGTTTAAGAATATTCCCATTTACTTGGATATTACATTGTAATATTTCTTCCTTCCCAGTGACGACCATAATCTGTGTATTCTTACAATTCACTTCTAACCTTAGTTGTTCACTGTGTGCAACAACCGCATCTACTAAATATTGCAGGTCCTGTTCATTGTCTGCAATCAAGACTGTATCATCTGCATATCTAATGCTATTAATGTATCGTCCCCCAATGTTGTTTCCTTCCATATCTTCAATATTTCTGAAAATACTTTCACTGTACAGGGAAAACAGATCTGGAGACATTACAAATCCCTGTCTCACACCTCTCTTAATAGGCTGATATTGGCCTACTTCATTATCAACTCTTATGGCAGCTTGTTGTTTCCAATACATGTTTTTTACAAGTCTAAGGTCTTTTCCATCAATTTTTAGATCTTCAAGCATGTCTCACTTTATCGAAAGCCTTTGTGTAGTCAATAAAGCAAAGAAGTAGATCTTTGTTTACTTCTATAGAACGTTCAGTTACTGTTCTCAGTATATACACAGCATTTACTGTGCCCTTGCCTTCTACAAACTCACTTTGTTCTTCTCCTGTTTCAGGTTGTATTTTCTTCCTAACTCTTTGCATGATAATTCTTAGCAAACTCTTCTTGATGTGACTAATTATACTAATTGTTCGATATTGATCACATTCTAAAGCTCCTGATTTCTTTGGGATTGCAATATACAGAATTACATAATTCATGAGGTATATCTCCAGTATCATATATTGTATTCAAGAGTCTGGTAACTTTATCTATTCTGTATTCTTCTAAAGCATTAATCATTTCTGTTGTGATGCTGTCTGAACCGGGGGTCTTATAAGTTTTCATATGATTAAGAGCATTCTGAACCGCCATCTTCAAAATTGAAGGTCCTCCATTATTATTTTGAATATCATACTGTTCTTCTCTATTATCATCATAGGTTAGTTTAGTTTAGTTTAGTCGTTGGATCAACATCACGGCACACGGTTTAACCCATAAGTGCTCCATTTTCCTCCTAACTCAAACCTGAGTCTGGAGAAACTCAGCTCAATGCACGAATTCCGTTGTATTGGCGAGGATCCTGAAATACTTTGGGTAGATTTTTAACTCGAAATTTTGCCCGGGCAGCGCCGTTAGGCTACTCTTTTTCGATTTCCAACTGCCAAGGGATTTTTTACGTGCGCAACAATACACACGGCGTCCGATCTCACTACCCAGAGACAACAATACACACGGCGTCCGATCTCACTACCCAGAGACCAGGGGAAATGTTATTACTGGAAGTCCAGGTGGATTTTTTAAAATAAATCCCGGTCCTCACCGGGGCCTGAACCCGGGACCTCCAGCACTCGAGGCGAACACCATACCTCGAGACCATTCAGCCCCCCTGATTAGCAGAAGGGCAGATATCATCATCAACCTAAAGGTTTTTCATATAATCTGCCCATACATGTAAAATCTGATCTTTTTCTATTGTGATTTTTCCATCTTTTGTCTTTAGTCAGCCTGCTGATGTATGTGTTCTTTGATTAGTAAGCTCCTGAATTCTTTTATGCATTAGTTTGGTATTTTTACTGTTGTGTTGTTTTTCAATTTCTATACAATTTTTCTTGAGCCATGCTTCTTTTTCCTCCTTACATAATGTTCTGACTTTTCTAGGAATTTCTTTATATTTGGCAGGATTACTTGTGTTCTGTCTTCTTGTTTCCATTAGTTGTAAAATGTCTTCAGTCATCCATGCCTGACGACCCACTTTCTTTAATTTTGAAATAGGGTTTTCTGCTTCTAAACTGACTGAATTCTTCAACATTTCCCATTGGTCATTCACATTTTAAAATAGGATCTCTAGATCAGACAATATATCAGATTTGTTCTTTACTTCTATGTTAAAATTATCTTGTATGTCTTTGTCAGTTTTCAATTTGCATAAATCATATTTAGCGTTTCCGATTGTATACTTGACTATCTTTAACTTTACCGTCAGTGTGCCTGTAATTAATATATGATCACTGTAACAGGCTGCATTGGGAACTGTTTTTACGACTGTTAGCGCATTTCGAAACCTTCTGCTAATCAGGATGTAATCTATCTGGTTTTTAATCCTGCTGTCTGGACTCCTCCAAGTCCATAATCTTCTAGGACGCTGTACTAAATCATCACACATTTAGTAAGTCTGCTTGTGTCTACGAATTTCCGCTGTCTGACATGTAGTGTGCGACCTGTTCTTCTGTCAGCGATGGACACTTTAAGATGACATGTGAAGGACAGGAGGCAGGGGAGGTGTGGTTGTTTAGAATGTTGTGAACATCGTGGACGGAGAGGACATCACACGAGTAGATATTGAGAACTGCTGATGTTAGGAGATCACTGACCACAAGGGAAAGAGACACGAAATGTGTGGAGCAGTTCTACGCAACGGGTGACAGAGACACGACATGTGTGGAGCAGTTCTTCACAACGGGTGACATAGACACGATTGGGCACGAAAATCATTTAGAGACAGACACAGACACATACCACCAAGAGAAAAGAATGATCAAATCAGTCAGAAAGCCACCAAAACCTGCTCAAGACGACTACCACGTTATGGACAGACCAGAACAAGTCATTATTCTGCGCCTCAGAACAGAACACAATGCAACCACATGTATACAAAATTCAAGATGAGTGAATCAACCATGTGCATATGTGGATTGGCGTCGCAGACAGCAGAGCACATACTCCAAGACTGCCCAAAATACAACATATCCATGCAAACATTCTGGCCTAGAGAGACAACAGTGGGAGATAAGCTCTATGGACCACTGAGTAAACTAAAAAAGACAGTTAAAATCATACAAGAAACAACATTGCAGTTATAGACATATTTCAAGAGAACGAAAGAAGAAGACACAGAGCCAAAGACGCACAAAGAGACAGAGACAAACAGAGAGAGAGAGAGAGAGAGAGAGAGAGAGAGAGAGAGAGAGAGAGAGACAGAGAGAGAGAGAGAGCATGTGTGATACAGACAGACAGACAGACAGACAGACAGACAGACAGACAGACAGACAGACAGACAGACAGACAGACAGACAGACAGGCAGGCAGGCAGGCAGGCAGGCAGGCAGGCCTGCAGGCAGAGGCATATGTTTGTGGAAAGCTGAAACCTGTGTCAACATACAATTATATCCGCAACAACAACTTCATGAAAACATCGGAAGACAAAGAGACACGGAAAGTCGTGACCCAGACACAGCAAACGAGGAATAATAATAATAATCACAAAGTGTATCATTATGTTCACGCACACCATCATTGACGGTCAGACTGGCCGCGGAGATGACGCCGCTTGATCGTGATTTTCCGGTGCGCTGATGGCTAGGATAGAAGGATCGCTCCCCACAGCGGTCGGCGGGACCTCAACGTTCACCATCATTGACGGTCAGACTGGCCGCGGAGATGACACCGCTTGAGCGTGATCTTCCAGTGCGCTGATGGCCAGGATAGAAGGATCGCTCCCTACAGCGGTCGGCTGGAGCCCAACGTTGACTTCTCGTTCAGAAAGCAACGGCAAACTAATGAATGTGAACGTGCATGGAATATAACCCTGGGTTGAGGTTGATGGTACCGTCCTAACGAGGACATACAACAGACCTTTCTCTTGATTTCATCATCATCATCATCATCATCATCATCATCATCATCATCATCATCATCATCATATATCATGATCTACATAATCATCATAATCTACATAATTATCATCATCATCATCTTAATCATGATCGTCATCATTATTATCATCACAATCATCACCATCTACACCAAGAGATAGGCTCTGTTACTTGAGTATTCATCTTCGCTTTGCTGCTAATTATTCAACGCCTTATCTTTGATAATTGTAAACTCTGCCATTCTCTACCAACTGTATCAGCTTACAATTGAATACAACTCTGCACTCAGACACAGATGTGACTCGGACACAAGTGTAGGTTTTCATTTATAATCAACTCTCTAGCGTAGACATTATCACAGTCACATATGCTACAATATACAGTATATAACACTGCTAACCACTTAATAAAACGGCGGCATTATGTGAAGCCACAGCCATCTTCTCTACGTGGTGCGTCCGCACGGAACGACGTCCACGACTAGAATGCCCTTGTCACCTTCGCGATCACTTGTGTTCGCTCCACGATCGTCCCGTCCTTCTGGGTGACTTTTCGTCACTATGCCATAAGGTACAATTCAACCTTCAAGACAATAGATTCAACGTCAAACTGCATTAAATCTGCGCCGTGTTGGATGCAATTGTGCAGAACATGAGCAGAACATCCAACGCCTACTAATGGCTTGCTCAAGGCTTCCTTCAAATGAGAGAACACATTTTTACCTTTTCTTCTGTTAATGCCTCCAAAATTCACATTGGCATTGTCACCATCAAAAGCAACACATTTGGAGTACAAATCATGTTTTTGGAGTGTTCTCAAAATATACTGTGATATAGTTTTTGAGAATTCATTTGGTGTGTTGTCTAACTCAAGAATCTTAGTTTGGATTCCACCTGCTTTGCAGTCAAAGTACTGAACAACGATTGGAAATATTTTCTGCGAACTGTGATTGCTAGCATCTGTCGAAAGACTGAAACATGAAATACTACTTAAAGATTTATCCAATTCATCAACAGTGTGAGGGGACCAATCACCTGGTTTATTATGGCTTCAGTCTTTGCTTTTGCAAAAGCAATATTTTTAGCAATTTCTGAATCTTCAAATAATGTATGCATCAGACCAGCAGTGGAGGTCATCGAATTGTAAGACTGACGATGACAAACTGTATGAAATGCCAAAGTTGCTTTAGCCGCATGCGCTTTCAGCAACACATTTGAGTACCTAGGCTGAAAAAACAACAACTCGTCAATGTGCTAGATGACGCGGACCATTTGATTAGGTGACTGTCTTTCACTGTCAACATGACGCTCCAAGTCAGTAGTTCCTTTTTTGGCAACGGACAAATAACTATCGCAAATCGTACACTTTGCCTCATTCTCGTTGCGTCCTTCAACGAAGCATGAAAACTTATTTTTCACAGTGCTCGAGAATTTGCATTTTCTTTTTGTAGAAGCCATTTTCATAAACATAGACGGCAAATATTACAAATTAAAAAAAAACAATTTGAAGTGACGTCTCTGCTACCGGAAGCGGAAATATCATTAACGTTTTGACCATAGAGACTACAGCATTGTTAGTGTTGCCGAATAGAGCAACAGTTAGATTCAAATAATACACATACTTGGTGTTTCACATTTTGTATAAATAGGAACGTTAAATAAATATTATTAAGCAGTGGGTTTTAATAAAGAATGTAAACACACTGTAGAGTGTAGATACATTGTAAGTTGTAACAACAATACATAAAAAAATGATAACATAAAATATTTAAAAAGCCGGACATTTTAAAGGTTTTTAGCTTTGCCTGCCGGACGGAGGACATTAGGCTAACAAGGAGGACATGTCCCCTCTTTGCCGAACGTCTGACAACTCTAATCGCGAGCAACATCATCACCGACAACTTTATTTCATCACTACAAGCACCAACCACCATTGCTATCACATCTATGGCAACAATGGTTGTGATCACAACTGAGGAAGTTATAATAATGCATATAACAGCTACACGTATTTGTAAAATAACAGTCCCCCTCTTTTGTTTTCTCACAGGACATCGAATCTATAGACATGGAGGACTACCGCCACAACTACGTTAACTTGACTGGCTTCCGGCTAGTTGACCCCTCTGACCCCTACGTGAGAAACGTCATTCATGATATGGAAATCTACGAGATGCAGACCGACCTGAGTTTGCTCAATACCACGGGTTATCTGTCCTTGCCGGTAGGTTGTCTGCCCATTATGGCACTTTCTTCTCCCGGTCAATAGTAGTCAGTCGCTGTAGTTGACCACCCACTTCATGCAGACAAATTGTTTCCGCTGTCCCCTGGTCTTCTGTGTGTGAATAATATCTGTGTGTCCAGACATTCGGACATTCAGTTGCTATTTGTGTTACATCATGAAGTAAATACTTGTTTAGATGTCACACCCAGGGAGGGCATGTTAGTAGCCAGAGTGGTATTTTATGTCATCAGCTTATAGATATTGTATGAAAAAATAAAGTGGTATTTGATATCATAAACTTATAGATATTGTATGAAATAAAAGTGGTATTTGATATCATAAACTTATAGATATTGTATGGATTAAAAGTTATATGTGATGTCATCAACTAATGGAATGGAGGGAAAGTGGTATTTGATATCATCAACTAATAGAATGGAGGGAAAGTGGTATTTGATATCATTAACTTATAGAATTAAGGAAAAGTGGTATTTGATGTCAACAACTTATAGAATGGAGGGAAAGTGGTATTTGATATAATCAACTAATAGAATAGAGGGAAAGTGGTATTTGATGTCATCAACTTATAGAATGGAGGGAAAGTGGTATTTGATATCATCAACTAATAGAATAGAGGGAAAGTGGTATTTGATGTCATCAACTTATAGAATGGAGGGAAAGTTGTATTTGATGTCATCAACTTATAGAATGGAGGGAAAGTGGTATTTGATATCATCAACTTATAGAATAGAGGGAAAGTGGTATTTGATGTCATCAACTTATAGAATGGAGGGAAAGTGGTATTTGATATCATCAACTTATAGAATGGAGGGAAAGTGGTATTTGATGTCATCAACTTATTGAATTAAGGGAAAGTGGTATTTGATATCATCAACTTATAGAATTAAGGGAAAGTGGTATTTGATATCATCAACTTATAGAATGGAGGGAAAGTTGTATTTGATATCATCAACTTATAGAATTAAGGGAAAGTGGTATTTGATGTCATCAACTTATAGAATGGAGGGAAAGTGGTATTTGATATCATCAACTTATAGAATGGAGGGAAAGTGGTATTTGATATCATCAACTTATAGAATGGAGGGAAAGTGGTATTTGATATCATCAACTTATAGAATTAAGGGAAAGTGGTATTTGATGTCATCAACTTATAGAATGGAGGGAAAGTGGTATTTGATGTCATCAACTTATTGAATTAAGGGAAAGTGGTATTTGATATCATCAACTTATAGAATTAAGGGAAAGTGGTATTTGATACCATCAACTTATAGAATGGAGGGAAAGTTGTATTCGATATCATCAACTTATAGAATTAAGGGAAAGTGGTATTTGATGTCATCAACTTATAGAATGGAGGGAAAGTGGTATTTGATATCATCAACTTATAGAATGGAGGGAAAGTGGTATCTGATATCATCAACTTATAGAATGGAGGGAAAGTGGTATTTGATATCATCAACTTATAGAATTAAGGGAAAGTGGTATTTGATGTCATCAACTTATAGAATGGAGGAAAAGTGGTATTTGATATCATCAACTTATAGAATTAAGGGAAAGTGGTATTTGATATCATCAACTTATAGAATGGAGGGAAAGTGGTATTTGATATCATCAACTAATAGAATGGAGGGAAAGTGGTATTTGATATCATCAACTTATAGAATGGATTGAAAGTGGTATTTGATGTCATCAACTTATATAATGGAGGGAAAGTGGTATTTGATATCATCAACTTATAGAATGGATTGAAAGTGGTATTTGATGTCATCAACTTATATAATGGAGGGAAAGTGGTATGTGATGTCATCAACTTATAGGTATGGGGGGAAAAGTGATATTTGATGTCATCGAGTTACAGATATTGTAAGGAGAGAAATTGATGTTTGATGTTATCAACGGACTGTTATGTTGCTGTATGTGCTCACACGTGTCTGACTGTCTTACATGTCACACGCGCTCGTGCCCAGCACGAGGTGGCCCTCATGTACGACTCGGTCTACCTGCTGGCTCACGCGCTCCAACGCTACGACAAGTCGGCCATCTTGAAGCCGGTCAACGTCACGTGCGACAACCCGTCTCCATGGACTTCCGGTCCGAGTTTGTACTCATTCCTGCACCAGGTGAGTCCATTCTTGTTGTATCTTACATCAGGCTGGTCCATTCTTGCTGTATCTTACATCAGGTTTGGTCATTTTTTTTTTCTTACACCAATTTAATTAATTGTCTTTAACAATCTAGTTCACACACAAATATCACTGATTTGTCTACCTGGGGTCTAGATGTACTGCACTGCCATATTATGCTCTCCCTTACTGCCTCGAAACAGCCTGGAGCCTTCAGTTTAGTCTAACGTTCCCCGCTACCTGGGATGACTGTGTATTGTTGACTGTTACTGACTGTGTATTGTTGACTGTCTGTTACTGACTATGTATTGTTGACTGTCTGTTACTGACTATGTATTGTTGACTGTCTGTTACTGACTATGTATTGTTGACTGTCTGTTACTGACTATGTATTGTTGACTGTCTGTTACTGACTATGTATTGTTGACCGTTACTGGCTATGTATTGTTGACCGTTACTGACTATGTATTGTTGACCGTTACTGTCTATGTATTGTTGACTGTTACTGACTATGTATTGTTGACCGTTACTGACTATGTATTGTTTACCGTTACTGACTATGTATTGTTGACTGTTACTGACTATGTATTGTTGACCGTTACTGACTATGTATTGTTGACTGTCTGTTACTGACTATGTATTGTTGACCGTTACTGACTATGTATTGTTGACTGTCTGTTACTGACTATGTATTGTTGACTGTTACTGACTATGTATTGTTGACTGTTACTGACTATGTATTGTTGACCGTTACTGACTATGTATTGTTGACCGTTACTGACTATGTATTGTTGACTGTTACTGACTATGTATTGTTGACCGTTACTGACTATGTATTGTTGACCGTTACTGACTATGTATTGTTGACAGTTACTGACTATGTATTGTTGACCGTTACTGACTATGTATTGTTGACTGTCTGTTACTGACTATGTATTGTTGACCGTTACTGACTATGTATTGTTGACCGTTACTGACTATGTATTGTTGACCGTTACTGACTATGTATTGTTGACTGTATCTTACTGACTATGTATTGTTGACTGTCTGTTACTGACTATGTATTGTTGACTGTCTGTTACTGACTATGTATTGTTGACCGTTACTGACTATGTATTGTTGACTGTCTGTTACTGACTATGTATTGTTGACTGTTACTGACTATATATTGTTGACTGTTACTGACTATGTATTGTTGACCGTTACTGACTATATATTGTTGACCGTTACAGACTATGTATTGTTGACCGTTACTGACTATGTTTTGTTGACCGTAAATGACTATGTATTGTTGAACGTTACTGACTATGTATTGTTGACCGTTACTGACTATGTATTGTTGACCGTTACTGACCATTATTGCCGAAACAGTGTTGGTTCCCTCTCTGACAGGTTCCCGTGAGAGCTCTAATGTTGTTGTTTGTCTCTTTGACAGGTTCCCGCGAGAGCACTAATTTTTGTTGGTTCCCTTTCTGACAGGTTCCCGTGAGAGCTCCAATGTTGTTGGTTGTCTCTCTGACAGGTCCCCGTGAGAGCACTAATGTTGTTGGTTGTCTCTCTGGCAGGTTCTCGTGAGAGCACTAATTTTTGTTGGTTGTCTCCCGTGAGAGCACTAATGTTGTTGTTTGTCTCTCTGACAGGTTCCCGTGAGAGCACTAATTTTTCTTGGTTGTCTCGCTGGCAGGTTCCCGTAATAGCACTAATGTTGTTGGTTGTCTCTCTGACAGGTTCCCATGAGAGCACTAATGTTGTTTGGTTCCCTCTCTGACAGGTTCCCATGATAGCACTAATGTTGTTGGTTGTCTCTCTGACAGGTTCCCATGAGAGCACTAATGTTGTTGGTTCCCTCTCTGACAGGTTCCCATGAGAGCACTAATGTTGTTTCGTTCCCTCTCTGACAGGTTCCCATGATAGCACTAATGTTGTTGGTTGTCTCTCTGACAGGTTCCCGCGAGAGCACTAATTTTTGTTGGTTCCCTTTCTGACATGTTCCCGTGAGAGCACTAATGTTGTTGGTTTCCTCTCTGACAGGTTCCCATGATAGCACTAATGTTGTTGGTTCCCTCTCTGACAGGTTCCCATGAGAGCACTAATGTTGTTTCGTTCCCTCTCTGACAGGTTCCCATGATAGCACTAATGTTGTTGGTTGTCTCTCTGACAGGTTCCCGCGAGAGCACTAATTTTTGTTGGTTCCCTTTCTGACATGTTCCCGTGAGAGCACTAATGTTGTTGGTTTCCTCTCTGACAGGTTCCCATGATAGCACTAATGTTGTTGGTTCCCACTCTGACAGGTTCCCATGAGAGCACTAATGTTGTTTGGTTCCCTCTCTGACAGGTTCCCATGATAGCACTTATGGTGTTGGTTTCCTCTCTGACAGGTTCCCGTGAGAGCACTAACCGGGGAGATAGTTCTCAAAGCTGGCAAGCGGCTGGACTTCAAGCTGGACATACTGCAGCTGACCACACGAGGGCTCATGAAGGCTGGTACCTGTTTGTGGACACCTGTTGAGCTATTCAGTTGTTGTTTTTTTGTTGTCTTCGATGCATACAGGCCACCGTGCCCTTTCTATCACTTTCTTTACGTAATCGTCACTGCGATTAAGAATTAACACCAAATAATCGACACATATATCACATCGGTCTCCCTGGCCAAGGCGTTAGCAACATTGTTCGTAATCCCGTATATCCACGTGAGGCAAACAGCTGCGCGAGAATCGGCAGCGGATCACGCCTCCCTGGTAACTTACAGGGTTAAGTGAGCCAGTCGTTCAGAAAGGAATTGCAAACTACTGAACGTAAATAATAATTAGTACATCAACAGGTGCTGAAAAATGCTGGTGTTGACAGCAACGTCTTGTAAGGGATGTGCAACTTTAAAACAAAAAATCGACAAAGTCACGCGCTCGCGCGCACACACAGGCACACACACACGCACTCACACACACACACACACACACACACACACACACACACAAACACACATACACAAACACACACACACACACACACACACACACACACAGAGTCTGATTGTGGATTACTTCGGCTAAATCATGCCATGTTTGTGAATAGTTCTGCACTTCCGGTGATCTATTTATACTGTGTCTCTGATCGCAGACATCGGTGACGTTCTACACTGTTAGTATGACAATTAATCTTTGAGGTTCCTTTGAGAGATACACACACACAAACCCACACAAGCGCCATCACCATGAGTTGTTGGGGATGGGGGGAGGGGGGGGGGGGGTTAGATTGGCTGAGTGTGGGCCCAGTGAGGGAGGGTTGAACAGTTACAGCTGTTCCTAGACCCATGGTTCCAAGGATGGACACAAAATGACTGCTGTACCAACAAGGATAGACACAAAATGACTGCTGTACCAACAAGGATGGACACAAAATGACTGCTGTACCAACAAGGATGGACACAAAATGACTGCTGTACCAACAAGGATGGACACAAAATGACTGCTGTACCAACAAGGATGGACACAAAATGACTGCTGTACCAACAAGGATGGACACAAAATGACTGCTGTACCAACAAGGATGGACACAAAATGACTGCTGTACCAACAAGGATGGACACAAAATGACTGCTGTACCAACAAGGATGGACACAAAATGACTGCTGTACCAACAAGGATGGACACAAAATGACTGCTGTACCAACAAGGATGGACACAGAATGACGGCTGTACCAACAAGGATGGACACAAAATGACTGCTGTACCAACAAGGATGGACACAAAATGACTGCTGTACCAACAAGGATGGACACAAAATGACTGCTGTACCAACAAGGATGGACACAATATGACTGCTGTACCAACAGGATGGACACAAAATCACTGCTATACCAACAAGGATGGACACAGAATGACTGCTGATAGTGATACAATATACATGAACATAAAGATACAACATACAGCCCTGGAATATGTTTAATTAAAGGATGATGTATTTTATATCCTGCCCGAAAGGATTACTCTAATGGTGAATCTCTATAATTCTTTCTTATCTAGTTTCTCTGAAAGTTCTCTCTCTCTCTCTCTCTCTCTCTCTCTCTCTCTCTCTCTCTCTCTCTCTCTCTCTCTCTCTCTCTCTCTCTCTCTCTCTCTCTCTCTCAAATTAATATGCACAGACTCCCACCCTTTCACATACATACATTGACAACTGTCATGAGCGTCCACAAACACACACAAAAAGACAAATATGTTACACATACACATTGCATAATTTAAAGTATACTATGCAATGCAACAGGATAATGTAAGCTACATCTGATAAAACAGTGCAATAATTTTCATATTGTAACGGTGACATCAAGTGGCAGAGAAAATAACAATATGACACGTGAAAATACCCAAATAATATGGAATAACGTGTTATGTGATTATGTATACGTTCCTGCGCGCGCGCGCGCGCACACACACACACAAACACACACACACACACACACACACACACACACAATACACATACTCATACATCTAGACACATACACGCTGCTTCATTTAATCACTGAAACTAATATGAACAAACTCTCACAATTCACTCATTCTTTAACTCACTCACTCACTCACTCACTCACTCACTCACTCACTCACCCACCCACCCACTCACTCACTCACTCACTCACTCACCCACCCACTCACTCACCCACCCACTCACTCACTCACTCACCCACTCACCCACTCACTCACCCACCCACTCACTCACCCACTCACTCACTCACTCACTCACTCACTCGCTCACTCACCCACTCACTCACTCACTCACTCACCCACTCACTCACTCACTCACTCACTCACCCACCCACTCACCCACTCACTCACTCACTCACCCACCCACTCACTCACCCACCCACTCACTCACTCACTCACTCACCCACCCACTCACTCACTCACTCACTCACTCACTCACCCACTCACTCACTCACTCACTCACTCACCCACCCACTCACTCACTCACTCACTCACTCACTCAATCGCTCGTTGGCTCGCACGCACGAACACATATCCATGTATTTTCGTGTGAACTTCCTCTGCATTTTTCTGTTTGTGTCACTATCCCTATCTAGCTCTGTCTATGACTGACTGTCTATGACTGTCTCTGACTGTCTCTGACTGTCACTGACTACGTATGTTAAACTATTATGTTACGTTATCACGACTTGCGACACTGCATATGGCATATATATGCCAAGTTCACAGAAGCGGCAAACACGTCACAGTGTCTCCACTCGCCGCTCAAACGTCACAATGTCTCCACTCTCCGCTCACACGTCACAATGTCTCCACTCTCCACTCACACGTCACAATGTCTCCACTCTCCACTCACACGTTACAATGTCTCCACTCTCCACTCACACGTCACAATATCTCCACTCGCCGCTCACATAGAGAGTTGGTTATGCCTGTTTACTTGACCCCCCCCCCCCCCCCCCCCAGCCTCCAAATGCGTCCCGGTCTGTCTTCACCCAGTTCAGTATTTATTTTTGCTTATGTCATTCCCTGAAACATGTCAATTACCAATATGTGACTGTGATACTTCACTGTTCTAGATGTTTGCCTTGTTATTGAAGCACAATTCTTGTGTTCGCTGATGTAGGCTCTTGGACACGTCCGCTGGTATTTGCGTGTATTTCTTCCATTCAGTTTTCTAGTTGATTTCTTTCGTTTTCTCACAAGATTATGTAACGTGTATAGACAAGGTGACGAGCTGTATGTAACCTTCTGTGACAGCAACAACATAATAGATCTGTCTAATGTGACAAATATCATCCTTGATTTAATTGTATTCCATACATTGTGATGTCCATAGGGTGGCGAGTGGAGGGTGTCGTCCGGGATTAACGTGACCCATGGAGAGAACATTTTCTACGGAAACCCGTTTGGCAACAAAACACTAATTGTCACTACGCTAAAGGTGAGCAATGGTTGCCCTGGCTTGAATAAATATCATAGATTCTATTGTCTGGTGCTTGTTCTCATGTTACGTGTCTGCGTATGACGGTGTGTCTGTCACTATAACACCTCAACTGTCACAAATGAGTATGTGTTACTATATCATTTCCATTGTTACATATAGTTGTGTGCCGTACTATTATACTTTAATTGTCACATATGACTGTGTGTGTTACTATAACACGTCAACTGTCACAAATGAGTATGTGTTACTATATCATTTCGATTGTTACATATGGTTGTGTGCCGTACTATTATACTTTAATTGTCACATATGACTGTGTGTGTTACCATAACACGTCAACTGTCACATGTGGGAGTGTGCGTGCTGGAAATTGTTATATGTAATGCCCAAGTTGACGTCTGGTTGTGTCATTGGACGCCTGATTGCATCACTGGCTGCCTGATTGTGTTACTGGACGCCTGATTGTTTCATTCGTTGCCGTATTGCGTCGCTGGTTGCCTTATTGCGTCACTGGTTGCCTGATTGTTTCATTCGTTGCCTTATTGCGTCGCTGGTTGCCTTATTGCGTCGCTGGTTGCCTGAATGCGTCACTGGTTGCCTTACTACGTCACTAGTTGTCTGATTACGTCGCTGGTTGCATGATACAGTCATCCTTGTGTGTCCTCGCGCAACAGGTCTTCGTTTATAGACAGCACCATCTTCCCAGTGTATCACGGTTGCTCGTAAAAATATGAATAAAATTGTTCGTGACTAGCAGGCTAGCATGGCGGCATGGTGCTCGTGTGTTCCAATCCTAACCAAAGCAGGGATCTAAACAAAATATTACCGGGTCTGCCAGACTTACCCAGCGTAACATCGCTACCGGGACAGGCAGTGGACGCCACAGATGTCATGTTAACCTCGTCACCCATTGGCTGATGTAGCTACCATGTCAAAGACTGGAACATAAGGGCCGGAGGTCTGCCTCAAGATAGAAGACCACCGGGAAGAGTGGTCAACCTCAAATAGATTAGAGGTGATACATTGCCCCCGATATAAGGGCGGGGTAGGTGATAGAATGGGGGACTATTAACTAGTTCTCTCATGAGACACGGAGACGTTGACCAGATGGTTAGCACTCTGGTCACGACAGAATCACGCCTACGTGATAGCCACGATTGCCACTCAACAGAAGACAGCTAATGTAAGCGTGCCAGGGGCAACGGCACGCAAAAAGCCGAAGGACACCTCAAGGTCCTTCCGCGTGCTGTGTAGCCACGCGAGTAAGAAAGTCAGACTGGGGACTGACTTTGTAGCGAGCACCTCGTTTAGTGTTGATAGGAGTTTTGTGTAACCAAATAGATAGAGATAGCATTAGAGTTTAGGAAACTAATGATAGGCAATTCTGTGGCGTTGTGTGTGGTTTGATAGCGACTGTTACGTACTTGTAAAGAGCCAACGGCAATAAAATGTATCATTTATTTCCTCTCACACGACTTGCAAGTTTCTTGTGTGGTGTGGGAGAAGTAATCTGATGATGCCTTACACATGGGTTGTTGACAGGCAAAGAGTAATGTGGTGTCAGAAGTGTGGCTTGGACGAAAGAGCCAAGCTAATACACTCATCCACGGCTCTAGACTAAGTTTACAAATAGTGAAGTAGTGAATTTAATTTGTGTCAGTGACGATGACGTGTGCAGACTAGGACAGGTTGCTAACGAAACTGTGCCTATCGTGACGAAATAATACTTATTTGTGTTTAGTAAAATATTATATACTTAAATCATGTGTTCTTCAAAGTTGTAAGTATTGATATTATTATTTTCTGTTATTTATTCATGTAATTATGTATTTATTTATGAATAACTATCAAAAATGATTCTTGGCGGAGCGATACACAGCCAGCAACATTATCGATTTTTGCAAGCTAAAAATAGCGCTGCGCCTCTGACGTGTTACGAATGACAAGCAGTTGTTCTGCGCCATTGGCATTCAGCATCTAATTGTTTACAAATCGTCAAGCTACTGCCCGCCTGAATCAGTGCTTTATATTACCTATTAGTTGTTTATCTGAGTTAATAATTGAATATATTTGTTTATTTAAACAATATTTATATATTTTTATTTATTTCAAAGCAGTTATTGAATTTTTTTTTCGTACTTTTTCTTGTGTTTACCGTCACGATGGCACTACTTTTGGCCATGCAAATTAGACTTGGTCTGCACAACACTTGCATAGATTAAACTAGGTTAGTGACGAAAGGCATAAAAAGTTAGAACGAAGACAGGACAATTTAATTTGACAATTTAATATTAAGTAAACTATATTCTGTTTTGTTCGTGGGCATGTCATTGTGATTGTACCAAATTGTCGAATAATATGTCGTTTACTATTTGTTAATTGTTGCTGCTCTCTAAATCAGGGTGAACAACAGCTGATTAGAAAATTGGTGTGTATGCCGAAGTGCCAAATAAGGTTACCTGTGTTACCGGAGTGTGTTCCTGGTTCTCGGGAACATTAAGTTGAGTATACTCAATATATTTGGCATGCAATGTGATTAATAGTGCATCTCTTTTTCAGCTTGTAATGCATTAGCATACTTTTGTGCTCTGTTTTTTTTTTTTCAGGATTAAATTTTTCAGGTCATATACAAAGAGTACAATTTGCAGTGCTCAGATATTAAGAAACATAACATATCAAAGAAAAATAAGTGAATAAAGAGTTCACTGTAGGTCAACGCTAGCTAATTACCTAACATCATGGCTACTTTAGCTGATTTCGTAAAAGCAGGCAAAGAAATGCAATACACAGGTAAAGAGCTAGAAGAATATGCTGATAAGAAATTTAAAGAAGCAAAGGATGCAGAAAGAGATGAACGCGCTCGACAAAGAGAGCATCAAAAAGAAATAGCACAACTAGCTGAGATAACAAAACAAAAAGAATTGGACATTAAGCTAAAACAGTTAGAACAAGATAAAGAACTAAAACAGAAGCAATTAGAACAAGATAAAGAACTAAAACAGAAGCAATTAGATCAAGAGAGGGAACTAAAGCAAAAAGAGATAGATGAAATGGCAAGAGTTAAGGAAAAACAAATTCAAGTAGAATCAGAGACACAGTTAAAGATGAAAGGTATGGATGTAGACTCACACGCAGAGATCTCTGCCACTAAACTAAAAAGTCAACAAGAAGAAAATAAGTTCAACAAATACAAAAATATTATCAAACCATATTGTAAAGAAGATTCCATATCAGCCTGGACAGAAAATGTCGAGTATCAGTTTAAATATCACCAAGTTCCAAAAGAGATGTGGGCTATGATTTATATGAAGAACCTGAGTGGTGAGCCCCTTAAAGTGATAGAATCAATACCAACTGATCTTAGATCTAACTATCAGTATATCCATGATAGGATAATGCAACACTTTTTACTTGATGCCCCTGGGTATCAGGTTCAGTTCTCAAATTTAAAACCTAAACCTAGTGAGACTTTCATTGATTACGTCTCAAATGTTCAGAGTGTACTAAATAGGTGGCTTAAAGCAGCTAACATAGGAAAAGACTTTGACAGACTTAAAAATTTAATAGCCATGGATAAAGTTATATCCACTATACCATCTCCTTTTGCTAAATTTCTGCAGCAGTCAGACATTGAGAACATAGAGCAGTTCGAAAAGAAAGGGTCGGCATATTTTTCTTCAAACAGAGATATTTTTAAGACCTCAAATGACTCTGAAGTAGTTTTGTTTGTGAAAGACCAACCTAAAAACTATCAGAGTAAGAGAAAACCCTTTCAGAAAGTCGACAAGAAAGATAGGAATGTGTCAAAATGTATTTACTGTCAACTTTTGCATGACACTTATTCTATGTGTGACAAATCGCCAAATTATCCGGCGCATCTTGAAAATGTTATTAAGAAGCAACAAAACAAAAGATCTGCATACAGGCGTGCAATCACATGCTTCTTTTGTTCCAGCTACGGCCATTATTCAAATAAGTGCTTGGGCCGCCAACGTATGAAAGCCAACAATGCTATTTTGATTGATACATCTTCTGATAGTGGTAGTAAGACTGAGTGTGAGGTTGAAAACGATTTACCTGTTAACCAATCTGAAGATGTGTGTTGTGTAAACGATATATTAAGTTTTGACAATTGTGTCCAATGTCACCAATTTCATGCAGACGGAAAATTAGAATGTGGGCATTTTGTAACATCCTCCGTAGAGAATGCAAATGCAGTTATAGCCTCCAGAGGCAATCTATTGTTTCACTCTGCGATGGTCAATGATAAGCCATGCCGATGTTTGCTTGACAGTGGGAGCTCTATTATTGGTGTGAAAAAGGAACTTGTTAATCCAAAGGATTATACTGGTGACTCTGTAAAATGCCGGACTTTTTCTGGTAATATAGAAACCTATCCTCTGGCAAGAGCCCATATAAACACCTTATGAAATGGTGACAGAAACACGAGACAAAATCATGAAATCGTGTATTATAGCTAAGGCAGCTTTGGAGAGGAAGGGTCAAATCTACCGCCAATACGCAAACAAAGGTGCGAGAACAATTGATCTTGAACCAGATCAAGACATACTTTTGTTACTTCCAGACAAACGAAATTTATTATTGACCTCATGGCAAGGGCCATTCAAGGTGGTACGTAAAATTTCAGATGTTGACTATGAAATATCAATAAACGGATATCAATAAATCCAATGTTTTAAAAGCATCTGTAAAATTAGATGTCAAAGATGCATTATTAATTTCTGCATTGTCAAAATTGAAAATCCTGTTTAGTAATGTACCAATCCTCCGCTTGCCTAATCCTAGGCTCGTTTATTATCTTAGCCAGCAGAATCTCCATCGCTGCAGTACTAGGCCAATTTTATGATGGCATCTTCCACCCGATTTGCTACGTGAGCCGTAAGATTACACCTGCTGAGTCCAGATATTCCATATCAGAGTTGGAAGCCCTAAGCGTCATCTATGCGGTGAGGAAGCTCCATCGATTTCTAGCGGGTGTTCACTTCATTGTCCAGACGGACAACTCCCCAATCACGGTCATACAAAGTGACGGTCATACAAAGTGGTGTGCATCGGAATGACCGTATATACAGGTGGTCGCTTATACTCCAAAACTATACTTTTAGTATAGAGCATATTAAGGGTAAGGACAACGTTCTGGCTGATACCCTTAGTCGACCATCTGAGGTAGAAATACCAGAGATTCCACATAAGAGTGTACAGTAATAGAGTAGTAGTACATTAGAATATTCTATTTGAAATGTTTATACTAATACATAGATATTACAGCTGAACTATGTACTACGAACAGTGATCTACCATGTGTCCGTAGACATCAAAAGAAGAACTGTGCTCCGAATAACAAATATATCACCGTGTGAACTGGAACAGCTCATTATTTACTAAGCTCCATATGTGTTTCCGGTGAAGCATTTGTGTTAAGCAGAGAAAAACAGTGTCAGAACACTGCATAAATACAGACACGAAAAATACTGGTCTACGACACAAGTGAACTCTACAGGTGCAATACCCATAGGACACAAGTACGACTGTGTAATGTATTTGAAATACCCAGGACAAGTGTGAATATATAATATGCCAATGAAAGCAATTTCTGCACATTGGGGCAACAACTAACCTGGGGTATTTGAATACCATGTATATAAATACTTATTGTGATATGTATTATAACGTTTTAATATAGTGATAAATTATAGGTAGATTAGGTAACTTTAATTTACATTTAGAGTTAGGAAATAAAATAGTTTTCATTTTTTTTTTAGTAGTTTACATAAATCATTATTTTACCAACTTACTTACCGTAAAAGTAGAATAGATAGTAGTTTAGATAGGAATAGTACCATTGAGTTTACGACATTCCACTTTGTTTCATTTCAGTTGATTTCATTCCATCTTAATGAACCATTCCATTTAACAAACGTGATCAGGTAGTATAATGATTAGTTTACACCGTAATAGGATAAAAATATCAGACAATTAAACATACATCATTTACACCATTTAGATAAGAAGATCAGTCATATATTTTTTGTAGCATTTAAAAACATTAGTTATAATTTTATTACATTTCAGATAACCCATTTCAAAAAGGTACATAACTCATCTCACATCAATGCCATTTTAAATAATTAGATTACATCTCTTAAATTAGATAAATATTAAGATTAATGTAAGCATATCTTAGGATTAATGTGGCAATATAGATTAAAATATTTAACGCATTAAATACACATTTATAGAAGTAGTATTATTATATCAGTATTTAGAGTAATATTACAGTAAAATATAGTTGATCATAATACCAGGGTACAAACCATCAACCCTTGCTCTTACATGTAAATATGTTGTATATACATGACTCGTGCAGCGATTTACGCACAGTCATTGAGCTCAACCTTCTCAAACTGAGCCAAACTTGTATAGTGTCACTCCAAGGTTTTTAAATAATTGGGAGGGTGAAAGATGTGTGACATAAGTGTGAAAGGGAAAAATGTGTGACGGAAGGGTGAAAGTGAGAGCAAATGTAAATTATACAAGAGAGAGTGAGATCGGTCAGCGGATTGTTCTGCCGCTCAACGCGACTTTTTATTTTTGTCTGCGTCAAATGTTTGCTTTCAATGTGAAAACGTGCTGTGATGAATGTGTTGTGTGTAGTTTAGTTTAGATCTTAGAAAAAGTATTTTAAGTCTCATAAGACGGAAATGTAGTCACGAATTAGTGTTATACACCTATTTGTGGCCACATTCAACCGAATTATGGCACTTGAAAACTAACTTACATACACATGATAGTTAGATACACATGTTAGAAGTTAGATTATATTATTAATTACATCCAAACACGCAAACAAACAGAAAAACAAACATATAAATTGCATACATATTTTATAGATCAAAGGGAGATAACTCCGGGTCAGGGGACATAATAGACAACGAAACACTAACTTAACAGTGAAATATAACTTTACACGCGGAAGCGAGATAGGTAAAGCCTGTCGCACACAGCTTGGGTTGTTTAATATTATATGGGGGACATGAAGCAATTCATGTGTTGACCATAAGAAAGTCAACTTTGTATGGGTAGTAAGTTAATTTACTATGGGAGGGCAGGTCTTATAAGACAACGGTCCGGTTCAGACATACCTCTAATTAATATAATATTGCGATTGAGAATAGGGCTCACGCCAACCAGACAAGTTTGTGGCGATTGCCAGTAGCCAAGTAAAGTGATACTACATTGTGACATTAGTCAGTAGAAGTCTATGGAGTTACCCAAAGCCAGGTTATCTACAGTCTTTGACAAAAATTAGAGACACTAATTTTTTAGAAACCCCTTGCGTCACAACCAATGAGTCAAAGTTGATGACGCAATACAGGAAAGGAGGGTGTGTGTCAAAGACTGGAACATAAGGGTCGGAGGTCTGCCTCAAGATAGAAGACCACCGGGAAGAGTGGTCAACCTCAAATAGATTAGAGGTGATACATTGCCCCCGATATAAGGGCGGGGTAGGTGATAGAATGGGGGACTATTAACTAGTTCTCTCATGAGACACGGAGACGTTGACCAGATGGTTAGCACTCTGGTCACGACAGAATCACGCCTACGTGATAGCCACGATTGCCACTCAATAGAAGACAGCTAATGTAAGCGTGCCAGGGGCAACGGCACGCAAAAAGCCGAAGGACACCTCAAGGTCCTTCCGCGTGCTGTGTAGCCACGCGAGTAAGAAAGTCAGACTGGGGACTGACTTTGTAGCGAGCACCTCGTTTAGTGTTGATAGGAGTTTTGTGTAACCAAATAGATAGAGATAGCATTAGAGTTTAGGAAACTAGTGATAGGCAATTCTGTGGCTTTGTGTGTGGTTTGATAGCGACTGTTACGTACTTGTAAAGAGCCAACGGCAATAAAATGTATCATTTATTTCCTCTCACACGACTTGCAAGTTTCTTGTGTGGTGTGGGAGAAGTAATCTGATGATGCCTTACACATGGGTTGTTGACATACCACAATATATCCAAATGTTCTACATGCGCAGAAAGTGGTCCTTGAGTCGCTTTACTTTTAACATCTTCGCTGCTCGACTTCAGATCCTGGATAACCAACAGATGCTGCCCAGTAGCCAGTTAACTCAGCTGTCGAGTAAGTCCTCTTGTCTTCAGGCGGACCGGTCAGGTGACAGCCTGGAGGTCTTGCTGGCCTGTTTCATGAGATTATCTGCAGCGTCAGGTGGAGGGCGCAGGTTGTACTGCCTGTCTGGTTCATGCGATTATCTGCAGCGTCAGGTGGAGGGTGCAGGTTGTACTGCCTGTCTGGTTCATGAGATTATCTGCAGCGTCAGGTGGAGGGCGCAGGTTGTACTGCCTGTCTGGTTCATGAGATTATCTGCAGCGTCAGGTGGAGGGCGCAGGTTGTACTGCCTGTCTGGTTCATGAGACAGCTGGTGCACAAGACCACTCTCTAGTATTGTATGTTGGAAGTGCGTGCGGTTGTCGGACGTGCCGCTGAGACGAGCATAAGTAAGTCCATGGAGTTTTATGTCGGAGAGTTACTCACACCATCCTCCACATGTTCTCCCACACCATCTTCCACATGTTCAACCACACCACCCTCCACATGTTCACCCTCACCATCCTCCACCTGTTCACCCAAATCATCCTCCACATGTTCACCCACACCATCGCCACATGTTTACCCACACCACTCGAAACTTGTTCCCCCAAACCATCCTCCACATGTACACCCACACCACTCGAAACTTGTCTCCCCACACCATCCTCCACATGTACATCCACACCACTCCGGTCACAGATATGAAACAAAGCCAGTAGAGGCGTGCCGAGACTACAGCCAGAAATAGATTGCTCTGACGCGAGGTCATGTGACTTTCAGATAAGAAATTCTGACATTCCTGTCTCTAAAGCTGCAACTCCTGCCTGTGACACCCTGGCCCAGCGGCGCATCCCTCGCCTAAGCCTCGGGCAGGGCGTCAACGCCCGATTTAGTTCGACATAAATTGTGGAGTTATACAGACCTTGTGAATGCGCCATCCGTGAGCGTTACGCCGCTGCACGGAGACAGGGACCCAGATCTGTTATCTGGCTTGTCCAAGAATACATCTCTCTAATTAAGTCTGTCATGTCCTCGACCTGGACAATCCTGCTCCTGAGATATGCTAATGAATCTGTGTCCGAGAAGGTTCTTTATTCTGTAATATTTGTATCTGACGTGGCCTTGTGTGTATGTGTGTGTGTGTGTGTGTGTGTGTGTGTGTGAGAGAGTTAGTGAGAGTGTGAGCGAGTGAGAGAGTCAGCGAGTGAGCGAGTGAGTGAGTGAGAGTGAGTGTGAGTGAGTGAGTGAGTTAGTGAGTTAGTGAGTGAGTGAGTGAGAGTGAGTGAGTGAGTGAGTGAGAGTGAGTAAGTGAGTGAGTGAGAGTGATTGAGAGTGAGTGAGTGAGAGTGAGTGAGTGAGTGAGAGTGAGTGAGTGAGTGAGAGTGAGTGAGTGAGAATGAGTGAGTGAGTGAGAGTGAGTGAGTGAGAGTGAGTGAGTGAGAGTGAGTGAGTGAGAGTGAGTGAGTGAGTGAGAGAGAGAGTGAGTGAGTGAGAGAGAGAGAGAGCGTGCGAGAGAGCGCGCGCGCGAGAGAGAGAGAGCGTGCGAGAGAGCGCGCGCGCGAGAGAGAGAGAGAGCGTGCGAGAGAGCGCGAGAGAGAGAGAGAGAGAGAGCGTGCGAGAGAGCGCGAGAGAGAGAGAGAGAGAGAGAGAGCGTGCGAGAGAGCGCGCGCGAGAGAGAGAGAGAGAGCGTGCGAGAGAGCGCGAGAGAGAGAGAGAGAGAGAGAGCGAGAGAGAGCGTGAGAGAGAGTGAGAGTATAGCTATTCAAAAAGATGTCTGTGTGCATGTGTGTGTATGTGTGTACTGAAGTATAGTTAGCGTACTATGCGCTAGATGACGTGATGGGGTGAAGTTTTACCACATGTGGTGATGGTCTTGCCACGTGTGGCATTGATAATAGTGGTGAAGGATGTCAAGTGTTGCCATCGCATGTTGATAACGGTTTGTTGTTCTGTGATAATCTCAGCTCTCTACCTTCAGGTGTCACCTTGTCGGCAGCTGCCATGTCAGTAATAAATCACACACACTCTCTCTCTCTCTCTCTCTCTCACACACACACACACACACACACACACACGCACGCACGTACGCACACGATTGTAGATCGGTATCTCTTATATCTGTGTTTGTAGATCGGTATCTCTTATATCTGTGTTTGTAGATCTATCTCTTATATCTGTGTTTGTAGACCGGTATCTCTTATATCTGTGTTTGTAGATCCGTACCTCTTATATCTTTGTTTGTAGATCGATATCTCTTATATCTGTGTTTGTAGATCGGTATGTTCCCTTGTCTCGTATGCGTGTTTGTAGATGTTCATCCCTGCAATCTCGGATGTGAGTGTTCTCATCTATGAGTTTCTACAAAAGCTTTCACTCGGGATAGACGACACGGAAAACGATGCTGTGTATCCTGTAGTCTTGTGGAAGCAGACACCTGAACGCCGAGACAACCGACGTACGTGTGTGTACTCAATCTTGCCTACTGTGACAACCACAGCTGATGTCACTACATTGTTTTATTTGAAAATGGCGTTTCAATTTTTCAAGCTCCAAAACTCACACGGGAAATGTAGAGTTTCCCTCGCGGGAATTACCTTAATCCTGTTTTCGGGAATTTCTCCCATTTCAATTACACTTGGCTGAGCAGTGGTTGTTTCTGGGAGGCAAGATGGCGGATTATGTCGTCTGTGACGTCGTGAAAGGCGCGGCAAGCCCGGACATTTATGGCTTTCTGCGTGGCTGCGTCCTGCCTGGAGGAATGCCCAGGGAGAGATCGTCTAGTTAGAGATAGTTCAAGGTTGTCACAAACTGGTTACTGCGTGATTTACATCAGGACTGGTCGTGGAAATAACAGATAAATCCTGAAAATGAAGCCTTATTGTTGGAAAATATTGCCTTTATTCATTGTAGATTCTGAGCACAAATATATGACTGAATTTTGTAGTTTTATCGTCTGTTTTCTTTCTCTAGAATGGCAACATATTCTCAAATAAACTAGCAACTGTTGTCCTTAGAATGGCAACATATTCTCAAATAAACTGACATTTATTATCCCTAAAATGGCCATATATTCTTAAGGAAATCACCTATGAGCACACAGGAAACATTGTTTTCCACTACGACTGATCGCCAACCACAGAAATCAGGTGCATATATTGGCCTGTATGTAAATGTCATCGATCGAAGGCGGCCGAATCAATGATGCATGCCCTACATGGCTGTGATTGATTGTTGGGCTGGCAGCAGCGGCGGTTTTAATGATCATTGCTGGGTAGATTTCGTGTGATGCCTGTTTGATTGTGGAATTCATGCTGATTTTACAGCCCACCATTATTTACAGTCAACTATCGTCATTATGCCGGCTTCGTGGCTTAGAGGTTATGACTTTTCTCCGTAATCTCGTATACTCTCGTCGGTAACGTGATGACGGTGAGAATCAGCAGTGGTTCGAATCGCATCGGTAACTTACGGGGTATGTGAGCCGGCCGCTCAGAAAGCAATGGCAAACTACTGAGCGTAATCTTGCCAAGAAATCAACATATAGCTGAAAAATGCTGGTGTTGACAGCGATGTCCTGTAAAGGATATGCAAAAAAAATCGTCATTATCATCAAGTGGCTCGGTCGTACAGTGGAAATGCGTGGAGCTATGTTTACACCCAGCCGCATGGCGTCAGGGCTGGGTGTTCTCCTGACGGTCCAGAGGTCGTAGCCTCGAATTCACTGACAACATGGCTGCCAGGGCATGACTTGGGTGGTGAAGGTGGGCAGCCGGCGTGTTCTGACCCACTGAGGGACGGTTGGTCTATAAAATGTGGACTGACCATCATATACTCGAAGCTCCCTAGAGCATGTAGACGAGTCCTGTACTGTCATGTGTTGACAGTCAGCGGCGGACAGACTGCCCTCTTGCTGGTCTGATAACTCCAGCTCTGTGTGTGTGTGTGTGTGTGTGTGTGTGTGTGTGTGTGTGTGTGTGCGTGCGAGCGTGTGTATCTACCAACCATAAGGTTTTTCTCTTACCCTAGCCTAGATATGGAGTTAGAACTCAAATATACTGCCATCATCACCCCAGAACAGCTTCAGCACGATGAACAGTTGTGCACGACGGATAAAACAGACAGACAAACAGACATGCATTCAGACATACAGGCATACATACAAACAACATTACAGACATATAGACAGACATACAGACAGACATACAGACAGAGAGTAAAGAAGATGGCAACCAAGTGTGCAAGTCATGTCTGTACTGTGTTGTCTGTATTGTGTTGTCTGTACTGTGTTGTCTGTACTGTGTAGTCTGTACTGTGTTGTCTGTATTGTGTTGTATGTATTGTGTTGTCTGTGTTGTGTTGTCTGTACTGTGTAGTCTGTATTGTGTTGTCTGTACTGTGTTGTCTGTATTGTGTTGTATGTATTGTGTTGTCTGTACTGTGTTGTCTGTACTGTGTAGTCTGTACTGTGTAGTCTGTATTGTGTTGTCTGTACTGTGTTGTCTGTATTGTGTTGTATGTATTGTGTTGTCTGTGTTGTGTTGTCTGTACTGTGTAGTCTGTATTGTGTTGTCTGTACTGTGTTGTCTGTATTGTGTTGTATGTATTGTGTTGTCTGTGTTGTGTTGTCTGTACTGTGTTGTCTGTACTGTGTAGTCTGTATTGTGTTGTCTGTATTGTGTTGTCTGCACTGCCGACGTGTGGCCCGTACATGTCTGTAACCACACATTTGCATGTACCGCACAGTTCAGTGTATACTCACAATACCATATAAGCCATACTTCCTGATAATCCTCAAACACACGTGACATACAAATCCTTTACATCCCAACTTCCATGTAACAAACAATTCCCTCTAACTCACTTTTCTCTCTAACCAAGAATTTCTTGTAACCCACAATTCCATGGTAAACATATTTCCTTGTGACGCACAATTCCCTCTAACCCACAATTTCCTCTAACCCACAATTCCATCTAACCCAAAATTCCATGTAACACACAGTTCCCTCTAATCCACAATTCCCCGTAACCCACAATTCCCTGTAACCCACAATTAACCCTAACCCACAATTCCCCGTGACACACAATTCCCTCTAACCCACAATTCCCTCTAACCCACAATTCTCTCTAATCCACCATTCCCTCTAACCCATTTTTCACTCTAACTCACAATTCCCTCTAACTCACAATTCTCTCTAATCCACCATTCCCTCTAACCCACATTCACTCTGACTCACAATTCCCTCTAAACCACCATCCATCTAACCCACCATTCCGTCTAACTCATCATTCTCCGTGACTCAGACTGCCGTGCGCTGAGCTGAAGTGCTATCCATCTCTCTCGTCCACAGGAAGCGCCATTTGTGATGGACAAGGAGAAACCAACATCTGACGAGCAGTACGAGGGATTCTGCATCGACCTGGCCAAGGAGTTAGCGCAGATTGTCGGCTTTAACTACAGATTCGAACTGGTGCCTGACGGGAACTACGGCTCTCGTAATGCCCTGGGAGAGTGGGACGGGATGGTGAGGGAGCTGATAGATGGGGTATGTAGTGGGTGCTTTCTGCTGGGTCGTCGTGTGGGCCAGGGAGAGTGGGACGGGATGGTGAGGGAGCTGATAGATGGGATATGTAGTGGGTGCTTTCTGCTGGGTCGTCGTGTGGGCCAGGGAGAGTGGGACGGGATGGTGAGGGAGCTGATAGATGGGGTATGTAGTGGGTGCTTTCTGCTGGGTCGTCGTGTGGGCCAGGGAGAGTGGGACGGGATGGTGAGGGAGCTGATAGATGGGGTATGTAGTGGGTGCTTTCTGCTGGGTCGTCGTGTGGGCCAAGGAGAGTGGGACGGGATGGTGAGGGAGCTGATAGATGGGGTATGTAGTGGCTGCTTTCTGCTGGGTCGTCGTGTGGGCCAGGGAGAGTGGGACGGGATGGTGAGGGAGCTGATAGATGGGGTATGTAGTGGCTGCTTTCTGCTGGGTCGTCGTGTGGACCAGGGAGAGTGGGACGTGATGGTGAGGGAGCTGATAGATGGGGTATGTAGTGGTTGCTTTCTGCTGGGTCGTCGTGTGGGCCAGGGAGAGTGGGACGGGATGGTGAGGGAGCTGAGAGATGGGGTATGTAGTGGGTCCTTTCTGCTGGGTCGTCGTGTGGGCCAGGGAGAGTGGGACGGGATGGTGAGGGAGCTGATAGATGGGATATGTAGTGGCTGCTTTCTGCTGGGTCGTCGTGTGGGCCAGGGAGAGTGGGACGGGATGGTGAGGGAGCTGATAGATGGGGTAAGTAGTGGCTGCTTTCTGCTGGGTCGTCGTGTGGGCCAGGGAGAGTGGGACGGGATGGTGAGGGAGCTGATAGATGGGGTATGTAGTGGCTGCTTTCTGCTGGGTCGTCGTGTGGGCCAGGGAGAGTGGGACGGGATGGTGAGGGAGCTGATAGATGGGGTATGTAGTGGCTGCTTTCTGCTGGGTCGTCGTGTGGGCCAGGGAGAGTGGGACGGGATGGTGAGGGAGCTGATAGATGGGGTATGTAGTGGCTGCTTTCTGCTGGGTCGTCGTGTGGGCCAGGGAGAGTGGGACGGGATGGTGAGGGAGCTGATAGATGGGGTATGTAGTGGCTGCTTTCTGCTGGGTCGTTGTGTGGGCCAGGGAGAGTGGGACGGGATGGTGAGGGAGCTGATAGATGGGGTATGTAGTGGCTGCTTTCTGCTGGGTCGTCGTGTGGGCCAGGGAGAGTGGGACGGGATAATGAGGGAGCTGATAGATGGGGTATGTAGTGGCTGCTTTCTGCTGGGTCGTCGTGTGGGCCAGGGAGAGTGGGACGGGATGGTGAGGGAGCTGATAGATGGGGTATGTAGTGGCTGCTTTCTGCTGGGTCGTCGTGTGGGCCAGGGAGAGTGGGACGGGATGGTGAGGGAGCTGATAGATGGGGTATGTAGTGGCTGCTTTCTGCTGGGTCGTCGTGTGGGCCAGGGAGAGTGGGACGGGATGGTGAGGGAGCTGATAGATGGGGTATGTAGTGGGTGCTTTCTGCTGGGTCGTCGTGTGGGCCAGGGAGAGTGGGACGGGATGGTGAGGGAGCTGATAGATGGGGTATGTAGTCGCTGCTTTCTGCTGGGTCGTCGTGTGGGCCAGGGAGAGTGGGACGGGATGGTGAGGGAGCTGATAGATGGGGTATGTAGTGGCTGCTTTCTGCTGGGACGTCGTGTGGGCCAGGGAGAGTGGGACGGGATGGTGAGGGAGCTGATAGATGGGGTATGTAGTGGGTGCTTTCTGCTGGGTCGTCGTGTGGGCCAGGGAGAGTGGGACGGGATGGTGAGGGAGCTGATAGATGGGGTATGTAGTGGGTGCTTTCTGCTGGGTCGTCGTGTGGGCCAGGGAGAGTGGGACGGGATGGTGAGGGAGCTGTTAGATGGGGTATGTAGTGGGTGCTTTCTACTGGGTCGTCATGTGGGGCGTGTCATTGCTAGAGTGGGGGATCCTAGCTGGGTCGTCGTGTGGGGCGTGTCATTGCTAGAGTGGGGGATCCTGATTGGGTCGTCGTGTGGGGTGTGTCATTGTTAGAGTGGGGGATCCTGGCTGGGTCGTCGTGTGGGGCGTGTCATTGCTAGAGTGGGGGATCCTGGCTGGGTCGTCATGTGGGGCGTGTCATTGCTAGAGTGGGGGAACCTGGCCGGGTCGTCGTGTGGGGCGTGTCATTGCTAGAGTGGGGGATCCTGGCTGGGTCGTCGTGTGGGGCGTGTCATTGCTAGAGTGGGGGATCCTAGCTGGGTCGTCGTGTGGGGCGTGTCATTGCTAGAATGGGGGAACCTGGCTGGGTCGTCGTGTGGGGCGTGTCGTTGCCAGAGTGGGAGATCCTGGCTGGGTTAGAGTGTGGGGCGTGTCACGGCTAGAGTGGGAGATCATCGCTGAGTTAGAATATTGAGTTTCCTTCTAGAGGGTGGAAAGTATGTTTGCTAGTGTGTCTGATCATGGGAGGGTTACAGTGAGGAGTGTTTCATGTTGCCCCTCCCCGACAGTAATTTACTCAGTGCCCTTCCGCCATGTGTCGTCATCGAGAATATGCATCAGGAATCGCGTGCTATCCACTCTACCCAACTTCCTTGTGTACGTGATAGTTGGTGTTGAATGTGACATGTCACTAGGTCTCCAGGTCTACACCCTGACGCATGACCTCATTCTTCATAGCAGGACCACACACGTTTTGTCTGTTATGGTGGTTTAATAAAGATACGCTGAAAATTAATTGGACAAGCAAAATGAGCAATCTGGACATTTTGAGGACAGCTGAGTCGCAAAGACAACTTATCGGAAACATCAGGAAGAAACAGTCATCATTGTTTGGCCACATTATGAGAAAGCAAAAACTGGAACATGTGACAATCAGGAAAGATTTGTGGAAATAGAGATAGAGGAAGACAGCGTGAGAAGATTCTTGACAGTCTTGTATCATGTCACGGTATTAATCCATAATGTCGGAGATCACAATTTGTGGAGAGGCATGATCGGCGACGCCAGCCAGCAGAGCACAGGATGATGTTGAAGATGACAAATGACAGCACTCACGTACTGTCAGATTTGATGCCCCTACACGTGGCACCACACACGTTCTGCCAGATTTGATGCCCCTACACGTGGCACCACACAAGCGTTCTGTCAGGTTTGATGCCCCTACACGTGACCCTACACACGTTCTGTCAGATGTGATGCCCCTACACGTGGCACCACACACGCGTTCTGTCAGGTTTTATGCCCCTACACGTGACACTACACACGTTCTGTCAGATTTCATGCCCCTACACGTGACACCACACACACGTTCTGTCAGATTTGATGCCCCTACAAGTGACAGCACACACGTTGTGCCAGATTTGATGCCCCTACTAATGCCAGCACGCACGTCACATTCTCCCCTTGTGAACTGTCCAAAATGTGGACTCACAGACATTGGTCGTCTTTGTCAGCGACATACAGGAGAACATTGATCATGTCAACGACATACAGGAGAACATTTGATCACAGCTTTGACCGCTTCCCATACCGGAAGTTATCTATAGGCTGCTGCATCAATCAGGGTGGTTCTTGGCCTGACACAGCTCCCGGAGCACCTTTGCTTGTAGGCAAATGTTGGTAGCTCATCCGGTGCCGTCTCCACGAGGTGGCGCGTGGTTTTATTGCAGGTCTCTGGCCAATCACTGCAGACGGCTGTCCCATCAAGATTTCTGATGGTATCATGTTAGCGGGTCCCAAGTTTGCCATCTCACATGCCATGGGTTCGCCCACTTGCTGTTTACGCTGTGTCCATAGTTGTCACTGACAGCAGTTTATTGGCAGAAATATGTCTCGTGTCGCATGTCCTCCCACATTTATATCGACGAGTCTAGCGATATCATTAGCGATGGTGTATTGGTGTATCTAGTGATATCATTAGCTATGGTGTATTGATGTATCTATCGATATCATTAGCGATGGTGTATTGGTGTATCTAGTGATATCATTAGCGATGGTGTATTGGTGTATCTAGTGATATCATTAGCGATGGTGTATTGATGTATCTATTGATATCATTAGCGATGGTGTATTGATGTATCTAGTGATATCATTAACGATGGTGTATTGATGTATCTATCGATATCATTAGCGATGGTGTATTGATGTATCTATCGATATCATTAGCCATGGTGTCTTGGTGTATCTAGTGATATCATTAGCGATGGTGTATTGGTGTATCTAGTTATATCATTAGCGATGATGTATTGATGTATCTAGTAATATCATTAGCTTTGGTGTATTGGTGTATGTAGTGATATCATTAGCGATGGTGTATTGGTGTATCTAGCGAAATCAATAGCGATGGAGCATGTTCATCGGCGTGAATGTCAAATATTTCTTGTCTTTGAAATAATTCAGCGATTTTTGCAAGAATAGCCCGCCGACAAAAACTGTGAAATTAGCGCAACATGTCGATGGCGTAATATCCGGCCGTTAGATGTAATTGAATGATGGGAAATAAAACAGAGAACAAAGAGCGGCCAGGAAGAGAATGGGCCACAAGATGGCGGCACGGTCAGCTATGCTCTTATATTGACAAGAGAAGCCGAGTGGGCAAAAATGCCACAGACATCCCACATAAAACACATGGATACAAATGGAAAAGGAGTTCGTAATCTCGCCCTGAGCACGGGCGGCTGTAATACAGGACAAACAGCAAAAAATATATGCAATAAAGAAGACAAGTGTGAAAATCGCTTTATGCAAAAAACATAGTTATTTGTTTCGGCAATTTTAAAAATTAGGTGATTTTTTTGTTTGACCTAATTTGTATAAAATCATCCGTGCCTGGTGGAGGGGACAAAACCAGCCGGATGTTGCCTGGTGGAGGGGACAAAACCAACCAGGAGTTGCCTGGTTTCTTGGCCATTCTGAGATAAGTCCGGAGCAAAATAACCACGGCATTATCCGGATTTCTATGGCGGGTAAATACACGTTGAGGGGCCAAGTATTTGGATTTCAATAATTTTAAAATAAACCACACACACACACGCACATGCGGACGCACTCACACAAACACACACAAGTACACACACACAAGCACACACACACACAAGCACACACACACAAGCACACACACGTGTACTCGGGCACATTCACGAACACATATAAAATTGGGGCTGTCCGGACTTGAGGTATAACATTGGTTGTCCGCGTCAGGTCTAGATTCTGGTGACATTGAGCAGACTGTCCGGATGTGTGCTGTAGTCACACCTGCTGCCAAGAAAAGGCCTCGTGCAGGCTCTGGAACAATCGGATCTTTGAGCGGGACAAGTCACTGCTGTAATACGGTTAACATTCCCGTCTGCTGTAATACGGTTACCATTCCTGTCTGCAGATCGAAGTATATTACATCTAAGATAGACACCAGCCAATCTCTCAGCTAAGATCTAGAACTGGTACTGTATCGTGTCGTAGACTGTCTCATGCCATATACAAGACACTGACATGTGTCTACAGGTGCCATAGACAAGACACTGACATGTGTCTACAGGTGACATAGACAATACACTGACATGTGTCTACAGGTGACATAGACAACACACTGACCTGTGCCTACAGGTGCCATAGACAAGACACTGACGTGTGTCTACGGGTGCCATAGACAACACACTGACATGTGCCTACAGGTGCCATAGACAACACACTGACATGTGCCTACAGGTGCCATAGACAAGACACTGACGTGTGTCTACGGGTGCCATAGACAACACACTGACCTGAGCCTACAGGTGCCATAGACAACACACTGACCTGTGTCTACGGGTGCCATAGACAAGACACTGACCTGTGGCATGTGTTGCAGAGAGCTGACCTGGCTATCGCCCCGCTGACCATCTCCTACATCAGAGAACAGGTGGTCGACTTCACCAAGCCCTTCCTCAACCTGGGCATCAGCATCCTCTTCAAGATGCCCAAGAAGGAGAAACCGGGGCTCTTCTCCTTCCTCAACCCGCTGGCCATAGAGATCTGGCTGTATGTCATTGGTGCGTCTCTCTCTGTGTTATATGTTATATGCTCCATGTCATAGATACGTCTCTCTCTCTCTCTTTCTCTCTCTCTCTGTGTAATGTAATATACCTCTCCATGTAATATATTATATGTCAAAGGTACGTCTCTCTCTGTTATATGTCATATGACGTCTCTCTCTGTGTTATATGTCATAGGTACCTCTTTTTGTGTTATATGTTATATGTCATATGTACGTCTCTCTGCGTGTTAAATTGTAAATATCATTGGTACGTCTCTCTCTGTTATATATTATATGTCATTGGTACGTCTTTCCTCTATCTCTCTCTCTATTATATATCATTGGTACGTCTCTCTGTGCGTTAAATGTTATATGCTATCGGTACGTCTCTCTCTTTTATATTTAATATATCAATATGTCATTGGCACATTTCTCTGTGTTATAAGCAATATGTTATATGTCATAGATAAGTCTATCTGCTATATCGTCTATCTGTGTTATCTTGTCTATTAGATGTTATATGTTATAGGTACGTCTCTCTGTTTTATCTTGTCTATTAGATGTTATATGTTATAGGTACGTCTCTCTGTTTTATCTTGACTATTAGATGTTATATGTTATAGGTACGTCTCTCTGTTTTATCTTGTCTATTAGATGTTATATGTTATAGGTACGTCTCTCTGTTTTATCTTGTCTGTTAGATGTTATATGTTATAGGTACGTCTCTCTGTTATATTTTGTCTATTAGATGTTATATTTTACAAGTACGCCTCTCTGCTATTGTAGCTTCTATGATATATGTTATATGTTATATGTACGTCTCTCTCTCGCTCTCTCTCTCTCTCTCTCTCTCTCTCTATCTATCTCTCTCTATCTCGCTCTCTCTCTCTCTCTCTCTCTCTCTCTCTCTGTTCTTGCTATTTTGTTATATGTTAAATGTCATAGTTACGCCTGCCTCTCTCTCTCTCTCTCTCTCTCTCTCTCTCTCTCTCTCTCTCTCTCTATCTCTCTCTCTCACACACACACACACACACACACAACATCCACTCTCTGTTTTGTTCGTTCTCTCTCTCTCTCTCTCTCTCTCTCTCTCTCTCTCTCTTCTAGCTTCTCTATTATATGTTATATGTCATAGGTACGTCTGTTTCTAGCTTCTCTGTTTTACGTTATATGTCGTATGTTATAGGTATGCCTCTCTGTATTATCGTCTATGTTAAATGTTATATAAGTTCTATGGTAATGTATGGTAATGGTTTAATGTACAAGAGATACAGCATGCAGGGCGATGCGCTACCTTCTTGGGTTTCCAACCATTGAAGAGAGAATACAAGTTTGCAGAGCACGCGCCTACCTCAGAATTAACGCATACACACAACATCCACTGCATAGTGAAATTATGAAGGTGAAGGGCAGCAGGTTAAAAAGTGGACGGTCGTGGATGGGTCAAGCCGAAGACATTCTTCAACAGGTGTGTTCACTTGAGGACTTAGAACTTGGCGAGGAGTGGGTACAAGTGCCAACAGATTTCTGCACATCATTTTCAGTTTGCATCCAACTAGACAGAAAATGCAGACAAGAAAATCCGGCTGCTGTTGAGGCTGAAGTACAAGCGTTGATTTTCGAGAATTCGCTAGACGGTGATGCTGTCATTTACACAGATGGGTCGGTCGTCCGACATGTGAGAAGCTCATGGGCCTTTACGGCTCGGGCCGGAGGGAGAATTGTGAAGGAGGACTCTGGTGCTTTTGCTGAGACCACAAGTAGCCTGACCATGGAAGTCATGGCAGTAAGTAAAGCAATAACATGGCTCGAGACACAGACATTCACTAGGGCTTGTTTCCTTAGCGACTCAATGAGCATGCTCAAGAGGATATAGATGGGGTGGATCCGAAGAGAATGGTTGCTGTCTCAGGAGCGGTCTCGACTGGCAAAGATTAGTTTCATCTTCGTGCCAGGGCATGCGGGGGTACAAGGAAGTGAGCGGGCTGACAAGCTCGCAGGTGAGGCTACTGTGGAGGGCGGACGCGCCATGGACCCGGCTGACATTCTGAATGCTCTACGAGAAGTGAGACTTTTGCGTGAACCAAGCGATGACTGTGAATCTACAACCATGGTCAGGCTGCGAGAACAGTAAATTAAAAGAGGGGTGGCCAAACAAGAAAACTACGCAGGAAGCCAAAGAAGATTGATAAACTAACACATAGCTGGTGTCGTTAGCCGCTACACGTTGCGGGATTTGCTGAGGAGGGGATCCGAGCACTTATGGACTGAATGGTTTGATGTGGAATTAGGATGATCAGTCGACTAACGAACTAACGAACTAACTATCTATCTATTAATGTAATAGTCTTGTATCAAGCGTTATATGCTGTATCTGCCCCTCTGTGTGTGCCCCTCTGTGTGTGCCCCTCTGTGTGTTATATGTTATAGACAGCCATCTATGTAATATTATTGTTGTTCGCATTATAGGCCCCTCTCTGTGTGTGATGTCCCCCATGCTGGGCTAGGCTAAACTGACAGTTGACGACCATTTTCTCAATTAGCCCCGATGTAAATTTAAACCTATGACAACCGGATCTGTAGGCGGGCTTCATGTGACTACACAGCCACGTCTGCCATACATGTGTCAGTCACGTGTGATAATCTTGTTGCTCTTGCCCATCCCCACCAGGTGCCTACCTCGTCGTCAGCTTCACAATCTTCCTGCTGGGCAGGTTCAGTCCCTACGAGTGGTACAACCCGCACCCCTGCAACCCGGACACGGATACCGTGGCCAACACCTTCAGCATCTCCAACAGTCTGTGGTTCACCGTGGGCACCCTTATGCAGCAAGGATCAGGTAGGTGGGCCCACCTTCTACCCCACACTGACCTCTGCTGGCTGCTCTGATCTACTCAATTATATATACATCACATTTACCTCTGCTGCCTACTCTGATCTACTCAATTATATATACCTCACACTGACCTCTGCTGCCTACTCTGATCTACTCAATTATATATACTTCGCATTGACCTCTGCTGCCTACTCTGATCTACTCAATTATATATACCTCACACTGACCTCTGCTGCCTACTCTGATCTACTCAATTATATATACATCACATTGACCTCTGCTGCCTACTCTGATCTACTCAATTATATATACATCACATTGACCTCTGCTGCCTACTCTGATCTACTCAATTATATATACCTCACACTGACCTCTGCTGCCTACTCTGATCTACTCAATTATATATACATCACATTGACCTCTGCTGCCTACTCTGATCTACTCAATTATATATACATCACATTGACCTCTGCTGCCTACTCTGATCTACTCAATTATATATACATCACATTGACCTCTGCTGCCTACTCTGATCTACTCAATTATATATACATCACATTGACCTCTGCTGCCTACTCTGATCTACTCAATTATATATACCTCACACTGACCTCTGCTGCCTACTCTGATCTACTCAATTATATATACTTCGCATTGACCTCTGCTGCCTACTCTGATCTACTCAATTATATATACCTCACACTGACCTCTGCTGCCTACTCTGATCTACTCAATTATATATACATCACATTGACCTCTGCTGCCTACTCTGATCTACTCAATTATATATACATCACATTGACCTCTGCTGCCTACTCTGATCTACTCAATTATATATACTTCGCATTGACCTCTGCTGGCTGCCCTGATCCACTCCCTGATTTCTAATCTTCCATTCTATTGGTTATTCACAGCTCTATGAGATCTCCCAGGCATCACTTCATGTCCATACACACAATGCATCCAGGTTCTACCTGCTGCCAAACACATTCCTCGTCTGTCTGTCTGGTGCGGATCTACTGTGATCACCAACATTTTACATTTATGACACTAACATGTCACGTTGATGACACCAACATTTCATATTGATGACACCAACATTTCATATTGATGACACCAACATTTCATATTGATGACACCAACATTTCATATTGATGACACCAGCATTTCATATTGATGACACCAACATTTCATATTGATGACACCAACATTTCATATTGATGACACCAACATTTCATATTGATGACACCAACATTTCATATTGATGACACCAACATTTCATATTGATGACACCAACATTTCATATTGATGACACCAACATTTCATATTGATGACACCAACATTTCATATTGATGACACCAACATTTCATATTGATGACACCAACATTTCATATTGATGACACCAACATTTCATATTGATGACACCAACATTTCATATTGATGACACCAACATTTCATATTGATGACACCAACATTTGACATTGATGACACCAGTCAGTATTACACATTAATGGCACAACCATTTCACATTATTGACACCAATATTTCACGTTGGTGACACTAACATGTCTCTTGGATAACACCAACATATCACGTTAATGACACTTTAAACATCATACTTCTATCGTATGACCCTTTTCTTGATCCCCAAATACTATCTGAAACATCTCTCTGTTGACAGATGTCATATGTTTACAGCAAATAACTCAGGAGTCCTACCATACTTTCCCCCATGCACACCCCACAACGCTCGATCTGACGCGTTTGTATCTCTATGTTGCAGACATCAACCCACGTGCCGTCAGCACGCGCATAGTGGGTGGCATCTGGTGGTTCTTCACTCTCATCATCATCTCCTCCTACACCGCTAACCTGGCCGCCTTCCTCACCGTGGAGCGCATGGTCTCTCCCATAGAGAGCGCCGAGGACCTCTCCCGGCAGACGGAGATAGAGTACGGCACACGGGTCAGCTCCTCGACCTTGTCCTTCTTCATGGTGAGTACAGTCAGTGATAAACACCGCTATGTTTACTTTATAAATGTCAGTCATTGACAATTCATACACAGAAATAACAATGTCTGACATTTGGCTCACCTGGCGGTAAAGCTTGGAGTCGTGATACAGAGTCCATACAACACTCCAGCTAGAAGCCATATTACCAAGAATCCACCCAGGGTGTGAACATATTCTGTCCAGATTCTCAGATCCACTCAATGCCTTGCACCTGTCTGCCCTGAGTTCTCAGTTCCACTCAATGTCTGGGCATGTACCTGTCTGCCCTGAGTTCTCACACACCTGTCTGTTCACAGCATTAGAGCGTGGGGGGGGGGGGGCGCTGGAAACCTTTTTGTCTGCCAAGGGCTATTTGGACATTTATAACATGTATTGCGTATTGCGGACCATACATTTGGTCATTTATAACATCCTTCGCGGGGCACACATTTGGATATTTATAACATCTATTGCCGGTCATACATTTGTATATTTAAATTATCTGTCTCGGTGAATGCATCTGGATATTTATAACGTCTATCGTGGGCCATATATTTGGATATTTATAACTTATGTTGCAGACCATACATTTGAATAGTTATAACATCTATTGCGGGTCATACATTTTGATATTTATAACATCTATTGCGGGTCACACATTTGAATATTTATTACATCTATTGCGGGTCACACATTTGAATATTTATAACATCTGTTGCGGGTCATACATTTGGATATTTATAACATCTATTGCGGGTCATACATTTGAATATTTATAACATCTGTTGCGGGTCATACATTTGGATATTTATAACATCTATTGCGGGTCATACATTTGAATATTTACAACATCTATTGCGGGTCATACATTTGGATATTTATAACATCTATTGCGGACCATACATTTGCACATTTATAATACCTATCGCACGCCATACTTTTGATATTTATAACATATATTGCGGGCCATACATTTGAATATTTATAACATATATTGCAGGTTATATATTTGAATATGTATAACATCTATTGCGGACCATATATTTGTACATTTATACCATCTATTGCGAGCCATAGATTTGAACATTTATAACATCTATTGCAGGCCATACATTTGGATATTTATAACATCTATTTTGGGCCATTCATTTTAATATTTATAACATCTATTGCGGGCCATAGATTGGCACATTTATAACATCTATTGCAGGCCATACATGTGAATATAACATTTATTGCAGACCATACATTTGACTATTTATAACATCTATCGCGGGCTATATATTTGGGCATTTATAACATCCATTGCGGGCCATACATTTGTACATTTATAACATCTATCGCGGGCCATACGTTTGGTTATTTATAAGATCTATTGCGGCCAAAGTTTTGTACATTTATACCATCTATTGCGGGCCATACATTTGGATATTTATAATATCTATCGTTGGTCATAGATATGGATATTATAACATCTATCGTGGGCCATATATATGGGTATTTATAACATCTATTGCGAACCATACATTTGGATATTTTTAACATTATAAGATTTGTGTGTTCTCTGTTCCCTCCATTCAATGTTCAATATTGTTCTATTTTGTTGGAGAGATGTGTGTGTTCTCTGTTCCCTACATTCACCCGTAATATGCCATATCCGTATGTTGCCACAACTGTACATTGCCACACCCGTATAATGCTATAAACGTATATTGCCACACCCGTATAATTCTACAACCGTATGTTGCCATACCCGTATATTGCCACGCCCGTATACTGTTCCAACCGTATGTTGCCACAACCGTATGTTTCCACAACCGTATGTTTCCACAACCGTATGTTGCCACAACCGTATGTTGCCACAACCGTATGTAGCCACACCCCTATGTTTCCACAACCGTATGTTTCCATACCCGTATATTGCCACGCCCGTATAATGCTCCAACCGTATGTTGCCACAACCGTATGTTGCCACAACCGTATGTTGCCACAACCGTATGTAGCCACACCCCCATGTTTCCACAACCGTATATTGCCACACCCGTATAATGCTACAAGTACCGTATGTTGCCACACCCGTATATTGCCACGCCCGTATAATGCTCCAACCGTATGTTGCCACAACCGTATGTTTCCACAACCGTATGTTGCCACAACCGTATGTAGCCACACCCCTATGTTTCCACAACCGTATATTGCCAACCCCTATGTTTCCACAACCGTATGTAGCCATACCCCTATGTTTCCACAACCGTATGTAGCCATACCCCTATGTTTCCACAACCGTATGTAGCCATACCCCTATGTTTCCACAACCATATGTTGCCACAACCGTATGTAGCCACACCCCTATGTTTCCACAGCCGTATGTTGCCAACCCCAATGTTTCCACAACCGTATGTAGCCATACCCCTATGTTTCCACAACCGTATGTAGCCATACCCCTATGTTTCCACAACCGAACCGTATGTAGCCACACCCCTATGTTTCCACAACCGCATGTTGCCAACCCGTATGTTTCCACAACCGTATGTAGCCTCACCCCTATGTTTCCACAACTGTATGTTGCCAACCCGTATGTTTCCACAACCGTATGTAACCACACCCCTATGTTTCAACAAACGTATGTTGCCAACCCCCTTGTTTCTACAACCGTATGTTGTCATCCAGTATGTTTCCACAACCGTATGTTGCCACAACCGTATGTAACCACACCCCTATGTTTCCACAACCGCATGTTGCTAACCCGTATGTTTCCACAACCGTATGTAGCCTCACCCATATGTTTCCACAACTGTATGCTGCCAACCCGTATGTTTCCACAACCGTATGTAACCACACCCCTTTGTTTCTACAACCGTATGTTGTCAACCAGTATGTTTCCATAACCGTATGTAGCCACACCCCTGTGTTTCCACAACCGTATGTTGCCAACCCCTATGTTTCCACAACCGTATGTAGCCACACCCCTATGTTTCCACAACCGTATGTAGCCACACCCCTATGTTTCCACAAACGTATGTTGTCAACCCCAATGTTTCCACAACCGTAAGTCGCCAATCCCTATGTTTCCACAACCGTAAGTTGCCACAACCGTATGTAGCCACACCCCTATGTTTCCACAACCGTATGTAGCCGCACCCCTATGTTTCCACAACAGTATGTAGCCACACCCCTATGTTTCCACAACCGTATGTAGCCACACCCCTATGTTTCCACAACCGTATGTAGCCACACCCCTATGTTTCCACAAACGTATGTTGCCAACCCCTATGTTTCCACAACCGTAAGTTGCCAACCCCTATGTTTCCACAACCGTATGTTGCCACAACCGTATGTAGCCATACCAGTATGTTTCCACAACCGTAAGTTGCCAACCCCTATGTTTCCACAACCGTATGTAACCATACCCCTATGTTTGCACAACCGTATGTAGCCATACCCCTATGTTTCCACAACCGTATGTAGCCATACCCCTATGTTTCCACAACCGTATGTAGCCATACCCCTATGTTTCCACAACCGTATGTAGCCATACCCCTATGTTTCCACAACCGTAAGTTGCCAACCCCTATGTTTCCACAACCGTATGTAGCCACACCCGTATGTTTCCACAACCATATGTAGCCACACCCCTATGTTTCCACAACCGTAAGTTGCCAACCCGTATGTTTCCACAACCGTATGTAGCCATACCCCTATGTTTCCACAACCGTATGTAGCCATACCCCTATGTTTCCACAACCGTATGTAGCCATACCCCTATGTTTCCACAACCGTATGTTGCCACACCCGTATGTTTCCACAACCGTATGTAGCCACACCCCTATGTTTCCACAACCGTATGTAGCCACACCCCTATGTTTCCCAACCGTATGTAGCCACACCCCTATGTTTCCACAACCATATGTAGCCACACCCGTATGTTGTAACAGAAAATATTAAAGCTCTTAATCATCTGCCTTTTGCTGCTCTATTTCTTCCCATCTGTAACGCGTTTAATTGCTTTAGTTTTTGTAGAGTTCTTCCGTTAATTTTTGTCATCGCATTTTTTATCGCCTGTCAGCAGTTAACCTTGGTATTCAAACCGTTCACTTTTAGAAATGTCTGTCCGTTTACACATATATCTACTACAAATTTATTTTTGTGGTTGTCATTACTTTTGATTTTGTTGCATTGAGAAATAACATGCTTTTCACGTTGTCACTGCACTGACTTGATGAGATTTCCCATTTACCTGGCTCTTGTGGATAGCTAAACTGTATCGCCGGTAGCCGGTATATCTACGACCACATATTTCTATCCATCGCACCACAAATTGACTATGTTGTTCGTATATAAGTTAAACAGACATAGGGGGAAAATGCAACTCTGATTCCTAGTTCTACTTACAACCAAACTGATGCATCATCACATATTCTAATGACTGCCTGTTGTTCACCGCAGAGTGTTTCCCTCAATCGCTCGTCGTGTAACTAGTCTGGAATCTCTCATCGAGTCACTAGTCAGGAATAGATCTTCGTGTAACTAGTCAGGACCTCTCGTCGTGTATATAGTCTGAAATCGTTCGTCTTGTAACTATTGGTAGTCTCGAATCGCTCGTCGTGTCACTAGTCTAAAATCGCTCGTCGTGTAACTAGTCTGGAATCGCTCGTCGTGTAACTAGTCTAAAATCGCTCGTCGTGTCACTAGTCTGATCTCGCTCGTCGTGTAGCTAGTTTGGAATCGCTCGTCGTGTCACTAGTCTAAAATCGCTAGTCGTGTAACTAGTCTAAAATCGCTCGTCGTGTAACTAGTCTGATCTCGCTCGTCGTGTAACTAGTCTGATCTCGCTCGTCGTGTAACTAGTCTAAAATTGCTCGTCGTGTAACTAGTCTGATCTCGCTCGTCGTGTAACTAGTCTGATCTCGCTCGTCGTGTAACTAGTCTGATCTCGCTCGTCGTGTAACTAGTCTGATCTCGCTCGTCGTGTAACTAGTCTGATCTCGCTCGTCGTGTAACTAGTCTGATCTCGCTCGTCGTGTAACTAGTCTAAAATCGCTCGTCGTGTAACTAGTCTGGAATCGCTCGTCATGTAACTAGTCTAAAATCGCTCGTCATGTAACTAGTCTGGAATCGCTCGTCGTGTCACTAGTCTAATATCGCTGGTCATGTAACTAGTCTAAAATCGCTCGTCGTGTAACTAGTCTGGAATCGCTCGTCATGTAACTAGTCTAAAATCGCTCGTCATGTAACTAGTCTGGAATCGCTCGTCGTGTCACTAGTCTGATCTCGCTCGTCGTGTAACTAGTCTGGAATCGCTCGTCGTGTAACTAGTCTGGAATCACTCGTCGTGTAACTAGTCTGGAATCGCTCGTCGTGTCACTAGTCTGGAATCGCGCGTCGTATCACTAGTCTAGAATCGCTCGTTTTGGTGTCTCTAGTCAGCTACAAGTTTCGAACCATCTTGTCCCGTTACTTATTTATTCCAGTTACTTGCTTAATCCAGTTACTTGTGTAATCCAGTTACTTGTGTAAACCAGTTACGTGCTTAACCCAGTTATTACTATTACTAGTTGAATCAGCAGATCAGCTGTCTAACCTGTCCCCTATGTTCAGCTCTCTAATACCCCACCCTACGACGGTGTCATTGTTAATTCTCTCCTACCCCACCCTACGCCGGTGTCATTGTTAATTCTCTCCTACCTCACCCTACGCCGGTGTCATTGTTAATTCTCTCCTACCTCACCCTACGCCGGTGTCATTGTTAATTCTCTCCTACCTCAACCTACGCCGGTGTCATTGTTAACTCTCTCCTACCTCACCCTACGCCGGTGTCATTGTTAATTCTCTCCTACCTCACCCTACGCCGGTGTCATTGTTAACTCTCTCCTACCTCACCCTACGCCAGTGTCATTGTTAACTCTCTCCTACCTCACCCTACGCCGGTGTCATTGTTAACTCTGTGTTAGTCGTGTCCTTGTCTAATATACAAGGAGTATGCACTGCGACAATGATCAAGTTTACAAGGATGAGGGAATATTTCACAATACACCAATGACTGTCCTAAACACCAGATAAAATACAGGACCAGATGGGCAGAGAAGGACGTTACTTGTAAGCGTGTACATTTGGCAACAAACAATTAAATGATGCAGCATCAACAACATAACAATGTCAAATGATAGATAGGTTTGGAGAGTCATGATCGCAACTGCCTGTCCCAGACCAGCTGCCAGAAGAAGCCGACAACCAAGGGACAAGCAAAAAGGCAACATCACCTAGATATGACATGACCCAACTTTCTCCCACAATGTGTAGATGAAACACTGAGAAAAACACCTCGCATTAAAATGGGAAATAATTGATCCTCGGGAAAGCCAGGCGTTAATTAAGTTAACAATACCTGCCACCGATGCCGCAATTCCCAGGCCCTGCGTAAATGTCAGTTTTCGCAGTCATTGTCAGAGAGACGAGCAGTCCAGTTGGTAGAACACTCACCTGACGGCACAGTGACCATGTGTCCGATTTCATGTCGAAGTGTGGAAGTATTAAATCCAGCTGGCCTAGCACGAATTCGGATCCTGAGAGATGATACCAGGAAATGTTATATGTGAACTAGTCAATATTATGCCGGGTGACTTTACTTCCCAGAAATTGTCATAACACACATGTTAGGATAGGTGGACTTTACTTCCAACAGTTAGTCAAACAAGCCACTAGAATAACTAAATCATCTGCAATACTTATAGATCATATTTATACTACGTGTGCTGACAACATCACAGAATGTACTGTACCTATTAATGCAATGAGCGATCACTACCCAGTATGTTGCGCGTGGTCGAAAAGAGGCACCAAACCTCCAAAACACAAACCTATAAGTATAAAATATAGAAATTACAAAAATTTCAATTGAGACGTCTTCTTACAAAATTTGCTCATCTCTGGACTATGTTTACCAACTTCCTGACCCAGACGATGCCCTGGACCACTGGCTAAAGACCTTTCTAAGTATATTTGATAAGCATGTTCCATTTAAGGAAGTTCGTGTTAAACATCACACTAAGCCCCCGTGGATCACACAGGAGGTAGTTGAACTTATGAGAGACCGGGACAGGGCACATAAATATAGAGATCAAACTATGTACCGTAGTCTGAGAAACAAAGTTCAATATGTTATTCGGAAGGAAAAGAAAAACTATTTTAAGAACTTAATAATAGATAAAACCAACACTAAAGATATAAGGAAAGCAATTAATACCTTGACAAACAAACACAAATCATCACCATCAAATCAGGTTACATGTGGTCAATTCAGTAGATTCTTTCAGTCCGACATAAACCAACTGAAGGCTGCAATACCAGATGCGCCTCATGACATATCTTTATTATCATCATTCTGTGAGAACAAATGCTATGGAAACATTCCCTCCAACATACCGCTAATGACTACCACTGAAGTATTTACTCATCTCAGTAATCTAAAAAATAATAACTCATCAGGACTTGATGGAATCAGTAATCGGATCCTTCGCCATGCTGCACCGGCGATCTGCGAGTCACTAACTTTTATATATAATCAATGTCTCACCAAAGGTCACTTCCCATCAGCCTTTAAAATCGCTAAAGTGTATCCTCATTTAAAAGCTAAAAGCTGGTCCTCTAGGATCGTCTCATGAGTAATTATAGGCCAATTTCCATATTATCATCATTATCCAAACCGCTAGAAAAGCACATCCACAAAACAACACTAGATCACTCAGTTCGCCATAAACTGATAGTTGACAGTTAGTCAGGATTTCGGCTAAAATATTATTGCCATACGGCACTAACAAACATGATAGAAAACTGGCATCAAAACATTAACAACAATACTCTATGTGGAGCAGTGTTTATAGACTTTAGAAAAGCATTCGATATGATAGATCATACTATTCTAATTAAAAACAAACAAACTAGAAACAATGAAAGTAAGCTTTAATATAGTGACATTAATAAAATCATTTTTATTAGACAGAAAGCAAGTAGTATCACACAATAAAGTTTTATCTCAAGCCATTACCATTAATATTGGAGTACCTCAGGGGTCTATTCTTGGCCCTCTATTATTTGCCATTTATATAAATGATCTTCCCTTAAATCTGTCGTCGTCCTGCGATCTATTTGCTGATGACTGCACAGTATATACAAACGCTATTGATCGTAATGTGCTAGAATTATCCTTGCTACAGGAAATAAATAGTGTAGTTAACTGGAGTCATGCAAACCGCATGCAAATTAACATTTCTAAAACAAAGTCTATGTTAATAGGAACCAGGCAAAGACTTCACACTCTAAACTCGCAGAGAACTCTTCAGCTGCACATTGGTAGCACGCCTGTAGAAAGTGTCACCGAGCAGAAGGCATTGGGTGTTATCATAGATCAAAATCTAACCTTTAACTGACATGTTCATGCTCTCGTTAAACAAATAGCCAAAAAAGTTTACTAGCTTGCAAAATTAAAAATTTCCTTGACGAAAACACAAGAAAGATATTCTATACTTCCCATATACAAACACATATTGATTACTGCTCCACAGTCTGGGATGGATGCTCCAAATCAATAACAAAACGCCTATATTCACTCCAGAAAAGGACAGTGCGTTTCATTAATGGTGAAAAGCTTACCGACAATTCTAACCTACATAAACGTCTTCGGTTACTGCCACTCCACAAGCGCCTACTTTTTAATAAGGCTAAACTAATTCACAAAGTCCTATTTCAAAATGCTCCAAGCTACCTTTGGCCATTGTTTAAATATAACGCTAGACATTGCGGACGACTAAATATACTTCTTGTCCCTAAACCTAGGATAGACTTATATAAAACAAGCTTAGCATACTCTGCCGCTCAGTTGTGGAACAATCTTCCACAAGAAATCAAAGACACCATAAATCATTATACATACATTCGCAACCTGTTTGAACACTACCTTAGTACAGATTACATTCCCCCATAAACAAAAATACAAAAAGACAATAATGGTAACTTATCTCAAACGACAACTAGCCAAAATCCATTCCCTTATGTATGGCACGTTACACCCTCCTTAGGTATTTATAATGCCCATGTTAAACACTGCCTCAGTGAGTCATTTGTTATTGATTATTTTTCATGCGTTTTAATGCTATTGTTTTTTTTGTTGTCAAAATTTGCTTCATAAGTGATGTTGAATGAAAGAATGTATGAGAGGAAATAGAGAAGAAGGGCAGAATGTCAGACGGGCCTGCGTGCCCAATTCTTAACCCTTTGAATATAAAGACTTTCGTTCGTTCGTTCGTTCGTTCATTCCCAGAGGTTGTCATTCCACACATGTGAGGATAGGTGAACTTTACTTCCCAGAGAATGTCATAACACACATGTGAGGACAGGTGGACTTCCAGAGACTGTCATACCACACATGTGAGGATATGCGGACATTACTTAATAGATAAACCACATTTCCACAGATGTTTTTCAGATCACACACACAGACACACAGACACTCACACACACACACATACACGCTCGCACGCACGCACGCACGCATATATATGCATGGCACATGATTGATTGATTGATATATATATATATATATACACACACACACACACACACATATATATATATACCCTATCAAAGGAGAAGTAAGGTGCCTCCTTCCCTCCGCTAGCCTACGGGACACCCTTGGGCAAGGTGGAGTACCCGTTTAGCCCCCCCAACAGGGTAACGTGAAGCCATGGGAGCAGGTGGTGGATTGGACTTGGGAGCAGCCGACAGATAGTTGTTGGTTATGGTTTCAAGTCAGTGACGGTGGGCAGAGGATCTCTCAGTAGAGACAATGGCTACGGTCATCCGATCAGTATGGTCACTGCCAGGAAGGAAGAATGGTAGACTTCCCTCCTTATTGATTCCCGGGCAGAGGAGGCTCGTTAGCCTTGGTTGGTATCTCTTCTAAGAGAGGGAACTCTAAATCTCAAACCTCCGCTACCTTGCGGGTATACCCATATGGGAAAGGCTTCGGGAGTAAACCCTGAGGACAAATCCGGAGATGGAGTCCCTAAGGCAGTTCCATGTTGTAAACAACATAGTTCTGGCAACTCCTGCGACGGCACCGATGCCAAGTTGCATTGGCTACTGCCTTTCCCTTGGTCAACATCGGCGACGTGGAGAGGGGGAACCTGCTACTGGGCAACAGCTGGTTCTCCGATTTCCATTGCCCAGGCTTGTGCCCTGAAGAGGTCACTTCAGCACCGCGTAAAGCGGTGACACAACACGGGAAGTAGCATTTGCCGGTTATAAGTCTTAATGCTCGATTGGCGTAGAGCAAGGCGCCAGGGGCTACTTCCGACGGTGGGAGAGATCATCGTATCTCACTAGACAGCTACCGCCCGCCTAAGCTGGGCAGCCCCCAGTCAATAAGGTGTTGTCTCGCCACGGTTCATCTGCTCCTGAGGGTGTGTGGAGCTTAGGGAGAAATCCTGACACATGGACCGCAATCTATACACCTAACAGCAAGAAAAAAACAAAACAACCGGCCCTAAGGCTGGGAACATGGAACGTAAGAACCATGACCCCTGGCATCTCAGACGATCTAAATGAGATTGTGGATGCCCGCAAAACTGCAGTGATAAACAACGAACTGCTAAGACTGGGGATAGACATTGTCGCCCTGCAAGAGACCAGACTCCAAGAATCTGGAAGCATCAAGGAGAGGGACTTCACTTTCTACTGGCATGGCAAGCCGTGCGGAGAGACCAGGGAGCATGGAGTTGGCTTCGCTATCAGAAACAAGCTGCTCAATTCCATCATACCACCAAGTGATGGCACTGAAAGAATATTGAAGCTCCAACTCCAGACAGAGGCAGGCCCAGTTAGTATTATAAGCGTTTACGCCCCAACACTAACTGCAGCATCAGAATCTAAAGACAAGTTCTATGACGACCTTAGCAAAGAAGTCAGTGAAACACCAGAGAAACAACATCTTTTTATCCTGGGGGATTTCAATGCCAGGGTTGGCTCTGACCACGAATCTTGGCCTTCATGTCTAGGACAGTTTGGCGTTGGGAAGATCAATGACAATGGACAACGTCTCTTGGAATTCTGCAGCCACCATAATCTGTGCGTGACCAACACCTTCTTTGACACGAAACCTCAACACAAGGTGTCATGGAGGCACCCCAGATCAAAGAACTGGCACCAACTCGACCTGGTGCTCACTAAACGCAGCAACCTCCGCAATGTACGGATGACTCGCAGCTATCATGGTGCTGACTGCGACACCGACCATTCACTCGTCTCCAGCAAGGTGAAGATAAAGCCCAAGAGAATCTACAGAAGCCGAACAGAAGGAAGACCACGCATTGACACCAGTGGCACCCAAAATAAAGAGAAGGTCAACAAATTCATGCAGGCTCTAGCGGATACTCTGCCCGGCCCCACAGACGGAGATTCCACCGAGAGATGGAGTCATTTTCGCGACACCATCTACAATACAGCACTATCAACATTTGGCAAGAAGCAAACTAAGTCAACCGACTGGTTTGAAGCACACTCTGAAGAGATGCTCCCAGTCCTGGAGATAAAGAGACATGCATTCTCGATGTATAAAACATCACCTTCAGAGAAAACACTGCAGGCATTGCGAACGGCCAGAAATAGAGTACAACAGATGGCAAGAAGATGTGCGAACAGGTACTGGCTACAGCTCTCTGCTCAAATTCAAACTTGTGCAGACACTGGAAATATAAGAGGAATGTATGAGGGCATCAAGCAAGCTGTCGGTCTATCAAAAAATAAGATGGCCCCTTTACGATCAACTGAGGGGGTAATCATAAAAGATCGAGCGAAACAAATGGATCGCTGGGTAGAACACTACTCAGAGCTATACTCAGTGGATAACACTGTCAGCGAAGAAGCTCTGGAAGCCATCGATCAACAGTCCGCCATGCATGCCTTGGATAACGAACCTTGCCTCACAGAAATCAGCGAAGCACTAGACTCTCTCAAATCCGGCAAGGCACCTGGAAAAGATAGTATTCCACCTGAAATTTTAAAATGTAGCAAAGAAACAATCATCCCAGAACTGTATGCAATATTACAGCTCTGCTGGAGAGAAAAATCAATACCACAAGATATGAAAGACGCAAACATCGTTACCCTTTATAAAAACAAAGGCGACAGAAGCGACTGCAACAACTATCGCGGCATTTCCCTTCTCAGCATTACAGGCAAGATTTTTGCCAGAGTAATCCTTAAAAGATTACACATTCTTGCTGAAAGAATCTACCCCGAATCGCAGTGTGGATTTAGACCCAACAGGTCCACCATCGATATGATTTTCTCACTCCGGCAGCTCCAAGAGAAGTGCAGAGAACAGAGGAAGCCATTATATATAGCCTTCATCGACCTCACAAAGGCATTTGACCTCGTGAGCAGAAGCGGCCTTTTTAAGGTCCTTGAAAAGGTTGGATGTCCACCCACCCTTCTTAGTCTCGTGAAATCATTCCACGAAAACATGCAGGGGACCATTTTATTTGACGGCTCAACATCCCAGTCATTCAGCATCAGCAGCGGAGTAAAGCAGGGATGCGTGCTTGCTCCTACACTCTTTGGTATCTTCTTTGCTGTTCTCTTAAGGCAAGCATTTGGGACTGCCACTGAAGGCATATACCTCCACACAAGATCTGATGGCAAACTTTTTAACCCATCAAGACTCAAGGCAAAGACCAAAATAAGACCAAGATGCGTAAGAGAACTACTTTTTGCAGATGATGCAGCACTGACTACTCATACAGCAGAAGATCTCCAAAGGCTCATAGATCGTTTTGCAGCTGCCTGCAAAGACTTTGGGCTCACCATTAGCCTAAATAAAACACAGGTGATGGAACAAGATGCTGATGCGCCTCCGTCAATCAAAATCTCTAATTATGAATTGAAAGTCGTCCACGATTTTGTGTATCTGGGATCGACAATATCAGATAATCTTTCATTAGAGACAGAAATCGACAGACGCATTGGAAAGGCAGCCACAACATTTTCCAGGCTAGCTAAAAGAGTTTGGGAGAATAATAGACTAACAGAGCGTACAAAAGCTCAAGTATATAAAGCTTGTGTTGTTAGCACACTACTCTACGGGTCTGAATCCTGGACCCTGTACTCAAGACAGGAAAGGAAGTTGAATTCCTTCCACATAAGATGTCTGAGACGTATCCTGGGCATAACATGGAAAGACCACATAACAAACAAACAGGTGCTTGAAAGAGCAGATATTACCACAGTGCACACCCTCCTCAAGCAGAGACGCCTCCGGTGGTTGGGCCACGTATCTCGAATGGAGGACGAACGTATTCCCAAAGATCTCCTTTACGGAGAACTAGCCACAGGAAAGAGGCCAACCGGAAGACCCCAAATGCGATATAGGGATGTGTGTAAACAAGATATGAAAACCATTGGAATAGATCCAGACACGTGGGAGAGAGTTGCAACAGACAGATGCTCCTGGAGAAGAGATGTACGAAACGGACTGGTGCTCTTTGAGCGCAATCAGATCCAAAAAACTGAGGAGAGACGGCACAGGCTCAAAGAGCAGTCACTTACTGCGGGACTTGCCTAGCAGATAGAACGGATGGAAAGGATACAGAATGAAGCTATGCGCATTATTCTTGGATGTACAAGAGATACAGCATGCAGGGCGATGCGCTACCTTCTTGGGTTTCCAACCATTGAAGAGAGAATACAAGAGTGCAGGGCACGCGCCTACCTCAGAATTAACGCAAACACACAACATCCACTGCATAGTGAAATTAGGAAGGAGAAGGGCAGCAGGTTAAAAAGAGGACGGTCGTGGATGGGTCAAGCCGAAGACATTCTTCAACAGGTGTGTTCACTTGAGGACTTAGAACCTGGCGAGGAGTGGGTGCAAGTGCCAACAGACTTCTGCACATCCTTTTCAGTTTGCATCCAACTTGACAGAAAATGCAGACAAGAAAATCCGGCTGCTGTTGAGGCTGAAGTACAAGCGTTGATTTTCGAGAATTCGCTAGACGGTGACGCGGTCATCTACACAGATGGGTCGGTCGTCCGACATGTGAGAAGCTCATGGGCCTTTACAGCTCGGGCCGGAGGGAGAATTGTGAAGGAGGACTCTGGTGCTTTTACTGAAACCACAAGTAGCCTGACCATGGAAGTCATGGCAGTAAGTAAATCAATAACATGGCTCGAGACACAGACATTCACTAGGGCTTGTTTCCTTAGCGACTCAATGAACATGATCAAGAGGATAGAGGAGGGGTCGATCCGAAGAGAATGGTTGCTGCCTCTGGAGCGGTCTCGACTGGCAAAGATTAGTTTCATCTTCGTGCCAGGGCATGCGGGAGTACAAGGAAATGAGCGGGCTGACAAGCTCGCAGGTGAGGCTACTGTGGAGGGCGGACGCGCCATGGACCAGGCCGACATTCTGAATGCTCTACGAGAAGTAAGACTTTTGCGAGAACCAAGTGATGACTGTGAATCTACAACAATGGCCAGACTGCGAGAGCAGCAAATTAAAAGAGGTGTGGCCAAACAAGAACACTACGCAGGAAGCCAAAGAAGATTGATAAACCAACACAGAACTGGCGTCGTTAGCCGCTACACGCTGCGGGATTTGCTGAGGAGGGGATCCGAGCACTTATGGACTGAATGGTTCGATGTGCAATGAGGATGATCTGTCGACTAACTAACTAACTAACTAACTAACTTGCCTCGTCTCACAGATGCGGAAACTGTGACAGAGATTGTCATTCTCGAATTGGACTATACAGTCACCAGCGGTGCTGCCAGGCACCTCCCAAGCGGCACAACTCTATAGTCCTTCAGGACTGAAAGAGGCCTACTACTACTACTATATATATATATAGAGAGAGAGAGAGAGAGAGAGAGAGAAGCATACACAAATACACAACGTTTTTTTAGGGTAGGTCTATCGCGTTTCAAGCACAGCTATTTTGTGACAACGCACACCGTATTGTGTATGCCTGCACACACCGATATTTGACCTCCTTGTGCACGCTATCGCTTCTAGTTAACCCTGTTAATGATTACAGCCCAACCACACAGCCGTGAGCACATTCATTCCCGTGACCTCGCCTTTGCCTTCCTTCAGCTGCTTGGACACGACTGTCTGGCATTGCCTAATTCTAATAATTATACATGATATATGCTTCACAAGAGCCACTTCATCCCAACTGTGGTGGACCCTACACCTGGTCCATCTCTACTACACGGTCAGCTTTCAGTTGTAACAATTCTGTATGTCGCCAACAGCCGCCGAAAGTCCCACTCATCTTCTACTCCCCTCCACCATTAAGCTCGCCTCTTCAACAATACGCTGCAGCTATAGCCATACTGATGCATTCAACAGCAATTAGGAATGCACAGCTCATTTCACACACATCGCCAGTCAATCATCAGTTATTACAGGGACATCTGCACAAGGCATGACTCACAACTTTGGGTAGTGTGTCATAATGTAACATCCCCGGAATACAAAAGCGATAAAGTAATTTCGGATTAATGAAGCGAGTAATGAAGCCGACAGACAATTAAACCAGCAGGGCGGATGGGTCGGTCTGCAAAGATAGGCAGTGAAATTGTTCTGACAACAGCCGGATTAAAATATGCTTAGAGCATTAAAGACAAAAATAAATACACGGCAGGTTCTCTAAACAGGAATGGTGGAGGTAAGTGCTGTCGATTACTGTGTCTGCTCGTCAGCCGGCGAGAAAGGGAGCAATCAAAGACAACGTATGTAAACATGACGGATGCAGATAAGTGGCGGCCATGTGTGTGTGTGTGTGAGTGTGTGTGTGTGTGTATGTGTGTGTGTGCGTGCGTGCGTGCGAGCGTGCGTGCGTGCGTGCGTGCGTGCTAATAAGCTTGGGCATGTCGATTAAGTTCTATATGCGTATCTCCAGCCATGCATACGATCGACAAATTCACATCAACACATCATACAACTTCAATAGTTCACACAACATCAAAAGCGCACACAATATCAATAGTTCACACAAAATCAATAGCTCACACAACACGAATAACTCACACAACACCAATAGCTCACGCAACATAAACAGTTCACTCAACATCAATAGTTCACTCAACATCAATAGCTCACACAACACCAATAGTTCACACAACCGCAATATTTCACACAACATAAACAGTTCATACAACATCAATAGTTCACACAACATCAATAGTTCACACAACACCAATAGTTCACTCAACATCAATACTCCTCACAACATCAATAGTTCAAACAATATCAATAGCTCTCACAACATTAATAGTTCACATTACATCAATAGTTCACACAACATCAATAGTTCACACAAGATCAAAATCGCGTGCAATAGTATTATATCTGAGTCACAGACTGCTCTGTTATTGATGTTGATTTAACATATCAAGATGTGGAGCCACAGACTGTTCTGTTATTGATGTTGATTTAACATATCAAGATGTGGAGCCACGGACTGCTCTGTTATTGATGTTGATTTAACATACCAAGATGTGTAGCCCACTTGTCCTTGTCAACAAGAACAAGCAAAGAAGGCACCGATGATAGATCTGACAGCTCGGGTGGCTATGAACAAGAACAAAGGAAGAAGACACCATTATAGTCGACACAAGCCAATTCCTGTCAGTATGTGCCTGGCAACAGTACTCCAGTATTCTCCCACACAATCCAGTTTCTGACATCATACACCTGGCAACAGTACTCAGTATTCTCCCACACAATCCAGTTTCTGATATCGTATGCCTGGCAACAGTACTCAGTATTCTCCCACACAATTCAGTTTCTGACATCATATACCTGGCAACAGTACTCAGTATTCTCCCACACAATCCAGTTTCTGATATCATATACCTGGCAACAGTACTCAGTATTCTCCCACACAATCCAGTTTCTGATATCATATACCTGGCAACAGTACTCAGTATTCTCCCACACAATCTAGTTTCTGACATCATACACCTGGCAACTGTACTCAGTATTCTCCCACACAATCCAGTTTCTGACATCATACACCTGGCAACAGTACTCAGTATTCTCCCACACAATCCAGTTTCTGATATCATATACCTGGCAACAGTACTCAGTATTCTCCCACACAATTCAGTTTCTGACATCATACACCTGGCAACAGTACTAGTTGTTGCCCCGTTTTTTATGCAACAACCAAATCAAATTGTGCCCTTTCACCTGGCAACACGTGAAGTTGTCGGCCACGTCAGGTCAGGACCATGCTTGGACAGTCCGCATTTAGCCACTACGTTTTAGGTTGCCGAGTTTTATCGGAGATTTTTTTATTTGCGGTGACTTTCGTTTTCTTGGTTATGTCTCCGATTTAATGAGGTTTAGAGTACGCATAATGTTAAATTGCCCGATTATTTCAAGATCGAGTTAAAACAGATACCGATCACTAGATATTATTTTTCCCTCCACGAGCTACGAATCTATATCTCTCGTCTTCTTAAATTCGTTTCCTGGACGGAAGTACAGACTGACTTCATAAGACGCAAGTACATCCACAAATCCCGTTTTAACTAGACTTTCAGCATTGTTCTAGTATGTTTTATTAAATTTAGCATCCGTTTATGCGTATGATTATGCAGTTTTCGACTATTAGAGTTGGCAATCCTATCTCAAACTGAAATTATAAAGATGGCATGCTGTAATGTAGTATTTCAATGGCGGGACAACAGTTTAGGTTGTCATACTCCAATGATGAACATTTAATATTGTTATGGAATATTCATAGCAATTGCAATGCAAACGACTGCAAGTTTGCATTCAACACCCATTATAGTATTTACGTGTAATTTTTGATCACTCTACACGGACCACATCGTTGATAAATGTGCAACTTCCCAAGGGGACTTCTGTGGTCAAAACACTCAAAATGGATCTCCGCCTCGCGGCCTAGCGTTAACAAGACAGAGCGTGCAGTAGCGCGCGCGGTTTGACGTCATCATAGCATGACGCGGAGATGTATATATCTGTGTGTGCGGATATATATATATATATATATATATATATATATATATATATATATATATATATATATATATAGAGAGAGAGAGAGAGAGAGAGAGAAACTGGTAGTAGTTATCTGCCCTTGAGTTAGACAGTGGCAGTGTTAATCTCCCTTGGCGTCAGTGTTACCAACAGTTGTGTGAGTGTGTTGGTAGGTCACACTTTGTTAAAGGGTCGAAGTCATTTTTTTTTTATTTGCGTATATTAAATGATAACATGACACACAAACATCAATATCTCGGCTTAGAAATGACCTACAAGCTTGAATCAGGTACCGTTGGATTGATTTTTTTTTTTTTTCAAGAGGTATCCAATTATGCAGGTTATATAATTAAAAAGCAATCTAAAAAATTATTGTATCCATATTGACGTGGATAGGCCTTAGGTTCATACCAGAATGCGATCAGCGTTGCCAGTAGTGGGTTGTGCTCAATATTTAAATTTCAAATCCCGAAACAACCACATAATCAATCTAAAAAATATTACTAAAGTGGCTAGTCCGTGTTTGACTCGCCGTGTTCCCGCCGTTGTCGTGCAGCAGAAGTAAACCTTTTGCCGTTGTTTAAACTCCGACCACATGTTCTTTTCCCGCTTCCCGTGTCTCACATTTCATTGTTGCCCCAGTTTACACAACTATGCGACGAGTTATTGTTCCTGTTTCCCTAGCAACAACATGGAGGAACATAAACCATTTATAAACGGTTATCTATTGGCCGACAGGGAGTGCTTTCCAAAGATTGGTCAGATTTTGAGCGCAAGTGCAGCAAACATGATTATTCTAACCGGGTTTGATTTACAACCACCTCGAGCTGCGGTGTGTGCTTTGCTTCCACCGTTGATAGGATTAGTACGGCAGGGAAGGCGGCGGCTGGCGGAGATAAAGACTTGGAGTTATTGTGTGATAATAGATCCACTCGGTGGAGCGGCTGTCTAATGGTGTGTGCATATCTGGCCAGACCAGGTCGAAGCTCCGTGTACACATTTCTCTCGTCTTGTTTTACTTTGCAAATTAAAAACGAAAACCGTGTGCTTGAATGTATATCTTAGCATTTGGCCTCATTATATCATTCACACTCTTTCTATGAAGACGAATCACCTTATATTCTGCTACACTTATCCTCTTCTAGGTTTGGGAGTTGATGGGATGTAGGTAGCTGGGAGGACTGATAAAACGATGGGATAATTGCATCAATGTTGGTGGAAATTATGTTCAGAAATAAATGGACAATGTATGTATAAAAATAAACTGGTTTCAAGTTGTTTTCATATTTAGTTATTATTCTACAGCCATTTGTGACTTACTTATTAACTTATCCTCGTATATACTCCTTGGTAATGTATACATTCCTTGGTAATGTATACACGCCTTGGTAATGTATACACTCCTTGGTAATTTATACACACCTTGGTAATGTATACACACCTTGGTAATTTATACACACCTTGGTAATTTATACACGCCTTGGTACTGTATACACTCCTTGGTACTGTACACATTCCTTGGTAATGCATACACTCCTTGGTAATGTATAATCTACATCATGAATGCAGTGTCCACCTCCATCTCCGTGCATCTGCTGAAAATTGCAACTGTCTGCACGGGTCATTTGCTAGCCAAACATGCGCACATATCCGGAAATCTGCACAGGCAGACCATATCTCCATCTAAACATACCATACCTCCCTCTAAACACAGCTGATGATTATGGAAAGTAGAGCAGCTGTCGGAGTGTGAGTGCTCTCTGGGGATCACAAGACAGCGATGGGTATAAACATAATGGTTCACGTTATACTCAGCTGGGGATCACGAGACAGCGATGGATATAACCATAATGGTTCACGTTATGCTCAATGGGGATCACAAGACAGCGATGGGGATAAACATAATGGTTCACGTTATATTCAGTGGGGATCACGAGACAGCGATGGATATGAACATAATGGTTCACGTTATGCTCAACGGGGATCACAAGATAGTCATGAGTATAAACATAATGGTTAATGTTATGCTCAATGGGGATCACAAGACATAATGGTTCACGTTATTCTCCGAGCAGAGCTCAGTATAACGGCTACAACTCCTGACCACTGCAAACCAATGAAGTGTCAATTGCCACGGTTGGAGCCGGCATCTGCACCCCGATCCATGTCATCTGTATGACCACACGGTTTCAGTCGCATGACCTGGACAAACGCGGTGACTGACATATGCTAAAGTAACATTCTATAGCGTTAACGTACTATTTAATATTCATTCTCTAACAGAGGTAAAGCTATAATATATAGCCTAACTCACTGACTTATTATGCATTCTCTGACAAAGCTCCCAGTAGACCGGATATTTGTCCGCTGGGGGTATCCGATATCCATGGCTGTGGTCGTTTATTGAGCCGCAAACAGCCCCGAGCTCATCCTCTGATCTGCCCGCTAACTCAATCAGTGACCTCACGGGCACACCAGGACGATCGCATTATTTGTGTTTCCGTGTGTCACTTAGCAACATCATAGGTCGCTTGCACACACACACACACACACACACACACACACACACACACACACAAACACACACACACACACAAACACACCGCTACAACACAGGCACATCTCGCTACAACCACTACACCACGCTGTAGAATAAGAAACCCTAATCAAAATTGTCAGGTGGTTCACAAGCCAGGAGTGAAGAGGAAATTTGAAACATCACTGAACCTCCACACCAGAGAGGACAAGAAGAAAGACTATACACGTTTTCTTAGCTACATCCCAACCCAGGGTAGAAGAAGAACAACTACACAAGAGTGCAAGCCCTTGCCTCAAGCCAGCATAGAACAGGCTGTAATAAGCAACTCCTAAATGTCCATACGCCCACAAAGAAGAAAAACTACTAAACATTACTATACACAACCAGGCAGGTTAGAATAATAAATATTTAACATTACAACAGTCAGTTCAGCAGCCAGATAAGGAGAACAAATACTTAACATTACTTCAGTGAGTCCACTAGCCAGGTTGGTTGAAGAAATACTTAACATTGCTACAGTAAATCAACCAGGTTAGGATAGGAAATACTAAACATTACTACAGTAAACCAGCCAGGTTAGAAGAGGAAATACTAAACATTAAAAAACTCCATCAGCCAGGTTAGAAGAGGAAATACTAAACATTACTACGATCCAGAGCCTGGTTAGGAGAAGAAATACTAAACAATACCGAACCTCAAAAGAGCAAGATAAGAAAAGAAATATTTAACAAACATAAAAGAGAACGTGTCTGATACTTCTTCTTCTTCTTCTTCTTTTCGTTCATCCGGAGTGTTTTTTCAGATGTGATTGCGGTGTGTCTGTTATGCGCCCTTGGGCCGAAACCCGCAGGCCAACACATCGACTTTAGCGTGCTTTTTTGACCAGGTAGCATTCCTGGGAGACTCTCACTTTTGTGGTGCCATCTGCAACCATGCTGGCTAAGGTTGAACGGTCGAAGACAACGGTCATCCCTCAAAGGAAGGCAGGGACAGTCCATAGCATTTTCCGCCATCCAAGGTTGCTTCCATAGTTGCAGGGCCGACACATAACGCCCTGGATCTGGGCTCACCGAGGGAGATCGTCACGTCCTGCTCATGGCTGCTTTAAATCCTCACTTCAATATATTGGTCATTTCGTTTCCCCGGGTCATTCCCTCACAAACCAGAGAGGTTTGCAGACGGCATCCACTCAGCGAGTTTTCGGACATGTGCTTGTCGTTGCGCCAATCAGAGCTTTTCCAGGCTCAACAGACATTCGGAAAACTACCCAGTCAGAGCTGTTCCGAACAAGAGCGGCATTCGGAAACTAGGTAGTCAGAGCTGTTCCTAGCACGAGAGACATTCGGACGAGACATTTCACTCGGACGTAATTGCGTAGTGTCAATTTTTAGTTTGCCACCCGTAGGACGACACTTCCGACTTCAGCGGGCATTTTTTAATGAGGTTAGCCATCCTCTGGTTTCAAGGCACGTTGGACTGTTGTGATGTCGCTAACATCTCAGCTGGTCAAGATAGAACGATGAACGACATCGTGGTCGGCCCTCAAGGGAAGGCAGGGGCAGACCATGAGCATTCCCTCGCTATCCAAGGAGGCTTCCATAATTGCAGAGCCGGCACATATTGCTCTGTGACTGGGCTCACCCGAGGAGTTGCCACGTCCTGCTCATGGCTGCTTTAGTTCCTCACTTCCATGTGTTGGGCAACTCGTTTGCCACTGATCGCTCAAGCACACACCAGGGACGGTCAGACTGCAAGCGACACCCACTCGGTAAGCTTTTGCTTTTGACTTCGGACCACGCAATAGGTTCGCTCGCCGTGCGTTCCATTTTGCGTCATTGAGACGTTCTTCCACTTTTGTCTACACTCTCTATGAGTTAGATACAGTTTTCGCAGCCTTTTCTTCGACTGGGGCACTTTTTTGACTTTTTGTACTCGCTTACGAGGCAGGCTACTTGTGCTGCCGGCTCAGCACCTTACCTTCGTGCAGCAGTGAACGAGAAACGGCCTGGCGTCTCATTCGGGAATCTCTCATATCCCCCAGCTGAGAGCCTTCGAACTTGTATCAGACCTGAGCATGTAGCTTGCTCAGTATCACGCCTTAATTTTTGAAAGGTGGGGATCGGCCCGGCTCTCAGGTCCGAGGGTTTGTGGCTTAGAGGCGTTCATCCACAGCCCTCGACAGGGAGCCTTTAGTGTTTTGTCCGGACCAAGAACTTCTGCCTTCGTGCGCCTGATTTAAATTTTAGACTGCTATCCTCAGTCTCACCTGCAGAGCAGCAGGTTGTGTCTCTCTTAGTCTGGTCCCTATCCCATAAGCTGTCCAATATGTAGTTTTTCATCCATCAGCAAGCAAATGGGGTCGATGGGACGCGCAAGCTCCCCCACCACGTCAAGGTGGAGACACATCGGGGGAGAACGTGTCTGATACAAACTGCAAGTTACGGTTTTGTACAAACGGATGTGCAGGCTGCATGTTGTTTGTGTGGATTGTGTACAAACAGATGTACAGGTTCCGGGTTTCTGTTGTTGACTGTATACAAGCTGTGGCATCGTTGGCCACAATAGAACACACCCTGGAATTTTTTGTCTCCTCAAACACGAAGTGGAATAGCTAACACCTGTTGCCTCATGGATATAGTTTAACTAGTAACCTTACACTTAGTATTGTAGTTCACTTAGTAACTTAAGTCTAATGATGTAGTTTAAATAGTAACATTAGTATAATGATGTAGTTTGACTAGTAACTATATAGGAACTGAGCACGTATGGGAATGTCCTGAGTGCAGTGATGTCGGTTCTTGACTCAACTCAACTCAACTCAACTCAACTATAGTCTAATGATGTAGTGTAACTAGTAACTTAAGTCTGATTATGTAATTTTCTAGTAACTTTAAACCAATGAGTGTAGTTGGGCTAGTAACATTAGGCTGACAAAATAAGGAACGAACGAGCGGATTTTATTTTCAAAGGGCCACACATTTAACACACAGGTCCGTCTTGCATTCGGCCCTTCCAATCACTCATCTTTCGTACATGAATTATTTATGAACGTAGTTTGACTAGTAACATGACAAGATGCCGGAGACTGTTGGGAAATAACATAGTAGTCTCATAAACTAGTCGAAGGTAAAATCCCAGCTGCTGATCCGGGGACCTGGCACCCACACGAATAGATGGACAACTGTGGGGACTTGGCATCCACACGGATAGATGGACAGGTCTGGGGACCTGGTACCCACACGGATAGATGGACAGGTCTGGGGACCTGGCACCCACACGGATAGATGGACAGGTCTGGGGACCTGGCACCCACACGGATAGATGGACAGGTCTGGGGACCTGGCACCCACACAGATAGATGGACAGGCCTGGGGACCTGGCACCCACACGGATAGATAGACAGGTCCGGGGAGTTGGCACCCACACGGATACGAGGACAGCTATGGGGACCTGGTACCCCCACGGATAGATGAACAACTGTGGGGACCTGGCACCCACACCGATAGATGGACAACTTTAGGACCTGGCATCCACACCGATAGATGAACAACTTTAGGACCTGTCATCCACACCGATAGATGAACAACTGTGTAACTGTGTAGAGCAAGGCAGTCATTGTCCTGGCAACCCCAAATGTATGTCAAAGGCAGCGGCAACAAACCCCCTATGGATGTTTGAACAACCACATTATCTTCAACAAATATACATGAGTGAGCAGAGTTCAAAGCTAGAGAGCGTCGTTAGTGGCTGTGCTAAAGACTGTCACGAATCACAGATGATTTGAGATCGTCATAAAGATACAGATGGCAAAACCTGTATGATGACATTTACCGTAGATAATCGAAATGCCAAGACATTGGCAGAAACACGAAAACTAGATAATCCAGTAAATAGAAGATTTAAATCGATGAGAATCAGTAGCCTTAAAAATGAAGAGGTTCTGTAAAGTAGTAACAAACACACAACAATGTATTCAAGAATTGATAAACACGAACAAGGAGCAGCACTGATGTTTGACGAGGCAACATCTTGATCAGTCTTTGGTGCATTTCAGTTAGAATCATTATGGTTAACATAAAAGAGAAAACAATAGACATACATATTATAAAAGTATATGCACCAACATGAGACAGAGGATAATCAACCTAGAACATATTTCTTTAGTGATGTAAGGAGAAGAGAGGCATTGGAGAATATCGTGACCACTGAAAAGATCAGTGAGAAAAGAAGCAGAGACATATCAAGAGAAATGACGATGGATGGACTGAGACGGTGGCATGCAGGAATATCATCAACAGAGTTGATCCAGAACACCAAAGACCATGATCTGTGCAGAGACATGAACGTCTACGCCAGTTGGCATGCACATGATGATAATGATAATGCACTAACAACACGCAGCAGCGAAGACAAAATACGCAGATTCTATGATTGAATAGAAATGGTGAAATCTCTAACCAAACCACAAGTAATCAACCTAATACGTGGAGATTACAATGCAAAAAGTAGGACAGGAAAGAATTGAAGATACAGTTGTTGACAGCGGTTTAGGAATAAAACCCGAAAGACGAGGAAAACTGAGGAGAATGGGCAGCAATAAATGATGTGATGATTGAAATCAGCTGGTTTGAAGAACACAAGAGATGAGTCCACATAATACCCCAACAGAAAACACTCAACCAAATTGACAAGACACTGATCAATACATGACGATTGACTGTCACAGTGCTCACGTCCCATGATTCCACGCATGAAAGTGAGATTGAGAGCATACACAATAACTGGTTCAATACATTAAACTCAACAAAGATATTCTAAGAACTGATACAGACATTCCAGACCAACAAAGAGCCATTGTGAGAAACACAATGCGATTCCTAAAATACAAAGTATACACCAATAGGGGAAGATGTTAAAGTATCCCATCCCTAAACAGCAAATGTATATTATAAAAAAGAGAACAGGCTACTGGCAATCTTAATGTTCATCTCCCCCCCCCCCCCACCCCACCCCCCTCTCCCCACCGCAAACAAAACAAATTCAACAAGGCGACACAGAATACGACAGGGTGCATACAGAGATAATGCGTACAGTACGTTATAAGAACAGTAAAGGAACCGTTTACAATCCATGAAGTGTATTGGAGATCCTGTTCTAGGCCCATCATTTGATAGACCAGTCGTGACCCCAGGAAGGATGTGTTGGATATTAGCGGCCACTTTCACTTCCTTACAAATGTTCTGTACCCAGTTTATGCTAGTTCCACCTAGAAGTCATCGGCAATTGCCCTAATAAAAAAGAAACAGTCTGTATACGAAATCGAACCGGTGACAACCGGGTCTGTAGGCAAGGGCAAATAGCCAAATAACATTCCCATATGTATGGCACGTTACACCTTCCTTGGGTAATTATAATGCCCATTTTAAACACTGCCTCAGTGAGTCATGTATTATTGATTATTTCTCATGCGTTTTAATGCTTATTGTTATTTTGTTCTCAAAGATTTGCTTCATAAGAGATGTTGAATGAAATAATTATGAGAGGAAATAGAGAAGAAGGGCAGAATGTCAGACAGGCCTGGGTGCCCAATTCTAAACCCTTTGAAAATAAAGATTTTCGTTCGTTCGTTCATTCGTATAGTAGCTCCCAGCAGTAGAAAGGTATATCCATCACGCTACTGTACCCTCCAGCCGTAGAAAGGTATATCCATCACACTACAGTAGCTCCCAGCCGTAGAAAGGTATATCCATCACACTACAGTAGCTCCCAGCCGTAGAAAGGTATATCCATCACACTACCGTAACCCCCCCCCCCCCAGCCGTTAGAAAGGTCTATCCATCACACTACCGTACCCCCTAGCCGTTAGAAAGGTCTATCCATCACACTACCGTACCCCCCAGCCGTTAGAAAGGTGTATCCATCATGATGCCGTAAACTTGGAAGATCTGAGTATTATACACAAACAAGTCACTGATGCTGGCAATCATGTGAGCACAGGAACTATCAACAGCTTGCCTAGATGACATCAGGTTACCAGAAGAACTAGAGGAACTAGAGGAACTGGGAGAAAACGGCAATTAGATATTAAATGATATTAGCAATAGTGGATACGCACCTGGTGATATGTGGACTTGAGATCTCTCGTCAGCTGACAACAGTGGAGAGACACACCTGGTGGTATGTGGACATGAGATCTGTGGTCAAGTGACAACAGTGGAGACACACCTGGTGGTATGTGGACATGAGATGTCTGATCAACTGACAACAGTGGAGAGATACACCTAGTGATATGTGGACATGAGATCTCTGGTCAGCTGACAACAGTGGAGAGGCACACCTGGTGATATGTGGACATGAGATCTCTGGTCAACTGACAACAATACTTAGAGATATGTGGACACGTTTTTCTGTGTGTGTGCAAGTGAAGGATACGTGTCACGTGGCTTGCTCAGACTCAGACGTCGTATGCTAACCCCACATGCTCATAGACTAATCGACCTTCCAGCGTTAGTGTGGTCAATATTATGCCGACCGCCTTTGCTACCCACAACATCGTCTGCTGTCCATTTATTGTGGGTTGACACGTGATCCCTGGACAATTGACGCTGAAAACACAAATCCCCTGGATGTCCGTTTGACCATATGAACAAATCCCCTGGATGTCAGTTTGAACATATGAACAAATTCTCTGGATGTCAGTTTGAGCGTATGAACAAATCCCCTGGATGTCAGTTTGAACATATGAACAAATTCTCTGGATGTCAGTTTGAGCGTATGAACAAATCCCCTGGATGTCAGTTTGAACATATGAACAAATTCCCTGGATGTCAGTTTGAACATATGAACAAATTCCCTGGATGTCAGTTTGAACATATGAACAAATCCCCTGGATGTCAGTCTGAACATATGAACAACTGATCGACAGGCGAGAGTACAAGTCACGGTGCCACCTTATGTTTATTACTAGCCTTACCCAAGTGACCATGTCACCGAACTTCAATTGACAATTTCGTACACACAACCACATAAACCATATCACCACATTATCAAGTGACAATATCGTACACAATACATCATACACCATGACATCAAACTTCTACTGACATTTTCGTACACACAACGGCATAATCCATGTAACCAGACTTTTACTGACAATTTCGTACACATAAATACATAAACCATGACACCAAACTTCTACTGACAATTTCGTACACATAAATACATAAACCATGACACCAAACTTCTACTGACAATTTCGTACACATAAATACATAAACCATGACACCAAACTTCTACTGACAATTTCGTACACAACCTCATAAATCATGTCACCAAACTTCTATTGACAAGTTCGTACACACAATTACATAAAACATGTCACCAAACTTCTACTGACAATTCCGTACACACAACCACACACACCATGCCATGGAACTATCACTCAGAATTGCCGCGAGAAGGAGAAGAACAAACATAAAGATGGAAATTAGCCAAAAACAATATGAATTTGAAAAGCAAGTGAAAAAAAAATTATGCAGTATACGCGTTCTGAACACTTATGGAGCGATCGATTGAGACACAAAAAGACGTGTATTTGTGTTTGATAGGTTATGGCAAGCCATGTCGTGTAGCATATAACACAGAAAGATCAAAATATTGCAGGATATTAAAATTGATGGAAAGATCTCACAATGTGAATCAAGCAGCAGCAAGTAAAATGGGAAATACAGCCGGCATACGTGAACAGATACATCAGAGAGTGGGAGCCGCATCACATTAGTGGCTATAGCGCTCGTCTGCTGACCCGTGGTCAAGCGTTCGAATTATCACCGAAGCTATTGTTCACATGGACCTAAGCTAGCCGGTGGATCCCGCCAATAGATGGGTCCAGACAATGTCATGGGTAGAAAAGCGATCACTGGAGGTCCGGGTGGGATCAGACAAAACATGTGATAACGTACGGGCGAGCGGACTACAAGTAACAGATGGTGTAGCGCTTATATGTCACAAATAATGAATACACGAACGAACGAACGAACGAACGAATGAACGAAAGAACTTTATTTGCGAAGGGTCACAAATTGGGCACGCAGGCCCATCTTACATTCGGCTCTTCCAACCACTTTTCAATCAAACATTCCGTCCAGTCGGTAACGCAGGAGATTTGTGATGTGTCACCTTGGCCAGATTCCTAGTCTTTGTTTATTATTATGTCAATCCAATTGGGTATATGTTCAAGCACCCTGCTGTTTAACTGCCTCTCTATTCTGTCCATTAGGTAGACTGGCACCTGCATGTGAATTGTTAAATGCAATTTTTGGCGCAAATAGGGACAGGCTCTTTTAATGCTGGGATGGGAATAGGTGTGGTTCTGTTCCTAATAACTGGAATTGCACCACTGAATGTTCAGCCGGCTGCTGTCATTTTGGAAACATGTCACGTGATTCATGGAGACAATGCGTTTCGTGTATTGTTTAACATATAAAATAGTCGTTTGTTAAACGTTGCAGAAGCCATCATGATTAATCTGCTTAGGCCAGTTTTGTACAAACATACTGACATGATAGTTAGTTTAAAACTACAGTCATAGACAATTGAAATTACTGTGCGAATATGTGTACATTTCAGCCTGAAGGATTTATCTAATTACTTTATGTTATGTTGTGTGATTTCTGCAGTATGTACCTGACGAGATGCAGCGAAATATGGCAGGCAATAAATAGCCCAGTCGATGACGCAAGATGTTTGTGATGTGTCGGGTGGAGCTGTGGCTATATAGGGAATATCTCTGTTGACTGCTGTCTGGAGCTGTGGCTAAAAATATAGGGCAAAAAGAAAACTCTAACCTGCACAGTTCGCGGCGACTGCACTAGCCATGCGGCCTTAATTCCTCAGACTCAAGACCCCCCCCCCCCCCCCCTTGCACCGCAAGGTACTATAGGCAGTAAATGACCGTTTTTAATCAATAGTACAATCTATTGTTTGTGTCTTCGTTATTAAAATTCACTACTTGAAAACATTGTTTTGAATTTCTGTTATATTATTTTTATTCTTTGTAAATCTTATATGCAACCCTTTTGAGTTGTGTTTTATTTCATGATCCTCTGTTTCTGTACATTTGATCTGAAGCGATGCTTTTTTGTCAACATTGCACTAAAGGCGTATTTCTCTGTCTGTTAATGTATGCTCTGGAGTGTTCTTTGCTTTCTTTCTTTGAGTCATTTTGCTCAAGATTTAATAGATTATCCATAGTTGCTTTTTCTGATTTTCCTTCAGTGGTAAGTTGGTATTTGCAATCTGTATGCTAATTTTTGTTCGAGACAGGAACACAGAGCTGATCCACAACTCTGGTGATCGAGTGAGATGGCAGAACATGACCGCCCACGCTTACAAGCATGGCACATGATGGACGGATGCTAGTTTTTAGACATTACAGCTTAAAAAAAATTGATTTATAATATAACTCCTATATATATATATATATATATATATATATATATATATATATATATAATATAACTCCTGTGTAATATATATAACTATAATATAACGCCTGTATTCATGTCATCTTATATATAAATTAGGATGTGCGTATCTCTGTATGTATGTATGTATGTCCTTTATTTGTTCGCGAACGGCCCATCCGATTGAGATGAAATTTTCTACACGCCTTCCTTTCATTCCAGAGCTGTCAACTGTGATATTTTGTTAGTGTGAAATCGCCTGCTTACTCAGTATTATTTCATTTTTCATTTTTCATCATAATTTCATATATCTCAGGGGACCTAACTCTGTAAAAGTTATTTCAAGGGACATAACTTTTCTGTATAACTTATAGTCATATTGTGGCATCGTTTTCAAAGATTTATAAACTCTTTGTCCATAGTTATGTACCGGCATATGAGTTATAATAAATAATGATACAATCTGTAAGGCATTTTCAAAGTTTTCATAAAAATGATGCACAATGCATAACATTGTAACTCATCTTTTTTTGCTTAAGAAGTTACTGTAGTCATGCAGGTGATTAGAAAGAGTTTTCATTAAAAATAATGGATGGTGTGTGGTAGAACGTTCTTTTAAGTTACATTTTTTTTTGTTGTATGAATTTAATGAAGCCGGACAGGGTCAGGCAGACAGATAGACAGACAGATAGACAGTCGGGAACAGGAACTTATATGACTACTTATATAAATTAAATGAGATGCTTCACACCAGGAGCTGGGCGATGTCGGGCCGGGTCAGACAGACAGACAGACAGACAGATAGTCGGTAACGGGAACGGGAACTTATATGACTACTTATATGAATTAAATGAGATGCTTCACACCAGGAGCTGGGCGAAGCCGGGCAGGGTCAGCTAGTAAGTTATATAACTCTGCAGAATGCACCTAACGTTGTGTATAGAATTTTGCCAGGCAGTAAACCGTGCAACATTGTTTTCTCACCTCTATATTTAAATGAACTCACTGTATATTTGGTCAAGTAGGGATAGCTGGCGTCTGTGCTTGGTCATCGGTGATAACTGTAAACAGGATGTTCCCCTATATAACCACAGCTCCAGACAGCAGACATCAGAATGTCCCTATATAACCACAGCTCCAGACAGCAGACATCAGAGTGTCCCTACATGGCCACAGCTCCAGACAGCAGACAACAGAGTGTCCCTACATGGCCACAGCTCCAGACAGCGGACATCAGAATGTCCCTATATAACCACAGCTCCAGACAGCAGACATCAGAATGTCCCTATATAACCACAGCTCCAGACAGCAGACATCAGAATGTCCCTATATAACCACAGCTCCAGACAGCAGACATCAGAATGTCCCTATATAACCACAGCTCCAGACAGCAGACATCAGAATGTCCCTATATAACCACAGCTCCAGACAGCAGACATCAGAGTGTCCCTACATGGCCACAGCTCCAGACAGCGGACAACAGAGTGTCCCTACATGGCCACAGCTCCAGACAGCGGACAACAGAGTGTCCCTACATGGCCACAGCTCCAGACAGCGGACAACAGAGTGTCCCTACATGGCCACAGCTCCAGACAGCGGACAACAGAGTGTCCCTATATAGCCACAGCTCCAGACAGCGGACATCACAGTGTCCCTTCATAGCCACAGCTCAAGACAGCGGACAACAGAGTGTCCCTATATAACCACAGCTCCAGACAGCGGACATCAGAGTGTCCCTATATAGCCACAGCTCCAGACAGCGGACATCAGAGTGTCCCTTCATAGCCACAGCTCCAGACAGCGGACATCAGAGTGTCCCTATATAGTCACAGCGCCAGACAGCAGACATCAGAGTGTCCCTTCATAGCCACAGCTCAAGACAGCGGACAACAGAGTGTCCCTATATAACCACAGCTCCAGACAGCAGACAACAGAGTGTCCCTATATAGCCACAGCTCCAGACAGCGAACATCAGAGTGTCCCTTCATAGCCACACCTCACGACAGCGGACAACAGAGTGTCCCTATATAACCACAGCTCCAGACAGCAGACAACAGATTGTCCCTACATAGACACAGCTCCAGACAGCAGACAACAGAGTGTCCCTACATAGCCACAGCTCCAGACAGCAGACAACAGAGTGTCCCTACGTAGCCATAGCTCCAGACAGCGGAATACAGAGTGTCCCTATGTAGCCACAGCTCCAGACAGCAGACAACAGAGTGTCCCTACGTAGCCATAGCTCCAGACAGCGGAATACAGAGTGTCCCTATGTAGCCACAGCTCCAGACAGCGGAAAACAGAGTGTCCCTATATAACCACAGCTCCAGACAGCAGAAAACTGAGTGTCCCTATATAGCCACAGCTCCAGACAGCAGACAACAGAGTGTCCCTACATAGCCACAGCTCCAGACAGCAGACAACAGAATGTCCCTATATAGCCACAGCTCCAGACAGCAGACAACAGAATATCCCTATATAGCCACAGCTCCAGACAGACAACAGAGTGTCCCTATATAGCCATAGCTCCAGACAGCAGACAACAGAATGTCCCCCTATATAGCCACAGCTCCAGACAACAGAGTGTCCCTATATAGCCACAGCTCCAGACAGCAGACAACAAAATGTTCCCCTATATAGCCACAGCTCCAAACAGCGGACATCAGAGTGTCCCTATATGGCACAGCTCAAGACAGCGGACAGCAGCGTGTCCCTATATAGCCACAGCTCCAGACAGCAGACAACAGAGTGTCCCTATATAGCCACAGCTCCAGACAGCGGACAACAGAGTGTCCCTATATAGCACAGCTCAAGACAGCGGACAACAGAGTGTCCCTATATAGCCACAGCTCCAGACATCAGACAGAACTCAGTGGATGTGGTATCTGGGTACAATAACAAACAGCCTAACAGCAAGAATTCAGTGGATGTGGTATCTGGGTACAATAACAAACAGCACTAACAGCAAGAATCCAGTGGATGTGGTATCTGGATAACATAACAAACAGCACAGCAGCAAGAGGAAGACGGGCAGCATCCACTAGCTGTGTCTGTGTGCGGCACTCCGTTGATGTTTCTAATGACATACAAGTGAAATCGATCTTTCTATAGACGGTTGGTCCTGAAACGTGAACACAAAAACAAAACCGCTTCTATGGATAGGATTAAGTTATGTCTGCTGCGTCTTGGTCAGATCTCCGGGCTATTCAGACACTAAAGCATGTCGTAGTGTGGGTGTGTGCGTGTGTGTGCCCACGTGCGCGTGCGTGTGCGTGTGCGTGTGCGTGGGCGTGTGTAGGTGTGTAGGTGTGTAGGTCAGATCTCCGGACTCTTCAGACACTAAAACATGTCGTAGAGCTGCCGATGTCCGTGTGTGTGTGTGTGTGTGTGAGAGAGAGAGAGAGAGAGAGAGAGAGAGAGAGAGGGAGAGAGAGAGAGAGATTGTATAAGTAAATGTGTGGAATGGGGAAGGTTTCCACACGCAATTACACTTGTATCTGGGTTTATATATATATATGAATATTTCACTTCCTACAGTATTGTTTCATCATATTGAATTTCTCCTGTCTTGCCCCTCATTCTCCTTCTTAGCGATTTGTTTGTCTTGCAGTATGTGTTATGTCTGTCTGCCTGTCTTTCAGTCTGTCTATTTCTAACTTTATATTTATTGTTTGTCTGTCAGTGTGTTCCACAGCTCCGCTATCCTTCCCTTGTTGTCTGTCTAACTAGATATAAAATCTATTTATCTAAATCACTATATGCATAATCTAGCGAAACCACAGCCAAGGGAACGGACTTGGTAGAATCAGCGGGGAAAGAAGATCCTGTTGAGCTTGACTCTAGTCCGACTTTGTGAAGACACATGAAGGGTGTAGCATAGGTGGGAGCGCAAGCGCAATTGAAATACCACTACTTTTATCGATTCTTTACTTATTCAGTCAGTCTCGGTAGAGATTTGTCCGCAGCAGACGAGCAATATCTTCGGCGGGCCTATTCTCGCCGGTCGCGAGATCCACACAGTGGAAGGATTGGAGATTTGCTTGCAATAGACGAGCAATATCTCCTGCGGTATCTCCGGCGGGTCTATTCCCGCTGGTTGCGGGATCCGCTAAAGTCTGACGATAGTGCACGCTTTACACAGGTCCGGACACTTGTGATTGACAGATATACACGTCCTTATGGTCCAGGCGCGTACGAGGCCCTCACCTGTGGGACTTGGCTGAACAAATGTAAGCCGGGTCCCTTGGGTTCCATGGTTTGGCCACCACTCGCCACCTGCTTGTGGGGGTGAGGTCTCGTTGGATTGACGCTGAGCCGCCAGCGTGTGCAGCCTACCTTGTGCCAGACGCATTGGTTACCCATTCCTCTGGAAAACACAAGACTAGGTCGAGAGAGAGGTCATGTCGTTTGGGCGCCGCATGTTCCTCTGAAGCTCTGTCCAGGCATAGTGATGGAATATTGGCCACATTCCAACTCACATACTTTGGTCTGTCAAGACTGCAAGGTGCCACTCATATGCATAATCTGGCTGTCTCTCTACGTAGAGACATCTGCTGTCTGTCTCACTAGATAGATTGCCTGTCTGTCTGTCTCACTAAATGCACCATATGACTTTCTGACTATTTGTCTAATTAGATGGATCGCTTGTCTGCCTGTCTCACTAAATGCGCTATCTATCTGTCTTTTTGTCTCACTAGATGAATCACCTGTCTGTTTATCTCACTAGATGCACCATCTGTCTGTTTGTCTGTCTGCCTGCCTGCCTGCCTTGCCTGTCTGTCTCATTAAATGGTTCGCCTATATGTCTATCTCGCTAGACGCACCATCTGTCTGTCTGCCTGTTGATTAGATGGATTGCCTGTCTGTCTACCTCACTTGATACACCATCTGTCATTACGCAAGGGTGCAGTCACTTGCAAAGCAAACAGGACTACAAGAGCTGTGATAAAAAGACGACCCCAAAAAAAAAAAAAAATCACGGCAGGAAATCCTTCTCCTGGAACGTCGAGCATTCTTTGCCCACATTGTCAAAGAACATTTCGAGGCAAAATAGGCCTTATCAGCCATCTTAGAACTCACGTCTCCATACTTTCAACCCCATTGATGAAGTGAATAGTTAGATGGACTAACACTACTATAAATAGCATATCTATGTCTGTATATCTCACTAGATGCACTATCTGACTATCTGTCTATCTCATTAGATGCACTATCTGACTACCTGATTAGATGTACTGTCTGACTGTTTGTCTATGTTACTAAATGTACTGTCTGACTGTTTGTCTATGTTACTAGATGTACTGTCTGACTGTTTGTCTATGTCACTAGATGTACTGTCTGACTGTTTGTCTATGTCACTAGAAGTACTGGCTGACTATCTGTCTATCTCACTACATGCACTATATGACTATCTGACTACCTGATTAGATGTACTGTCTGACTATTTGTCTATCTTTCTAGATGCACTAACTGACTATCTGTCTATCTCACTAGATGCACTATCTGACTATCTGTCTATCTGTCTATCTCACTAGATGTACTGTCTGACTATCTGTCTATCTCATTAGATGGATCGTCAGTTTGTCTATCTCATTAAACCATTTGCCTGTCTGCCATTCAAACTGTCTGTAAGTCTGTTTGATGGTCTGCCGTGGATCTGTGGGATGTTTGTGTTTCTTTCTGTGTGTCTGCCTATGTGCCTGTCTATAAGTGTGTCTGTCTGTAAGTATTTCCCTCTGATTTTCATGTCTGTCTGTCAATCTGTTTGTCTCTCTGTCTGTAAGTCTGTTTGCCTGTACCTGTACATCTATCTTATTGTCTATCTATCTACTAGTCATGTCTGTGTGTCAGTCTGTCTTTCTGTCATTCTGTTTGTCTATATTCTATCTTTCTGTGTGTTTATCTACCTGTCTGTCTGTCTGACTAATTGCTCTATTTTCAAGTGTCTATTTACATCCCCGGAAGACTATTTTCATCCCTGGAGCCACGCCAGAGCAAATCCGCTTATGATTGGCTCGGACAATATCATGTGATAACCTACATACGTACTAAATTAAATCTCCCAATCTGTCTGGGATAGTGAATCGATGCCGCTGCTCCTCCGCCGGCCTCTTGTCTCTTTCCCTACTTGTTGGTGTGCCAATGGAGACAGAATCACAGTGGAGACAGAATCACAGTGGAGACAGAATCACAGTGGAGACTGATAACCCACTTGACAAGACTAATAATACCCGCTAGTGGCAATTTGGTTTCTTACACTCTCATTGTTATCACTTGGGTTGCTCGTCCTTTGTACAGGTTGCCGTGGTTGCTGAGCTGGTAGGTGGTTGGTCGTGTGTCATGGTCTGGTGTCATCTGGTTTGTGTCATGTGTCTGCTGTAATCTGGTTTGTGTCATGTGTCTGCTGTTATGTGGTTTGTGTCATGTGTCTGCTGTAATCTGGCTTGTGTCATGTGTCTGTTGTTATCTGGTTTGTGTCATGTGTCTGCTGTCATGTGACTTGTGTCATATGTCTGGTGTTATCCTGCGGTCGAGGCCCTGGTTTGATCCGAGACATTGTGTCCAGGCCCGGCTCCGAGCCGTGGTTACTTAATCTGGAAATAAGTATGGCAGCTTTGACTGGAAGTAATTAGTAGCAACGATAAGAATCCAGACCTCTCAGACATCTAATCGATCAATACCTACGTGAGGTTTTCCTACATCAGTAGGTTTTCCACATCTTTGATGCTGTCTCCCCCCCCCCCCCTACTTTTTAGTTGTGCTGCTTCTGTCTTCTGTCAAGCTTTTAGTTCGTTCGTTCGTTTGTTTCTCTTACCGTATATCTGTCTCTCAATATGTCTACTTACGTATTTCTCCATCCCCCTGTCGCCTCATCTGGTTGTCTGACGGTATGTCAGTTATTATGTCTGGATGTCTATCTGTATGTCAGTCATTATGTCTGGTTGTCTGTCTGTATGTCAGTCATTCTGTCTGGTTATCTGTCTGTATGTCAGTCATAATGTCTGGTTGTCTGTCCGTATGTGAGTCTTTCTGTGGTTTTTGTCTTCTGTATGTCAGTCATTCTGTCTGGTTGTTTGTCAGTATGTCAGCCATTCTGTCTGGTTGTCTGTCAGTATGTCAGCCATTCTGTCTGGTTGGCTGTTTTATGTGAGTCTTTTTGTCGTTTTGTCTATCCGTATGTCAATCGTTCTGTCTGGTTGTCTGTCTGTATGTCAGTATTTCTGTCTGTCTGTGTTTGATGTCTGTATTCATCTGTTTATGTATAGCTTCGTCAGACTGTGACTCTATTTTACTGTCTCTCTCAATCTCCATCTTGTCCGTCCCTACATCTGTCTTTCTGTCTCTTCATTATTCTGTCTGTCTGACTCCATGTTGTCCGTCCGTAGTCTTTCTGCGTTTACCACCATGTGTCAGTTTCTCTCTCTCTCTCTCTCTCTCTCTCTCTCTCTCTCTCTCTCTCTCTCTCTCTCTCTCTCTCTCTTTCTATTGTCTATTTGTCATTCTGCATGTCTGCCCGTCTGTATCCCCATGTGACTGTCTATCTCCCCATGTGTCTATATGTCTGTTCCACAGTCTGTCTACACGCTCTACCTTCCAGGTACGCCACAGTGACACCATGCACTCCCCGCCCCAGTGACACCATGCACTCCCCGCCCCAGTGACACAAGGCACCCCCCCCCCCGCCCCAGTGAAACCAGGCACCTCCCGCCCTAATGACACCAGGCACACAGTGACAAAAGGCACCCCCTTCCACCCCAGTGAAACCAGGCACTCCCCGCACCAATGACACCAGGCACCCTCCACCCCAGTGACACCAGGCACCCCCATCCCAGTCAACCAACGTCAGATGCCCAGGAAGACAAGGCGGACGGCAAGATGTCTGTTACCACACACGTCATCAGTTAATGCTTGTGTCACCACACACTTCAGCACTTAGTGCTTGTGTCATCACACACGTCAGCAAATAGTTCTTGTGAGATCACACACGTCAGCAAATAGTTCTTGTGTCATCACACACGTCATTAATTAGTTCTTGTGTCACCACACATGTCAGCAGTTAGTGCTTGTATCATCAGACATGTCATCAGTTAGTGCTTGTATCATCACACATGTCATCAGTTAGTTCTTGTGTCACCACACATGTCAGCAATTAGTTCTTGTGTCACTACACACGTCAACGGTTAGTTCTTGTGTCACTACACACGTCAACGGTTAGTGCTTGTGTCACGACACATGTCAGCAGTTAGTGCTTATGTCACGACACATGTCAGCAGTTAGTGCTTGTGTCACGACACATGTCAGCAGTTAGGTCTTGTGTCACGACACATGTCAGCAGTTAGTTCTTGTGTCACGACACATGTCAGCAGTTAGTTCTTGTGTCACGACACATGTTAGCAGTTAGTGCTTGTGTCACGACACATGTCAGCAGTTAGTGCTTGTGTCACGACACATGTCAGCACTTAGTGCTTGTGTCACCACACACTTCAGCACTTAGTGCTTGTGTCACGACACATGTCAGCAATTAGTTCTTGTGTCACTACACACGTCAACGGTTAGTTCTTGGGTCACTACACACGTCAACGGTTAGTGCTTGTGTCACGACACATGTCAGCAGTTAGTGCTTGTGTCACGACACATGTCAGCAGTTAGTTCTTGTGTCACGACACACGTCAACGGTTAGTGCTTGTGTCACGACACATGTCAGCAGTTAGGTCTTGTGTCACGACACATGTCAGCAGTTAGGTCTTGTGTCACGACACATGTCAGCAGTTAGGTCTTGTGTCACGACACATGTCAGCAGCTAGTGCTTGTGTCACGACACATGTCAGCAGTTAGTTCTTGTGTCACGACACACGTCAACGGTTAGTGCTTGTGTCACGACACATGTCAGCAGTTAGGTCTTGTGTCACGACACATGTCAGCAGTTAGGTCTTGTGTCACGACACATGTCAGCAGTTAGGTCTTGTGTCACGACACATGTCAGCAGTTAGTGCTTGTGTCACGACACATGTCAGCAGTTAGTGCTTGTGTAACGACACATGTCAGCACTTAGTGCTTGTGTCACGACACATGTCAGCAATTAGTTCTTGTGTCACTACACACGTCAACGGTTAGTTCTTGTGTCACTACACACGTCAACGGTTAGTGCTTGTGTCACGACACATGTCAGCAGTTAGTGTTAGTTAGAGGAGAATGGCTACGGTCATCAGCCACTGTGGTCACTGATAAGAAGGACAGTAGTGGCAAATTACCATCTTGACAGATGCCACGAAACCATGTTTTATAACCGGCTTTCAGTAAAGTAAGACATATCAACATGATGAAGATAATTGGAGATCTACACATTGATGGGAAAGACCTTAGACTCTGTAAACAGACATATATTGGAAACAACAATCTGCCATACAAATTGATAATGAAATAGGTCAAAATCAGCCTATTAAGAGAGTTGTGCAACATGGATATGTATTGTCTCCAGATCTTTTTTCCCTAAACAGTGAACATATTTTTTAGAGATGTTGAAGATATGAGAGGAATGACCATTGGGGGACATTACATCAATAACATTAGATATTCGGATGATACAGTATTGACTGGAGACAATGAGCAGGACCTGCACAATTTAGTAGATGCTGTTGTTTCACGCAGTCAACAACTGGGGTTAGAATTAAACTGTAAGAAGACAGATTATGGTCGTCACTAAGAAAGAAATACCACAGTGTAATGTACAAGTAAGTAGGAATATTCTTAAACATGTTAATTTTTACAATTATCTCGGAACAGTCATAACATCTGATGGGAGATGCCTTGAAGAGACTAGAATAAGAATCGCTAGCCTTTTGCAAAATGGAAAACATACTGACCAATAAAAAGATGTCATTTGCAAAGAGAAAAAGAGTGGTTGAAGTGCTACATAGAACCTATTCTTTTGTGTGGATGTTCTGCATGGACAATGAGGATTCAAGCTGAAAAACATCTAATGGCTGTGGAAATGTGGTTTCTAAAGAAAATGTAAAAAAAAAATACTAAGGGCAGGCAGAATAACCAATGACCAAGTCCTACAAGAAACAAATGAAAACCGACAACTGATTTGAAAAATCAGACTAGACAATCACTATTTTTCGGACACGTTATGAGGAGAAATAAATCGGCGAATTTGGTGACAACTGGAAAGATTGGGGTGAGGGGATAACAAGGGGAAGGCATACAAGTAATTACCTGAATTGCTTGACTACATGGCATGGACGAGACTGAAACACGGAGCTGATCCACGACTCTGGTGATCGAATGAGATGACAAAACATGACCTCCCACGTTTATCGGCATGGCACATGATGCTGCTGCTGCTGCTGCTGCTGATGATGATGATGATGATGATGATGATGATGATGATGATGATGATGATGATGATAATGGGGATGATAATGATACTGAAATAAGTGATCTGCCAGAGCTATAGAGTGTACTGGTTGTGAGATAAAGAACTGTGCAATGAAGATATGCACATAATTAGTGAGTCTTTCAAAGAAAATGACGTGACGAGTAAGTTATCAGACCAGTGATGACAAACCCCACAATTACGAGCATTTATAGCCTGTAAAATCACTCTCAATCAAAGCCCTAGAACTGGGAACATTAGAAGTCTATGTAAAATTACACTCACATATCCCCCCGCAACTGCGTGCATTGATCGTCTATATAAAATCACTCTCATAGATTCTCCCACAATTGCGAACATTGATCGTCTACTGTAAAATCACGCTCACACATGCCCCCCCCCCCCCCACCCCACAACTGCGAACATTGATCGTCTCCTCCAAAATCACTCTCACACATCCACCCACAACTGCGAGCATTGATCGTCTATATAAAATCACTCTCACACATCCACCCACAACTGCGAGCATTGATCGTCTATATAAAATCACTCTCACACATTCCCCCACAACTACACACATTGATCATGTCATTACACGCAAAAGCAATCATTACCCCACAACTACACACAAATATCATGTCTCACACATTACTCCCAGGCATTTCCTCACATAGTGGCCATTGATAATACATATAATGTTACCCTACAATTACCAGCGACCCCATAATTACCCGTGGCTCCACAAATGCCAACAGCAGCCACGCCTCTAAAGTTACACACACACAAACACACATACACACACATATACACACACACAAGCTTGTAAGAACTGTCTCTGGGAGTCGAGGCGTTGACACGGACATCAGTATGCAGTGACCATAGCTGTCCCGGACACAGCATAATTGAGGCCTCATACCAGGACTGTGGCAATGTGTTGAGTGTGTGTGTGTGCGTGAGAGTGTGCGAGTTTGTGTATGACTGAGTGTGTGTCTGTTTGAGTGTAACTATTCTTCCGCCCCTCCCTGACACACGTATTTTATGCGTTCAACAGTTCACACGACCAGCCAGGCGACACATACACTAATGGCATTACTTCGTGTCGGTGCGACCTTCGACCCCCCAACATAACAGCTATAAAGAAGTGATTATGTTTTTGTCCGTGTGTTGCCCTCATTTGATGTAATTTGTTTGCGAATTTTTGCTCATTTCCAGCTCTTCTTTTTACGTCAGAGATATTAGGTTTTCGTGTAAAGGAAAGAACAAATTGTTTCGTGAACTTTGAATGCGCAACTTCTCATGCGGGAAATGACAGACGGTACAATTTGTCCATGTCCGGTTAGGGCCGCCTGCCGGTGATAGAGGATGTGACTGAAAAACTTCAATTTGTGCAAACCGACAATTATCATGCAATATTTGCTGTTTGTAGACTATCCTTATAGATTGGAATGTGTTATTTGTAGATTATCCACATAGACTGTAATGTGCTATTTGTGGATTATCCACTTAGACTGAAATGTACTGTTTGTAGACTATCCACATAGGCTAAAATGTGATATTTGTAGAATATCCACATCGACTAGAATATATTGTTTGTAGAATATCCACACAGTGTGTTGGCTAGTGTACGAAAGATGACGTCCACTTCCAGAGCCTGGTACCGCTCGGCTAGCAGACGTAGCTCTACCAGCAATTCACGGATCTGTCTTTGTGGCTGCTACAATGTACACGTTCTCCTTCTCTCATTCTCTCTCTCTCTCTCTCTCTCTCTCTCTCTCTCTCTCTCTCTCTCTCTCTCTATCTCTCTCTCTCTCTCTCAATCTCTCTACTGTCGTCATCTCTCTCTAACCTCTCTTCCTACCCTCTCTCTCTCTACTCATCCCACTCTTTCTCTCTGTCTCATAGTCTGGCAACATGTTATGATCAAGAAGAGAGCACAGAGCTGATCCTAGGCATTGGTGGACGTATGAGATGGCGAAACATGGTCGCCTACGCTTATCGGTATGGCACATGATGATGATGAACCTCAGAATAATACATAGACGTCATCAGAATATATATACCTCATCCCAGACTGTACAATTCTAATAAGAGAATGTATAAACTTACCCCCACAATATAAACTTACCCCCACAATATAAAGACTTATCCCCTACAATGTGTAAACCTACCCCTACAATGTACAAATTGACTCCCACAACATACAAACCTAGCCCCACGAATACAAATTGGCCTCCACCTTGTACAAACTTACCACCAAGATGTACAAACTGATCCCAACAATGTAGAAACTGACCCCAACAATGTAAAAACTGACCCTCACAATGTACAAAACTGATCCCAACAATGAACAAACTGACCTCAACAATGTAAAATCTGACCCCCACAATGTACAAACTGACCCCAACATTGTAAAAACTGACCCTCACAATGTACAACACTGACCCCAATAATGTACAAACTGACCCCAACAATGAATGTAAAAACTGACGCTCACAATGTACAAACTGACCCCCACAATATACAAACTGACCCCGGCGATGTACAAACCGACCCCTCTGGCCCAGGTCAGCACGCTGCCCGCGGGTCAGATGACATGTCTCCAATCCCAATGGAGGTGGGGGTGTTCTACAACAAACTGGACGTGGGCTGCCAGATGGCCCGTGGCTAACATCTGCACCAGGACATGTTGTAGGAAGCCAAGGCGGAGGTGTGGTGCTGACTACGTCACACGGGACCCGTGCACCAGCAATAGACGTGTCGGGTACATGGTGCTACTCGCATGTGTGTATAGACCACTCGGCACCTGATGGCTGATGTAGTCTACCTTTGCCTCCCAGGCCTGGTCTGGTACCCAGGTATAGGCGCGGTGGTTCTGTGCGCCACCGTCAGTTTCACCAACAGTCGTCCTGGTTGGGCATTCCCACACGTGACTACATCACGGACAGGCTCACATGACCACATCACCAACAGGCCCACGGGACCACATCACCAGCAGGTTCACGTCCAGCCACCTCGCTACAAGAATCCGCAGTTCTGACTGATCTATCAAACATGGAGCCAGCAACAAGTACCAATCAAGGCCTCAACAATGTGGAGCAGGGTACTGTACTCGTTACTTACTGAATGATCGCCATTCTCTGTGGCCAAGTGTAGGGAATGAGATTCGCAATCCAGCAAAATGGCTTCCAAATCATCTGCAGCAGATTTGGAAGCAGAGTGCCTAGCGTTGATATATGTCAATGGTACGAGTGTTGGTGGTCAGAAAGCAAATGGCAAACTACTGAATGTTAGCTTGCCCAGTAAATCACAGACAGCCAATACATGCTGGGGTTGAGTGCGACAGCCTGTGAAGGACATGCATCTAACTGTTACTTAGTGACCATACATACACATGTCGTATATATTCAAGTGTGCACTGGACAGTTTAAATGTACTGTAGAAGACAATCAGGGAAACAATGAAACACTCCGTCGGAAGGTGTCTCCATCCCTTGTCTGTTCCCATGCCTCAAGCATATTCCCGGCCAGGTAAAGTGTCTCCATCCGTCTGTTCCCCTGACTCAAGCATGTTCCCGGCCAGGTGTCGGCAATGTCCAGTGTCCATCTTTGTGCTGGTCAACCGCTGTCTCGTCTAACACCAACCACGCCTCCTGTCACTGGACTCACCTACTCACTTTGACGATGAACATGCTTGGAGTATGTCAGTTTCCACGAGATTATGAGCCAGTTCTCTTCTATGCTCAGATCTGGTAAAATATCACATATTGACACACATTCATTTCTTTCATGTTTGTTTCTGAAATTAATCTCTTGTACCAACCAGAATGTAAAGTGCTGTTCACAAGAAATTATCTTTCATATTTGATGCGGCGGACAACTGCCGCACTCTTGTTTCTGTAAACATTTGGAAGACACATGACGTCACCGAGCTGTTTCAATCCACTTCTTATATTGCTTATCGTCTGAAATATTTTGTTGTTGTTCTTTTGTTCTTTTTGTTGTCTTTAGTGCTAATTTTGCTTTTAGTGTTGTTCTATGTTTAGTGTTATTGTTCTTGTAGTTATTGTTTTAGTGTTATTCTTGTTGGTTTTGTTTAATTGTTCTTATGTTGTGTTCATTCGTATTCTTGCTGTTGTTCTGTGTAGTGTTATTCTTGGTGTGTTAGTATTATTCTTATGTTGTGTTTATTCATATTCTGGTTGTTTTGTGTAGTTTTATCTTGTTCTTGTTCTTATGTTTAGTGTTAATGTTGCTGCTGCTGTTGTTCCTACCGTTATTTGTGTTATTACTGTTGTTCATAATTTTTCTGTTGTTACTGTTGCTGTTGTTAATACTTTTATTATTGTTGATATTATTTCTT
>OY992886.1:113704304-113944304 GCA_963921405.1 Cepaea hortensis | reverse complement strand
TACTCAATATGTCCTTATGTCTTGACTTAGTAACTTATTACTCATTGATGTATTTCTTTACCCAAAGAGACGTTCCCACATGGAGACATATAGGAAACGCTGACGTACAGACAGACAAACATGCAATAAGACAGAAAGACAGACGTACATGAAGACATTGTAAGCAGAAAGACAGACGTACATGAAGACATATATGCAGAAAGACAGACGTACAGAAACTGCAGCCTTGAGTCTGACAGAGACAGAAAACCGCGATGGACTGACTGAATTACACCGGACACTGGACGGAGAGTGTGAACCCACAAATGTGACATCGCTGGGATGAAGCTTGGTTGATTGGTACACGTCATAGCACTCCCGCTGAAACTGCAGGTGCTCCCTCAGCACATCTCCTACATATTAGATGCTTGTGGTTACAGTAACTCAGATTGTAAACATTGAGAATTCGTGCCCCCGGGCTGCTCTCCTTGAAAATCCACAGGCTATTTGAAATCAGCAGACAGGTTACTGTGAAATAAAATCCCCAGAAGATTATAGGTAGCCTAAGAATCAAGACTCTTATCATATATGCATATACGATTCATTTCTACTAGATTCTCTAGAGGACGGTCTGAATGTGTGGCAGTCCCAGTTCAACACCTAATCTACTCGCTGATCGCATGAGTTCACAGACGCAACGAGCAATGTTTGCCATATTGATACCCAGTCACCATCGAGGTGTGGCACTCGGTTTGGTAAATGGACTTTTCACACCTTTTCCTGAAGGATCGAATGGGAATGTTAAAAGATTGCACGCCTTTTCACACTCTCCTGGCTGTTTTGTCTGACCTTAGACGGCCAGTGCCAGAACTGTTTACTGCATCCAATTACTCGTATTCCTGTAAGGGCGGTAATCGTTGGCAGTCACGCATTTTGCCCACCCGTCTGGGGTGTTGTGGCAACTATTCACGCATCATTGCGTTTCACTAAGTTGTAAAGGAATATTGTTTGAACTGGTAACTCCAGCATTTTTTTCATATTTCATACCTCCTTTATACTTCTTCAAAGCTGTAGAGCCAATTTGAGACTACACCAAACTGTATTACGTCACGATAACAAGACTGTAATAGGACAATGCTAGCGATTATGACAGAACGATCATCATCATCATGTGCCGTGCCAGCTGGTATTGGTATTATGTCTTTCAACAGATCTCAGTCCTTGGTGCTGTGCATCAACTCTTCTGATGATATTTCTCTATGCCACTATCTCAGTACATCAAGTAAATTTCTTTTCGTCTGGCTATGCCTCTTTTCCCACCGATCTTTCCAGGTATCGCGGTATTCTTCACATCTCTTTCTTCAAGTTGATATAATGTTCTAGTTCCATAGTATCAGAATGACAGAATAACACATTATTATTCTCAAAACTTCGGCTAAGAAGAGGAAGGACTAAGCAAGCAGAGCATAAACCTCAGAGTAGAAGAGTCAGTGCATATCAAGGTAGAAGAGACCATATCAAGGTAGAAGAGACCATGCATATTAGGTTAGACGAGACCATGCATATCAAGGTAGAAGAGACCATGCATATCAAGGTAGAAGAGACCATGCATATTAGGTTATACGAGACCATGCATATCAAGGTAGAAGAGACCACGCATATCAAGGTAGAAGAGACTATGCATATCAAGGTAGAAGAGACCATGCATATCAAGGTAGAAGAGACCATGCATATCAAGATAGAAGAGACCATGCATATCAAGGTAGAAGAGACCATGCATATCAAGGTAGAAGAGACCATGCATATCAAGGTAGAAGAGACCATGCATATTAGGTTATACGAGACCATGCATATCAAGGTAGAAGTGACAATGCATATCAAGGTAGAAGAGACCATGCATATCAAGGTAGAAGAGACCATGCATATCAAGATAGAAGTGACAATGCATATTAGGTTATACGAGACCATGCATATCGAGGTAGAAGAGACCATGCATATCAAGGTAGAAGAGACCATGCATATCAAGGTAGAAGAGACCATGCATAAAAAAGGTAGAAGAGACCATGCATATCAAGGTAGAAGAGACCATGCATATAAAGGCAGGGGAGGAAAGGTTTAATTGAGAACTGCAGAGTGGATTGTTTATGTCTTCAGTTCGTTGTGTGCCAAATGTCATGATTGACTTCAGTTAGAGTAGAATGGGGGTTGACTGGTCTCGAGGCATGGTGTCCACCTCGAGTGGAGGTCCCGAGTTCAAGCCCCGGTGAGGGCCGGGATTTTTTCATGTGGACTTCTAGTAACACCGTTTCCACTGGTCTCTGGGTAGTGAGATCGGATGCCCATGTGCATTGTTGCGCACGTAAAAAATCCCCTGGCAGTTAAAAATCGAAAAAAGTAGCCTAACGGCGCTGCCCAGGCAAAACATCGAGTTAAACATCCACCCAAAGTATTTCAGGAGCCTCACCAGTGCTACGGAGTTCGTGCACTGAGCTGAGATTCTCCGGACTCAGGCTTGAGTTAGGAGTAGAACTGAACACTTATAGATGACACCCGTGTGCCGTGATGTTGATCCGTTGACTAAACTTAACTAAACTAACGCGAGTAGACGGTGTTTAGATTAAACTGCGCTAGGTCGTATTAGAATGTCCTATAATTGTGTGGTGACAGAGTAGACTGTTCTATAATTGTGTGGTGACAGAGTAGACTGTTCTATAATTGTGTGGTGACAGAGTAGACTGTTCTATAATTGTGTGGTGACAGAGTAGACTGTTCTATAATTGTGTGGTGACAGAGTAGAGTATGCTATAATTGTGTGGTGACAGAGTAGAGTATGCTATAATTGTGTGGTGACAGAGTAGAGTATGCTATAATTGTGTGGTGACAGAGTAGACTGTCCTATAATTGTGGGGTGACAGAGTAGACTGTGCTATCATTGTGTGGTGACAGAGTAGACTGTTCTATAATTGTGTGGTGACAGAGTAGACTGTCCTATAATTGTGTGGTGACAGAGTAGACTGTTCTATAATTGTGTGGTGACAGAGTAGACTGTTCTATAATTGTGTGGTGACAGAGTAGACTGTTCTATAATTGTGTGGTGACAGAGTAGACTGTCCTATAATTGTGTGGTGACAGAGTAGACTGTTCTATAATTGTGTGGTGACAGAGTAGACTGTTCTATAATTGTGTGGTGACAGAGTAGACTGTTCTATAATTGTGTGGTGACAGAGTAGACTGTTCTATAATTGTGTGGTGACAGAGTAGAGTATGCTATAATTGTGTGGTGACAGAGTAGACTGTTCTATAATTGTGTGGTGACAGAGTAGACTGTTCTATAATTGTGTGGTGACAGAGTAGACTGTTCTATAATTGTGTGGTGACAGAGTAGAGTATGCTATAATTGTGTGGTGACAGAGTAGAGTATGCTATAATTGTGTGGTGACCGAGTAGACTGTCCTATAATTGTTTGGTGACAGAGTAGACTGTCCTATAATTGTGTGGTGACAGAGTAGACTGTTCTATAATTGTGTGGTGACAGAGTAGACTGTTCTATAATTGTGTGGTGACAGAGTAGAGTATGCTATAATTGTGTGGTGACAGAGTAGAGTATGCTATAATTGTGTGGTGACCGAGTAGACTGTCCTATAATTGTTTGGTGACAGAGTAGACTGTCCTATAATTGTGTGGTGACAGAGTAGACTGTCCTATAATTGTGTGGTGACAGAGTAGACTGTCCTATAATTGTGTGGTGACAGAGTAGACTGTTCTATAATTGTGTGGTGACAGAGTAGCCTGTCCTATAATTGTGTGGTGACAGAGTAGCCTGTCCTATAATTGTGTGGTGACAGAGTAGAGTGTCCTATAATTGTGTGGTGACAGAGTAGAGTGTCCTATAATTGTGTGGTGACAGAGTAGACTGTCCTATTATTGTGTGGTGACAGAGTAGACTGTTCTATAATTGTGTGGTGACAGAGTAGACTGTTCTATAATTGTGTGGTGACAGAGTAGACTGTTCTATAATTGTGTGGTGACAGAGTAGACTGTCCTATAATTGTGTGGTGACAGAGTAGACTGTTCTATAATTGTGTGGTGACAGAGTAGACTGTCCTATAATTGTGTGGTGACAGAGTAGACTGTTCTATAATTGTGTGGTGACAGAGTAGACTGCTCTATAATTGTGTGGTGACAGAGTAGACTGTTCTATAATTGTGTGGTGACAGAGTAGACTGTCCTATAATTGTGTGGTGACAGAGTAGACTGTTCTATAATTGTGTGGTGACAGAGTAGACTGTCCTATAATTGTGTGGTGACAGAGTAGACTGTCCTATAATTGTGTGGTGACAGAGTAGTGAGTGCTATAATTGTGTGGTGACAGAGTAGACTGTTCTATAATTGTGTGGTGACAGAGTAGACTGTCCTATAATTGTGTGGTGACAGAGTAGACTGTCCTATAATTGTGTGGTGACAGAGTAGTGAGTGCTATAATTGTGTGGTGACAGAGTAGACTGTCCTATAATTGTGTGGTGACAGAGTAGACTGTCCTATAATTGTGTGGTGACAGAGTAGACTGTCCTATAATTGTGTGGTGACAGAGTAGACTGTCCTATAATTGTGTGGTGACAGAGTAGACTGTCCTATAATTGTGTGGTGACAGAGAAAAGATTGCCATACTTGTTGTGTCTTTGAGTATACTATGCTATAATTGTGTGTCTTAGAGTATATTGTGCTATAATTGTGGTGTGACAGAGTAGTCTATGCTATAATTGTGGGGTGACAGAGTAGTATGTGCTATAATTGTGTGGTAACTGAGTGCACTGTGCTAGGAATGTCTGACCCCGTACTTGTGTGCACAGATTCGCCGTACAGGGACAAACTGTCCATGGCCATCTTGGAGCTGCAGGAAGGGGGAAAGATCCAGATGTTGTACAACAAGTGGTGGAAGGACACCAGCTCGTGCTCACGGTAGGGACACCATTATCATCACCATTATCATCACCATTATCATCACCATCATCATCAACATCATCATCACCATCACCATCAACATCAACATCATTATGAACATTGTAATCATTATAATAGGTAATATTCTTATTGTTCGTACTTTTATGACTATCATTATTACTAATCTCTTTGCTAATGTCGTCAGAATAAAATTACTCCATAATCTGGGATGGCTGTTCACATTAAATTACTAAGCGACTTAACTCATTCCAGAAAAGGGCTGTAAATGTAATTTATAATTACCATAGAAGTGACAGTTCCAACCTACGTAAACATCTTCGGCTGTAGAATTATCTCCTACAAGGAATCTAAGACTCATCAACCACTACGCATACAATCACAGCCTATTTGAATACACAATCAGATCAAACTGCATGCATTCTTAACACGATCCTAGTATAATAGACATTCTTCTAGCTTGTTCAACGTCATATATCTCTCAAGCTGATTAAAATCACAATAAGGATAATTAAAATTGTTGAGTCATGATATAATATCTCATCACTTTGTTTAAGATTAAACTGATAATAGATACATGGATGATATAATGTATACAAGGCGAGAGATAAGAAAGGCAGAATAATTCATGCACATGCGAGATCAGTTCTTATTTCTTTGAAAACGAAGTTCGTTCGTTCCTTCTTCGACTCTTGTCCTATTGTATGTTACAACCTTTGCACAAGCGTATTGTGTGTGTGTGTGTGTTTGTGTATGTGTTTGTAGTGTGTGAGTGTATGTGTGTGTGTGTGTGTGTGTGTGTAAGGGAAAAGCCAGAATGGTCTGGTCAATCCACTGATCTTGTCTGGTCTGGTCAGTCCACTGACTGTGTCTGGTCTGGTCAGTCCACTGATACTGTCTGGTCTTGTTAATCCACTGATCTTGTCTGGTCTTGTCTGGTCTCTTCAGTCCACTGATCATGTCTACTCGTGTCTGATCAGTTCACTGATCGTTTCTGGTCTGTTCAGTCCACTGATCGTGTCTGGTCTTGTCTTGTCTGCTTCCAGCGACGATGCCAAGGAGTCCAAAGCCAACGCCCTGGGGCTGGAGAATGTCGGCGGGATCTTCGTGGTGCTGCTGGCTGGTCTAACCCTGGCGGTCATTGTGGCTATGATTGAGTTTATTTACAAATCTAAAGAAAATGCAGAGGAGGATAGGGTGAGTACGAGTGGTTAGTGAGTACTATATCTGTAGCTGACACACACACATCATGTTAGCATTCCTGAGATGGGTTCACTCTTACTTCCGTATTTGTAGAGGATACGTTTCATTCTTTCCTATCCAGATTCACATGCTTATCGGCATGGCACATAATGATGATGAGTTTGTACACCGGAGAACAGATAACAGCTACCTGTGTCACCGTACGTGTATCACCCGGGGGGGGGGGAGGGGGTTGCCTATCATGTGTGATAGACGATGGGAACGGTCATCTCCCAGCAATAGCACATATCGTTGACAGAAAGGTCGGACAAGCTCTTAGAGTGTGACCTCTAACCATCCATCCATCATGTGCCATGCCGGTAAGCGTGGGCGGTCATGATTTGTCATTTCACTCGGTCACCAGAGTCGTGGATTAGTTCAGTGTTCTTGTCTCGGCCATACCACGTGGTCAAGTCATTCAGGAATTTACGTCTCTGTATACCCCTGGTTCTCCTTCCCTCGATCTTGCCAGTTGTCACCGAGTTCTCTAATTTATTTCTTCTTCATAACATGTCCAAAAATGTTTGACTGTCTACGTCTAATTTCTCTAAACAGTTTATGATTTTGATTTGTTTCTTGTAGGACTTAGAGTGTGACCTCCAACAGTCCCGTTGTACACGCTGTTAGAGTGTGACCTCCAACAGTCCCGTTGTATAAACTCTTGGAGTGTGACCTCCAACAGTCCCGTTGTACACACTGTTAGAGTGTGACCTCCAACAGTCCCGTTGTATAAACTCTTGGAGTGTGACCTCCAACAGCTCAGTTGTACATGCTCTTAGAGTATGACCTCCAAAATCCCCGTTGTATAAACTCTTTGAGTGTGACCTCCAAAATCCCCGTTGTATAAACTCTTTGAGTGTGACCTCCAACAGCCGCGTTGCCAAAGCTCTTGGAGTGTGACCTCCAACAGCTCAGTTGTACATGCTCTTAGAGTATGACCTCCAAAATCCCCGTTGTACAAACTCTAAGAGTGTGACCTCCAAAATCCCTCTTGCACACACTCTTAGAGTGTGACCTCCAACAGCCTCTTTGTACAAATTCTTAGAGATTGTTATGCGAACTGACTGTTCGGGGGTACGTGTCCAGTCAGGATTGATGTAATTAAACTGTACTTCATGGCTTCACATCGGCGTATAACATTGCATGCCACCACATATCAACATACAGATTACCAGAACACCAGAAATGACTAGAAGAAATACTGGAGTAAAGTACGAGCCATATATTTCACTGAAAGTGCATTTGTATAGTCGTGTGTTTATGTCTCGTAGAGTTTTGTGTGTGCCTTGTGATGTGTGTGTATGTCTCTTTGAGTCGATTTGTATATCTTGTGATGTGTGTTTATGTCTCTTTGAGTCGATTTGTCTTGTGTTGTGTGTTTACGTCTCTTTGATGTGATTTCCTTGTCTTGTACTGTGCGTTTATGTCTTGTTAAGTAGATTTTCTTGTCGTGTGTTGTGTGCTTATGTCTTGTTGAGTAGATTTTCTTGTCGTATGTTGTGTGGTTATGTCCTGTTGAGTAGATTTTCTTGTCGTGTGTTGTGTTTATGTCTTATTGAGTAGATTTCCTTGCGTTGTGTATGGGAGTTTTATGTCTAGTTGAGGAGATGTCCCTGTCTTTTCTTAACACGATGAGATATGGTCTGGCAAGCTACAATACAAGTGGGACCATAACAGACACTGCCATTGAGTTGTGAAGTGTGAGACCTTCACATATTCTACCCTACTTTATAATCAGGTTTTATGGCCAGTTCGCCCCTGGAAGCCTTTACCTCCCAGACAATGTCCAGGAACGTGAGCGATCAGACCGAGTCAGGTCTAGGTCCCAACTATTACATACACGTAATCCTGTCATCACTGGGGATTGCACCCGCACCCCTGTCCTGGCAGGCTAGCTCACTATACACTGTATAACCGCAGCTGACCAGTTATTTGCTTCCCATTGCCGGATCTCTTATATATTTGTGATTGTCCTCTCCCTCCTGTCCTGCCTATTCCGCGGTTGCAATCACGTGCATTGCTTGTCTTCTCATCAGCAGTCATTGTGCGCGGAGATTGCCCAGGAGCTGCGGTTTGCCGTCAGATGTGGCGGCTCCTCCAAGCGGATCAGGCGCAAGGGCAAAGATCGCTGCAAGGATTGCAAGCAGGGGAGGCAGCACACCAGTCACTCACCACATATACAGGTCAGTTATACACCAGTCACTCACCACATATACAGGTCAGTTACACACCAGCCACTCACCACATATACAGGTCAGTTATACACCAGTCACTCACCACGTATACAGGTGAGTTACACAGTAGTCAATCACCACATATACAGCTCAATTATACAGCAGTCACTCACCACATATACAGGTCAATTATACACCACATATAAAGGTGAGTTACACACTAGTCAATCACCACATATACAGGTCAGTTATACAGTAGTCAATCACCACATATAGAGGTCAGTTATACAGTAGTCAATCACCACATATGCACGTCACTTATACAGTAGTCAATCACCACATATACAGTAGTCAATCACCACATATACAGTAGTCAATCACCACATATACAGGTCAGTTATACACCACATTTACAGGTCAGTTATACAGTAGTCAATCACCACATATACAGTAGTCAATCACCACGTATTCTGGTCAGTTATACAGTAGTCAATCACCACATGTACAGGTCAGTTATACAGTAGTCAATCACCACATATACATATCAGTTACACAGTAGTCAATCACCACATATACAGGTCAGTTATACAGTAGTCAATCACCACATATACAGGTCAGTTATACAGTAGTCAATCACCACATACACAGGTCAGTTACACAGTAGTCAATCACCACATATACAGGTCAGTTATACAGTAGTCAATCACCACATATACAGGTCAGTTATACAGTAGTCAATCACCACATATACAGGTCAGTTATACAGTAGTCAATCACCACATGCACAGTAGTCAATCACCACATATACAGGTCAGTTATACAGTAGTCAATCACCACATATACAGTAGTCAATCACCACATATACAGGTCAGTTATACAGTAGTCAATCACCACATGTACAGGTCAGTTATACAGTAGTCAATCACCACATATACAGGTCAGTTATACACCACATGTACAGGTCAGTTATACAGTAGTCAATCACCACATATACAGGTCAGTTATACACCACATATACAGGTGAGTTACACACTAGTCAATCACCACATATACAGGTCAGTTATACAGTAGTCAATCACCATGTATACAGTAGTCAATCACCACATATACAGGCCAGTTATACAGTAGTCAATCACCACATGTACAGGTCAGTTACACAGCAGTCAATCACCACAAATACAGGTCAGTTATACATCACATGTACAGGTCAGTTACACAGTAGTCATCACCACATATACAGGTCAGTTATACAGTAGTCAATCACCACATATACAGGTCGGTTACACAGTAGTCAATCACCACATATACAGGTCAGTTATACAGTAGTCAATCATCACATATACAGGTCAGTTATACAGTAGTCAATCACCACATATACAGGTCAGTTATACACCACATGTACAGGTTAGTTACACAGTAGTCAATCACCACATATACAGGTCAGTTATACACCCCATGTACAGGTCAGTTACACAGTAGTCAATCACCACATATACAGGTCAGTTATACAGCAGTCACTCACCACATATACAGGTCAATTATACACCACATATACAGGTGAGTTACACACTAGTCAATCACCACATATACAGGTCAGTTATACAGTAGTCAATCACCACATATAGAGGTCAGTTATACAGTAGTCAATCACCACATATGCACGTCAGTTATACAGTAGTCAATCACCACATATACAGTAGTCAATCACCACATATACAGTAGTCAATCACCACATATACAGGTCAGTTATACACCACATTTACAGGTCAGTTATACAGTAGTCAATCACCACATATGCAGTAGTCAATCACCACGTATTCTGGTCAGTTATACAGTAGTCAATCACCACATGTACAGGTCAGTTATACAGTAGTCAATCACCACATATACAGGTCAGTTACACAGTAGTCAATCACCACATATACAGGTCAGTTATACAGTAGTCAATCACCACATATACAGGTCAGTTATACAGTAGTCAATCACCACATACACAGGTCAGTTACACAGTAGTCAATCACCACATATACAGGTCAGTTATACAGTAGTCAATCACCACATATACAGGTCAGTTATACAGTAGTCAATCACCACATATACAGGTCAGTTATACAGTAGTCAATCACCACATGCACAGTAGTCAATCACCACATATACAGGTCAGTTATACAGTAGTCAATCACCACATATACAGTAGTCCATCCATCATGTGCCATGCCGGTAAGCGTGGGCGGTCATGTTCTGCCATCTGCGGGTAGCGGGGTAGGGGTATCCCCTATCAAAGGAGAAGTAAGGCGCCTCCTTCCCTCCGCTAGCCTACGGGACACCCTTGGGCAAGGTGGAGTACCCGTTTAGCCCCCCGATCAGGGTTACGTGAAGCCATGGGTGCAGGTGGTGGATGAAGATGGAGAGCAGCCGACAGATAGTTGTAGGTTATGGTCTCCACCTTCACGACGGTAGGCAGAGGATCTCCTTTTTTGAGGAGACAATGGCTACGGTCACTGACCAGTATGGTCACTGCTGGGAAGGAAAGCAATGGCAAACTACCTTCTTTACACATGCCAAGAAAATCATGTTGTGTTCACTTATCGATAATCAGAGAAACGGCGTAAATGGGTGCTCCATAGGAGCAGCCTCGCCCGGTAGGGATAGTCATGCGCACCAGGTGACTCCATACAGTAGTCAATCACCACATATACAGGTCAGTTATACAGTAGTCAATCACCACATGTACAGGTCAGTTATACAGTAGTCAATCACCACATATACAGGTCAGTTATACACCACATGTACAGGTCAGTTATACAGTAGTCAATCACCACATATACAGGTCAGTTATACAGTAGTCAATCACCACGTATACAGTAGTCAATCACCACATATACAGGTCAGTTACACAGCAGTCAATCACCACATATACAGGTCAGTTATACAGTAGTCAATCACCACATATACAGGTCAGTTACACACCAGTCAATCACCACATATACAGGTCAGTTATACAGTAGTCAATCACCACAAATACAGGTCAGTTATACACCACATGTAAAGGTCAGTTACACAGTAGTCATCACCACATATACAGGTCAGTTATACAGTAGTCAATCACCACATATACAGGTCGGTTACACAGTAGTCAATCACCACATATACAGGTCAGTTATACAGTAGTCAATCATCACATATACAGGTCAGTTATACAGTAGTCAATCACCACATATACAGGTCAGTTATACACCACATGAACAGGTTAGTTACACAGTAGTCAATCACCACATATACAGGTCAGTTATACACCCCATGTACAGGTCAGTTACACAGTAGTCAATCACCACATATACAGGTCAGTTACACAGTAGTCAATCACCACATATACAGATTAGTTACACAGTAGTAAATGACCACATATACAGGTCAGTTACACAGTAGTCAATCACCACATATACAGGTCAGTTACACAGTAGTCAATCACCACATATACAGGTCAGTTACACAGTAGTCAATCACCACATATACAGGTCAGTTACACAGTAGTCACTCACCACATATACAGGTCAGTTACACAGTAGTCAATCACCACATATACAGGTCAGTTACACAGTAGTCAATCACCACATATACTGGTCAGTTATACACCATTCACCACATATACAGCTCAATCATACAGCAGTCTCTCACCACATATACAGCTCAGTTATACAGCAGTCACTCACCACATATACAGCTCAATTATACACCAGTCACTCACCACATATACAGCTCAATTATACAGCAGTCACTCACCACATATACAAGTCAATTATACAGTAGTCAATCACCACATATACAGATCAGTTAGACACAAGTCAATCACCACATATACAGAGCAGTAACACACCAGTCACAACATATACATATCTGTAACTTACCACTCACAACGTATACATATCAGTAACTCACCACACAAAACATTCACAGGTCAGTAACTCACCACACAAAACATAAATACGCCATCTGTATAGTGCACTAATGTACAGTGTATATATGTCGTTTCTGTCGCTGTCCATGAGTGCCAGATCACAAACATCAACACAAGGCTGTTTAACATGCTTTTATTGTCTGTCCCATCTTGGAACTAATCACAAAGCTAGTTAACTGATATCATTTACTTCTATGGCACATCTGGGTTCTAATCTCACAACTATTTAGCTGACATTGTTTTGTTCTATGACACATCTGGGTTCTAAGCTCACAACTATTTATCTGACACTATTTAGTTCTATGCCACATCTGCGAGCTATTCACACAACTATTTATCTGACATTATTTTGTTCTATGCCACATCTGCGAGTTATTCACACAGCAGGTCAGGCGGGTGTAGGGGTATTCCCTATCGAAGGAGAGGTAAGGTGCCTCCTTCCCTCCGTTATCCTACAGGACACCCTTGGGCAGGGTGGAGCACCCGTTAAGCCTCCCGATCAGGGTTACATGAAGCCATGGAAGCAGGTGGTGGGTGAGGCTGAAGAGCAGCCGACAGATAGTTGTGAGTTATGGTCTCCAGCGTCACGACGGTAAGCAGAGGATCTATTTTTTTTTAGGAGACAATGCCTACGGTCTTTGACCAGTATGGTCACTGCTAAGAAGGAAATTAATGGCCAACTACCTTCTTTACAGATGCCAAGAAAATCATGTTGTGTGGACTCCTCAATAATTAGAGAAACAGCGTAAATGGGTTCTCCATAGGAACAGCCTCGCCCGGTAGGGATAGTCATGTACACCAGGTGACACCAGCCCGTCAGCAGGCTACCAGGTGCAAAAGATTATTATCATTAAAGGTAGGAACCTGGAATGTCAGAACAATGAATGCAGATGGAAAATTGGATAACATCAAACAAGAAATGGGAAGAGGGAATATTAATATATTAGGAATGTGTGAAACCAGATGGAGAGGGGCAGGGATCAAGACCGGAGAGGATTATAAGATTACTTATTCTGAAGGTAAAGAACAGCAAAGAGGTGTAGCCATTATGTTAGATCGGCAAACATCAAATTCTATTAAAGGTTATTGGGCTGTGTCAGACAGAGTTCTATTTGTAAAATTAAACGGAAGACTTTTTACAATAAATGTCATTCAAATATATGCTCCAACAAGTGAATGCAGCGAAGAAAGTATAGATGAATTTTATAATGACATGAAGCTTGCTTTGGAGAAATTTTAAAAATCAGAAATAAATATTATAATGGGTGATTTCAACACAAAAGTGGGAAATCAAGGCGATGGATGCAGTGTTGGCAACCATGGTTTGGGAGAGCGAAACAAAAGAGGAAACAGACGTGTAGAATGGGCAAAAGAACAAGAAATGGTTATAGGAAACACCTGGTTTAAACAAAATCCTAGAAGATTATGGACATGGAAGAGTCCAAACAGCCGGATTAAAAACCAGATGGATTACATCCTGATTAGCAGAAGGTTTCGAAATGCGTTAACAGTCGTAAAAACAGTTCCAAGTGCAGTCTGTTACAGTGATCACAGATTAATTACAGGCAGACTGAGAGTAAAGTTAAAGAAATTCAAGTATACAACCGGAAACACTAAATATAATTTGTGCAAATTGAAAACTGACAAAGAAATACATGATAATTTTAACATAGAAGTAAAGAACAAATTTGATATATTGTCTGATCTAGAGATCCTATTTCAAGATGTGGATGATCAATGGGAAATGTTGAAGAATTCAATCATTTTAGCTGCAGAAAAAACTATTCCAAAATTAAAGAAAGTGAGTCGTCGGACATGGATGACTGAATAAACGTTAAAGCTAATTGAAACAAGAAGACAGAACAAAATTAATCTTGCCAAATTGTTGGATGTGGGTTTTAATCTATGAGAATATTTTGTTAAGTGTCTAGGGGATCTAGTTAGATTCTCTTTTCACTTCTAGAATGCAAGATAATCAGGGAAATTTACCACAAATACAAGGAGAAAATCACTTCAATATTTGAAACAATGGTATCTGTGTGTAGGTTCCCCTCCCAATCCATCACCTTCCAAAGTTTATATAGTGCTAGAGGACACTGATTGTTCACAACATATAAAACAACCACTGTTGAACAAACGTCAACAACAATTGACCTAATCATCAACATTTGAACATACTGTTCAGAAATAAACTCGAAATCAGAAGTAACATACACAAATATATAATGACTATACTGTGAGCTTCTCGAATGTGCATCACATGACATATGCATACATTCACATGAAATATGACAGAGGTATACATTCACATATCTATATTGACCATACTGAAATACTGGAACAGGCATGGGATGAAATATGACATATCATAGACACATTAAAAAGTACTATTCCTTGTTCCTCCAAAATTCAACATCTTGAAAAACCACCAATACATATCAGTTGGTTCCCAACACCATTGACAAACCTAATGATTTTTTTAAAAAAATGATTTTTGGCATGTGTTCAAAAAAAAATCAAACACTATACATTCATTACATAATACTAAACTAATTATTTCGTGATTGCTGTCCTTCACACTCCTGTTTTGCAAAATATTTTCCCAGTATGACTCAACAGTGAAATGCCTCTGTATCGTGTGCAGTCTCTTTTGCTGCCTTTGTTTTTCCAAATTGGGATAATTATGGCGTTTCCCCAGTATCATGGTGTCTATTGTTCTACCCAAACATGGTTGAATAGTCTTTGTAGCCATGCAGTTCCTGCTTCTCTTGTTGCTTTTTGATTAGTTTATTTGGTATTTCATATTGTCCCGGTGATTTTTTTTCAGTGAGGCTAATCTGACGGCTTCTATAATTTCTTCTTTCAGTATGTCTGGTTCTAGTTCTTCGGTGGCACGTGTGTCGGTGTCTTGAATTTCTGTGACATCTGATCTGATGTTGAGAGGTTGTTCGAAGTACTGTTTTCATCTTATTAGGATTTGTTTTTGTTCACTTATTGGTTCTCCATTTTCGCTGTTAATTATTTCAGTTGGGTCAAAGGGTTCTCCTCTGGTTCTCATTGCACCTATCTTTTTATACAAGTTTCTAGTTGCCTCCTTGTAGTTTTTATTTAGGGTTTCTACATACTCCTCCCAGTCTTTTTGCTTTTCTCTCTTTACTGTTCTACTCACATGTCTTCTCGCTATTTTATATTCTATGTAATCGTATTCCTGTTTGCTCTTTGACGACTTTTTATATTTTTCTCTTATGTCTTTTACAGCTTTCTTTACTTCTGCGTTCCACCAACTTGTTATTTTCTTGAAGCTTTTTAAGTTTACTGATTCGCATGGCATGTATTTTCCTGGTCTTTGCTTTCTTTTGCTGATGGTTCTTATTGTCGCAACGACTGCTTTGTGGTCTGTGTTTATATTTAAGCTGGGCACTGCCCTTGAATCTAACATATTTCTCTTTCTGTTATTTGTTGTTAACATAAAATCAATTTGGCTTTTGGTATTTAGATGGTTCCATTTATACCAGGTGTATATTTGTTTGTCTTTATGTTTATAGAATGTGTTTGTTATATAGAGGTCGTGTTGGCTGCATAGCTCTATCAGTATACTTCCGTTATCATTTCTTTCATTATGTTGGTCTCCAAATGCTCCAGGCTGTTTTTCTATGCCCGCTCTGTTGTGTCCTAGTCTTGCATTGAAGTCTCCCATAACTATGATGTTGTCCTGCTTATCTAGTTTATACAGCAAGTCACGGATGTCTTCGTAGAATTCTTCCTGTTCTTGCTCATTAATGTTTGCATTACATGGTGCGTATATCTGTACATATGTTGTAATTGTTTGTTCTTTTATTCTCACTGTTATGATTCTTTCTAATATATATTTTATTTCTAGTATTCCTCTTGCTAGCCGTGGTTCAGTAACTACTCCCACACCGTGTCTTGCCCTTTCTTGCTGTTCCACTCCAGAGTAGACAAACGTGTAACTGTGGTGGATCTCCTTGCATCCTTTCCCTTTTATTCTGGTGTCCTCTATTTCCACCAGTCCAATTTTCCTCGCTTCCATTGTGTCTATAAGTTCTTCTTCTTTACTATTAAAACCGCAGACGTTCATTGTGCCTATTTATTGAATCGCTGATCTATCTAGTAGTCCATTAACATTGCCAGGTCTTTATCCATTTCGGTCAGTCCGTTTATACTTCTTAGTTTTTCTACGAGCAGTATGAAGATCCCCTGCCTGCTTGCTAGGCCAGTCGCAGGTTTAGGACGAAAATCTGACCATAGGGAGTCCATCCCCTATGGCGAGCCATAACCTCACGGTTAGCCCATGACCTCGCGGTCTTAGTTTCCCAGTTTACACCACGTGGAGGTGGGGATGACCTGTGTAGTCTGCGGATCATCGGCAGGTTAATAATTTTCACTTTTCACCCCTCCTGGGAGAGGCTAGCCGATCCTAACCCTGCTGGCTGCAGGTCCAGGCGCAGTCCACACCTTGTAGACCAATCTCACAACTATTTAGCTGACATTATTTTGTTCTATAACACATCTGAGAGCTATTCACACAAATATTTAACTGACTGTATTTAATTATGTATCCTATCAAGGAACTAGGACCCGAATCACCGAACGGAGTGATTCAGCTTCGACAGACCCGCAAGTTCCCGACCGCAGTGCCTTCAAAGACCCGTTCTCCTAGGACTCGACTTGAGACAGAGTTCCGGCCGGAGGGTGGCTCAGAAATCGTCAGCCACACTCGAGAGTTCAACGGTGACTACCAACACGTAGACAACAGCGACAACGAAGTATGATAGCTGGGGGACTAAACCTTGGATGTTCCTCAACGTGGATGTGTGCCTGCGGATTGTGCATCGGATGCCCCCTTTGGCGAAGATTACACCAGGCTGACAAACTTCTTCCTCGGCGAGCCCAATGACTGGTTGCGCGGCATCTCCAGATGTAGCCACCGTGTTCATTACATCGAATCTGTCCATGGTTCGCGGGGCACTCCTGGTGTGGCCGTCATGTACATCGAAGCTGCCATGGCGCATAGCTGCTCTCAACTTCTCGAGTCGTGGGCCCAGAAGAACATTCCGGGAAAAGACTCATGGTTCATGCTCATGGCTTCCTGGTGAGGGATGACAAGCCGTCAGTTAGCAGGTGACAGACATCTTCAACCACCTGGACGTTTGCTGTGTCACTTGACGTGTTGACCCTCGGACATGGCCACACAATACAGGCTTCGCAGCTGGTACACACGTCATCATGAAGTTATATTTGCTAACTTCGCAGCTGGTACACACGTCATCATGAAGTTATATTTGCTAACTTCACAGCTGGTACACACGTCATCATGAAGTTATATTTGCTAACTTCGCGGCTGGTGCACACGTCATCATGAAGTTATATTTGCTAACTTCGCAGCTGGTACACACGTTATCATGAAGATATATTTGCTAACTTCACAGCTGGTACACACGTCATCATGAAGTTATATTTGCTAACTTAACAGCTGGTACACACGTCATCATGAAGTTATATTTGCTAACTTCGCGGCTGGTACACACGTCATCATGAAGTTATATTTGCTAACTTCACAGCTGGTACACACGTCATCATGAAGTTATATTTGCTAACTTCACAGCTGGTACACACGTCATCATGAAGTTATATTTGCTAACTTCGCGGCTGGTACACACGTCATCATGAAGTTATATTTGCTAACTTCGCAGCTGGTACACACGTTATCATGAAGATATATTTGCTAACTTCGCAGCTGGTACACACGTCATAATGAAGTTATATTTGCTAACTTCACAGCTGGTACACACGTCATCATGAAGTTATATTTGCTAACTTCGCGGCTGGTACACACGTCATCATGAAGTTATATTTGCTAACTTTGCAGCTGGTACACACGTCATCATGAAGTTATATTTGATAACTTCTCGGCTGGTACACACGTCATCATGAAGTTATATTTGCTAACTTCACAGCTGGTACACACGTCATCATGAAGTTATATTTGCTAACTTCACAGCTGGTACACACGTCATCATGAAGTTATATTTGCTAACTTCGCGGCTGGTACACACGTCATCATGAAGTTATATTTGCTAACTTCGCAGCTGGTACACACGTTATCATGAAGATATATTTGCTAACTTCGCAGCTGGTACACACGTCATAATGAAGTTATATTTGCTAACTTCACAGCTGGTACACACGTCATAATGAAGTTATATTTGCTAACTTCACAGCTGGTACACACGTCATCATGAAGTTATATTTGCTAACTTCGCGGCTGGTACACACGTCATCATGAAGTTATATTTGCTAACTTCGCAGCTGGTACACACGTCATCATGAAGTTATATTTGATAACTTCTCGGCTGGTACACACGTCATCATGAAGTTATATTTGCTAACTTCACAGCTGGTACACACGTCATCATGAAGTTATATTTGCTAACTTCACAGCTGGTACACACGTCATCATGAAGTTATATTTGCTAACTTCGCGGCTTGTACACACGTCATCATGAAGTTATATTTGCTAACTTCGCAGCTGGTACACACGTCATCATGAAGTTATATTTGCTAACTTCACAGCTGGTACACACGTCATCATGAAGTTATATTTGCTAACTTCGCGGCTGGTACACACGTCATCATGAAGTTATATTTGCTAACTTCGCAGCTGGTACACACGTCATCATGAAGTTATATTTGCTAACTTCGCAGCTGGTACACACATCATCATGAAGTTATATTTGCTAACTTCACAGCTGGTACACACGTCATCATGAAGTTATATTTGCTAACTTCGCGGCTGGTACACACGTCATCATGAAGTTATATTTGCTAACTTCACAGCTGGTACACACGTTATCATGAAGTTATATTTGCTAACTTCACAGCTGGTACACACGTCATCATGATTTTAATTTTGCTAACTCACCTGTTTCTCTGACTTGACAGAAGTTACCTGTGCTGTTAGTGCACTGGGGTACCTATTCTGGTTAACATTTGTTTGTATTTAAGTTCATATTCCGTGCGGAGTGACCTGGCAGTAACACAACTATTATGTTGATCACCGGTTAGATCAGCTATTTTGAAGTGTTTTTGTTGTAAAACATCAGAGTAGAATCATTGTTGTTCCACGGCAAGGTCAATGGGAATGTTTGACACTGATCGATACTTCAGACGTGTATATTTCTATTAGTAGTCTTTTACATTCATTCATTCATTCATTCATTCATTCATTTATTCATTCATTCATTCATTCATTCATTCAAACTATGTTCTCTACAGCACTGGCGTGTAGAGGTAGTTCATGTCCTGGTTCGGTAGATCTACCATGGTTTCTGCACGAAGTATACGTTACTAGAACAATCATTTTAGATTATTTCTGTATGAAGTATACGTTACTAGAACAACCATTTTAGATTATTTCTGTATGAAGTATACGTTACTAGAACAACCATTTTAGATTATATCTGTATGAAGTATTCGTTACTAGAAAAAATCATTTTAGATTATTTCTGTATGAAGTATACGTTACTAGAACAACCATTTTAGATTATTTCTGTATGAAGTATACGTTACTAGAACAACCATTTTAGATTATTTCTGTATGAAGTATACGTTACTAGAACAATCATTTTAGATTATTTTTGTATGAAGTATACGTTACTAGAACAACCACTTTAGATTATTTCTGTATGAAGTATACGTTAGAAGAACAACCACTTTAGATTATTTCTGTATGAAGTATAAGTTACAACCACTTTAGATTATTTCTGTATGAAGTATACTTTACTAAAACAACCACTTTAGATGATTTCCGCATGAAGTACACGTTACTAGAGGAGCAGTTACAATTACAAGGTCACAATGTGCTTAGAAGTATCATTAAGTTGAAGCTGAAGACATGATACACAACATGTAAGAACCATGGACGCCGGTGAAATGAAGAATCGTTCAGAAATCCAGAAACTAAGGATCAGTGCATATTCACAGTCTCAGACTAGGCTCTGCATCAGTTAGCAGGCCAGGTGAATTTAGAGAGGACCATGTACACGCATCATTTGACTTACACAGCATGTTGCCTGTCCTGTACAGGACGTTACCATTAACCCCAACTCCATGTTGAGTTGTTGAGGCAGTGTGTCGCTTATTAGTTTGTTATTGCTTTCTGAACGACAAGTCCACGGTGAAGGCCAACTGATTTAGGGGTTGATCCCGGGATCCCACCGACAGCGCACCAGACGTTCAAGCGTCAGGACATTAAACCTACCACCACTTAGACCTCTCATCATCAGATACAGGGAAGAGAATCATGACTGTTTGGGTGTCACAGCACACAAGACTGTGTCAATGATCGTCAGATTAGGACTCTGTCAATGATCCTGACATTACGTCACTGTCAATGATCCTGACATTATGTCTCTGTCAATGATCCTGACATTACGTCTCTGTCAATGATCCTGACATTATGTCTCTGTCAATGATCCTGACATTACGTCTCTGTCAATGATCCTTACATTATGTCTCTGTCAATGATCCTGACATTATGTCTCTGTCAATGATCCTGATATTATGTCTCTGTCAATGATCCTGACATTACGTCTCTGTCAATGATCCTGACATTATGTCTCTGTCAATGATCCTGACATTACGTCTCTGTCAATGATCCTGACATTATGTCTCTGTCAATGTCCTCACATTACAACATTGTAAATTATCCATTGGAACCAGGCCAATTTAAACAAACACTATCCTGCTCGTCGCGTGTTCGACGCCTTGGCCAGCGAGTCTACAGGTGAGAATCAAGAACTACGCTATCCCCGTGCCCACCTATTATGTGTGTATCTTCAGGACATGTTTCACGACAGAGCTGTGGCACACCCACCAGCAACCGGAGGAATTTTGGATGGACTCAACACTGTGTCTCCGAACGCAGTCGATATTCACATGTATATAAACTACCATTAAATGCCAGACGAGATTAGACAATGCTCCACAAAACTACCATTACATGTCAGACTAGACGAGACAATGCTCCGCAAAACTACCATTATATGCCAGACTAGATTAGAGAATGTTCCACAAAACTACCATTACATGTCAGACTAGATTAGAGAATGTTCCACAAAACTACCATTACATGTCAGACTAGATTAGAGAATGTTCCACAAAACTACCATTACATGTCAGACTAGATTAGAGAATGTTAAACAAAACTACCATTACATGTCAGACTAGACGAGACAATGCTCCGCAAAACTACCATTACATGTCAGACTAGATTAGAGAATGCTCCACAAAACTATCATTACATGTCAGACTAGATTAGAGAATGTTCCACAACACTACCACTACATGTCAGACTAGATTAGAGAATGTTCCACAAAACTATCATTACATGTCAGACTAGATTAGAGAATGCTCCACAAAACTAACATTACATGTCAGACTAGACGAGACAATGTTCCGCAAAACTACCATTACATGTCAGACTAGACGAGACAATGCTCCACAAAACTACCATTACATGTCAGACTAGACGAGACAATGCTCCACAAAACTAACATTACATGTCACACTAGACGAGACAATGTTCCACAACACTACCACTACATGCCAGACTAGATTAGAGAATGATCCACAAAACTACCACTACATGTCAGACTAGATTAGAGAATGCTCCACAAAACTACCATTACATGTCAGACTAGACGAGACAATGTTCCACAAAACTACCATTACATGCCAGACTAGACTAGACAATGCTCGACAAAACTACCATTACATGTCATACTAGATTAGAGAATGCTCTACAAAACTAACATTACATGTCACACTAGACGAGACAATGCTCCACAAAACTACCATTACATGTCAGACTAGATTAGAGAATGCTCCACAAAACTACCATTACATGCCAGACTAGATGAGAGAATGCTCCACAAAACTACCATTACATGCCAGACTAGATTAGAGAATGTTCCACAAAACTACAACTACATGCCAGACTAGATTAGAGAATGTTCCACAAAACTAACATTACATGTCAGACTAGATTAGAGAATGTTCCACAAAACTGCCACTACATGTCAGACTAGATTAGAGAATGCTCCACAAAACTACCATTACATGCCAGACTAGACGAGAGAATGCTCCACAAAACTAACATTACATGTCAGACTAGACGAGACAATGCTTCACAAAACTACCATTACATGCCAGACTAGATTAGAGAATGCTCCACAAAACTAACATTACATATCAGACTAGACGAGACAATGTTCCACAAAACTACCACTACATGCCAGACTAGATTAGAGAATGCTCCACAAAACTAACATTACATGTCACACTAGACGAGACAATGTTCCACAAAACTGCCATTACATGCCAGACTAGACTAGACAATGCTCCACAAAACTACCATTACATGCCAGACTAGATTAGAGAATGCTCCACAAAACTGTCAATACATGCCAGACTAGAATAGACAATGCTCCACAAAACTACCATTACATGTCAGACTAGATTAGAGAATGCTCCACAAAACTACCATTACATGTCAGACTAGACTAGACAATGCTCCACAAAACTACCATTACATTCAGACTAGACTAGACTATGCTCCACAAAACTACCATTACATGTCAGACTAGACTAGACAATGCTCCACAAAACTACCATTACATGTCAGACTAGATTAGAGAATGCTCCACAAAACTACCATTACATGTCAGACTAGATTAGAGAATGCTCCACAAAACTACCATTACATGTCAGACTAGATTAGAGAACGCTCCACAAATCTACCATTACATGTCAGACTAGATTAGAGAATGTTCCACAAAACTGCCACTACATGTCAGACTAGATTAGAGAATGCTCCACAAAACCATTACATGTCAGACTAGATTAGAGAATGCTCCACAAAACTAACATTACATGTCAGACTAGACGAGAGAATGCTCCACAAAACTACCATTACATGTCAGACTAGACGAGACAATGCTTCACAAAACTACCATTACATGCCAGACTAGATTAGAGAATGCTCCACAAAACTAACATTACATGTCAGACTAGACGAGAGAATGCTCCACAAAACTACCACTACATGCCATACTAGACTAGAGAATGCTCCACAAAACTAACATTACATGTCAGACTAGACGAGAGAATGCTCTACAAAACTAACATTACATGTCAGACTAGACGAGAGAATGCTCCACAAAACTACCATTACATGCCAGACTAGATTAGAGAATGCTCCACAAAGTTAACATTACATGTCACACTAGACGAGACAATGTTCCACAAAACTGCCATTACATGTCAGACTAGACGAGACAATGTTCCACAAAACTACCACTACATGCCAGACTAGATTAGAGAATGCTCCACAAAACTACCATTACATGTCAGACTAGATTAGAGAATGCTCCACAAAACTACCATTACATGTCACACTAGACTAGACAATGCTCCACAAAACTGCCATTACATGCCAGACTAGACGAGACAATGTTCCACAAAACTACCATTACATGTCACACTAGACGAGACAATGTTTCACACAACTGCCATTACATGCCAGACTAGAATAGACAATGCTCCACAAAACTACCATTACATGTCACACTAGACTAGACAATGCTCCACAAAACTACCTTTACATGTCAGACTAGACGAGACAATGCTCCACAAAACTACCATTACATGCCAGACTAGATTAGAGAATGCTCCACAAAACTGCCATTACATTCCAGACTAGACAAGACAATGCTCCACAAAACTACCATTACATGTCAGACTAGATTAGAGAATGCTCCACAAAACTACCATTACATGTCAGACTAGATTAGAGAATGCTCCACAAAATTACCATTACATGTCAGACTAGACTAGAGAATGCTCCACAAAACTACCATTACATGCCAGACTAGATTAGAGAATGTTCCACAAAACTGCCATTACATGCCAGACTAGATTAGAGAATGATCCACAAAACTACCATTACATGTCAGACTAGATTAGAGAATAATCCACAAAACTATCATTACATGTCAGACTAGATTAGAGAATGCTCCACAAAACTAACATTACATGTCAGACTAGACGAGACAATGTTCCGCAAAACTACCATTACATGTCAGACTAGACGAGACAATGCTCCACAAAACTACCATTATATGTCAGACTAGACGAGACAATGCTCCACAAAACTAACATTACATGTCACACTAGATGAGACAATGTTCCACAACACTACCTTTACATGTCAGACTAGATTAGAGAATGCTCCACAAAACTAACATTACATGCCAGACTAGAATAGAGAATGCTCCACAAAACTAACATTACATGTCACACTAGACGAGACAATGTTCCACAAAACTACCATTACATGCCAGACTAGACTAGACAATGCTCCACAAAACTACCATTACATGTCATACTAGATTAGAGAATGCTCCACAAAACTACCATTACATGTCAGACTAGATTAGAGAATGCTCCACAAAACTAACATTACATGTCACACTAGACGAGACAATGCTCCACAAAACTACCATTACATGTCAGACTAGATTAGAGAATGCTCCACAAAACTACCATTACAAGCCAGACTAGACGAGAGAATGCTCCACAAAACTACCACTACATGCCAGACTAGATTAGAGAATGCTCCACAAAACTACCATTACATGTCAGACTAGACGAGACAATGCTTCACAAAACTACCATTACATGCCAGACTAGATTAGAGAATAATCCACAAAACTAACATTACATGTCAGACGAGACAAGACAATGTTCCACAAAACTACCACTACATGCCAGACTAGATTAGAGAATGCTCCACAAAACTAACATTACATGTCACACTAGACGAGACAATGTTCCACAAAACTGCCATTACATGCCAGACTAGACTAGACAATGCTCCACAAAACTACCATTACATGCCAGACTAGACGAGAGAATGCTCCACAAAACTAACATTACATGCCAGACTAGACGAGAGAATGCTCCACAAAACTAACATTACATGTCAGACTAGACGAGAGAATGCTCCACAAAACTACCACTACATGCCATACTAGACGAGAGAATGCTCCACAAAACTACCATTACATGTCAGACTAGACGAAACAGTGCTTCACAAAACTACCATTACATGCCAGACTAGATTAGAGAATGCTCCACAAAACTAACATTACATGTCAGACTAGACGAGAGAATGCTCCACAAAACTAACATTACATGCCAGACTGGACGAGAGAATGCTCCACAAAACTAACATTACATGTCAGACTAGATGAGAGAATGCTCCACAAAACTACCATTACATGTCAGACTAGATTAGAGAATCTTCCACAAAACTACCATTACATGTCAGACTAGACGAGACAATGCTTCACAAAACTTCCATTACATGCCAGACTAGATTAGAGAATGCTCCACAAAACTAACATTACATGTCAGACTAGACGAGAGAATGCTCCACAAAACTAACATTACATGTCAGACTAGACGAGAGAATGCTCCACAAAACTAACATTACATGTCAGACTAGACGAGAGAATGCTCCACAAAACTACCAGTACATGCCAGACTAGATTAGAGAATGCTCCACAAAACTAACATTACATGCCAGACTAGATTAGAGAATGCTCCTCAAAACTAACATTACATGTCAGACTAGACGAGACAATGCTCCACAAAACTACCATTACATGTCAGACTAGACGAGACAATGCTCCACAAAACTACCATTACATGTCAGACTAGACGAGACAATGCTCCACAAAACTACCATTACATATCAGACTAGACTAGACAATGCTCCACAAAACTAACATTACATGTCAGACTAGACTAGACAATGCTCCACAAAACTACCATTACATGTCAGACTAGACTAGACAATGCTCCACAAAACTACCATTACATGTCAGACTAGATTAGAGAATGCTCCACAAAACTACTACCATTACATGTCAGACTACATTAGAGAATGCTCCACAAAACTACCATTACATGTCAGACTAGATTAGAGAATGCTCCACAAAACTACCATTACATGTCAGACTAGATTAGAGAATGCTCCACAAAACTACCATTACATGCCAGACTAGATTAGAGAATGTTTCACAAAACTGCCATTACATGCCAGACTAGATTAGAGAATGTTCGACAAATCTACCATTACATGTCAGACTAGATTAGAGAATGTTCCACAAAACTATCATTACATGTCAGACTAGATTAGAGAATGCTCCACAAAACTAACATTACATGTCAGACTAGACGAGACAATGTTCCGCAAAACTACCATTACATGTCAGACTAGACGAGACAATGCTCCAAAAAACTACCATTACATGTCAGACTAGACGAGACAATGCTCCACAAAACTAACATTACATGTCACACTACACGAGACAATGTTCCACAAAACTACCATTACATGTCAGACTAGACGAGACAATGTTCCACAAAACTACCATTACATGCCAGACTAGATTAGAGAATGCTCCACAAAACTAACATTACATGTCAGACTAGACGAGACAATGTTCCGCAAAACTACCATTACATGTCAGACTAGACGAGACAATGCTCCAAAAAACTACCATTACATGTCAGACTAGACGAGAGAATGCTCCACAAAACTACCACTACATGCCATACTAGACGAGAGAATGCTCCACAAAACTACCATTACATGTCAGACTAGACGAAACAGTGCTTCACAAAACTACCATTACATGCCAGACTAGATTAGAGAATGCTCCACAAAACTAACATTACATGTCAGACTAGACGAGAGAATGCTCCACAAAACTAACATTACATGCCAGACTGGACGAGAGAATGCTCCACAAAACTAACGTTACATGTCAGACTAGATGAGAGAATGCTCCACAAAACTACCATTACATGTCAGACTAGATTAGAGAATCTTCCACAAAACTACCATTACATGTCAGACTAGACGAGACAATGCTTCACAAAACTTCCATTACATGCCAGACTAGATTAGAGAATGCTCCACAAAACTAACATTACATGTCAGACTAGACGAGAGAATGCTCCACAAAACTAACATTACATGTCAGACTAGACGAGAGAATGCTCCACAAAACTAACATTACATGTCAGACTAGACGAGAGAATGCTCCACAAAACTACCAGTACATGCCAGACTAGATTAGAGAATGCTCCACAAAACTAACATTACATGCCAGACTAGATTAGAGAATGCTCCACAAAACTAACATTACATGTCAGACTAGACGAGACAATGCTCCACAAAACTACCATTACATGTCAGACTAGACGAGACAATGCTCCACAAAACTACCATTACATGTCAGACTAGACGAGACAATGCTCCACAAAACTACCATTACATATCAGACTAGACTACACAATGCTCCACAAAACTAACATTACATGTCAGACTAGACTAGACAATGCTCCACAAAACTACCATTACATGTCAGACTAGACTAGACAATGCTCCACAAAACTACCATTACATGTCAGACTAGATTAGAGAATGCTCCACAAAACTACTACCATTACATGTCAGACTACATTAGAGAATGCTCCACAAAACTACCATTACATGTCAGACTAGATTAGAGAATGCTCCACAAAACTACCATTACATGTCAGACTAGATTAGAGAATGCTCCACAAAACTACCATTACATGCCAGACTAGATTAGAGAATGTTTCACAAAACTGCCATTACATGCCAGACTAGATTAGAGAATGTTCCACAAATCTACCATTACATGTCAGACTAGATTAGAGAATGTTCCACGAAACTATCATTACATGTCAGACTAGATTAGAGAATGCTCCACAAAACTAACATTACATGTCAGACTAGACGAGACAATGTTCCGCAAAACTACCATTACATGTCAGACTAGACGAGACAATGCTCCAAAAAACTACCATTACATGTCAGACTAGACGAGACAATGCTCCACAAAACTAACATTACATGTCACACTAGACGAGACAATGTTCCACAAAACTACCATTACATGTCAGACTAGACGAGACAATGTTCCACAAAACTACCATTACATGCCAGACTAGATTAGAGAATGCTCCACAAAACTACCATTACATGTCATACTAGACGAGACAATGCTCCACAAGACTACCATTACATGTCATACTAGATTAGAGAATGCTCCACAAAACTACCATTACATGTCAGACTAGATTAGAGAATGCTCCACAAAGCTAACATTACATGCCAGACTAGATTAGAAAATGCTCCACAAAACTACCATTACATGTCAGACTAGACGAGACAATGCTCCACAAGACTACCATTACATGTCATACTAGATTAGAGAATGCTCCACAAAACTACCATTACATGTCAGACTAGATTAGAGAATGCTCCACAAAACTACTACCATTACATGTCAGACTAGATTAGAGAATGCTCCACAAAACTACCATTACATGTCAGACTAGATTAGAGAATGCTCCACAAAACTACCATTACATGTCAGACTAGATTAGAGAATGCTCCACAAAACTACCATTACATGCCAGACTAGATTAGAGAATGTTCCACAAAACTGCCATTACATGCCAGAGTAGATTAGAGAATGTTCCATAAATCTACCATTACATGTCAGACTAGATTAGAGAATGTTCCACAAAATTATCATTACATGTCAGACTAGATTAGAGAATGCTCCACAAAACTAACATTACATGTCAGACTAGACGAGACAATGTTCCGCAAAACTACCATTACATGTCAGATTAGACGAGACAATGCTCCACAAAACTACCATTACATGTCAGACTAGACGAGACAATGCTCCACAAAACTAACATTACATGTCAGACTAGATTAGAGAATGCTCCACAAAACTACCATTACATGCCAGACTAGATTAGAGAATGCTCCACAAAACTAACATTACATGCCAGACTAGATTAGAGAATGCTCCACAAAACTAACATTACATGCCAGACTAGATTAGAGAATGCTCAACAAAACTAACATTACATGCCAGACTAGATTAGAGAATGCTCCACAAAACTAACATTACATGTCACACTAGACGAGACAATGCTCCACAAAACTACCATTACATGTCAGACTAGATTAGAAAATGCTCCACAAAACTACCATTACATGTCATACTAGATTAGAGAATGCTCCACAAAACTACCATTACATGCCAGACTAGATTAGAGAATGCTCCACAAAACTACCATTACATGTCAGACTAGATTAGAGAATGCTCCACAAAACTACCATTACATGCCAGACTAGATTAGAGAATGTTCCACAAAACTACCATTACATGCCAGACTAGATTAGAGAATGTTCCACAAAACTACCAGTACATGCCAGACTAGATTAGAGAATGTTCCACAAAACTACCATTACATGCCAGACTAGATTAGAGAATGTTCCACAAAACTACCATTACATGCCCAGACTAGATTAGAGAATGTTCCACAAAACTACCATTACATGCCAGACTAGATTAGAGAATGTTCCACAAAACTACCATTACATGCCAGACTAGATTAGAGAATGTTCCACAAAACTACCATTACATGCCAGACTAGATTAGAGAATGTTCCACAAAACTACCATTACATGCCAGACTAGATTAGAGAATGTTCCACAAAACTACCATTACAAGCAAGACTAGATTAAAGAATGTTCCACAAAACTACCATTACATGCCAGACTAGACGAGAGAATGCTACAGAAAACCTGAAGACGTTGCTACTGCTAGGGCAGAAGAGACTTACCTAGAAGAACAATCAAGTGCTGCTGATCTCCAGCAGGTAGAGAAAGAAATAGACGACCGTGTACCGTGGAGAACACTAAACAATATCCCATGGTATCTCTTCGGTCTAGACTAGCGTCGACCATCTCCTGCATGAATGGGCACATTCAAAGGTGGATGTGAATTTATTTTACGTAATCAGTTTTATATTTTTATAATCACTTATAACAGCCATGACATATTCGGCCATTTCTAGGATCGTCATTGTTATCGATTCCATATATCATTGACGTCATAAATAGCATCTTCTAAATCATCCTCGTCATTATGATCATAATCATCACCGAAGTCAGCAGTTATATCATAGAAATCATCCTCTGTATCTTATAAGCGCGTGACCAATGTTTATATGTCATTAATCTCGTGTCAACCAACCATACTGGGTGTATGAGCACCTCTGGTAGCCATATATCCTAGCATGTACAGTCATGTTGAACCGGTGGTTACGGATCTGTTGTAGCAGTTCCATGTTTGTGAACTAAATGAACATCAATTGTAGCACCTGTATATGGCAACCACAACTACAATTGTAGCACCTGTATGTGACAAACACAACTACAATTGTAGCACCTGTATTTTGCAACCACAACTACAATTGTAGCACCTGTATATGGCAACCACAACTACAATTGTAGCACCTGTATATGGCAACCACAACTACAATTGTAGCACCTGTATATGGCAACCACAACTACAATTGTAGCACCTGTATGTGGCAACCACAACTACAATTGTAGCACCTGTATGTAACAACCACACCTACAATTGTAGCACCTGTATGTGGCAACCACAACTACAATTGTAGCACTTGTATGTGGCAACCACAACTACATATGTAGCACCTGAATGTGGCAACCACACCTACAATTGTAGCGTCCTCTTGTAACAACCACACCTACATATGTAGCACCTCTATGTGGCAACCAGACCTATAATTTAGCGCCCGTGTGTAACAACCACACCTACAATTGTAGCCCCTGTATGTGGCAACCACACCTATAATTGTAGCACCCGTGTGTAGCAACCACACCTACAATTGTAGCGTCTGTGTTTGGAAACCACACTTACAATTGTAGCACCAGTGTGTGGCAACCACACCTAAAATTGTAGTGCCAGTGTGTGGCAACCACACCTACAATTGTAGCGTTTGAGTGTAGCAACCACATTCGTGAAGTTTACGTGACAGAGTCTGGCAATGTTTCGTCACGAAGACAATCTGCTGCAACGATATCACGGGGTTTCCCCACTCTTACATCAGAAGGGTATCAGGTCATATGTCACGGAAATGTTCATACAGAAACAAACATGGAGTGACGCCAACTGAATAATCCACAAAATATGTGATTTTTGTGTCTGTATTTTCTTTCTGATGTTGTGTCGGGGTATGAATGTAATCGAAGCGTCTGTATTAAAATTGTTTTACTTGACTGTGGGTGAATCAGTCAGAATTTATGTATGTAGAAAAAACGTGATCTCAACTCATGAATGAACTGTAGGACGTAGATTCACCACGACTGAAGGAGGATCAACACTCAATGTGAGCTAATCATAGATGTATTCCCTTGGCTAAGAGATCTATGTGGATGTGTCCATCTTGTCTCTGAGTACAATACATATATCAGGTTGTGTGTGGATGTGGGTGTTCACATGGTTGACTCTACATGCACATTCCTGGATTGCTCCAGTCAGTTGACCATGCCACTGCCCAGTTCTTCCTATTGAGCGTGTGTTTGTCAGCTGTTGATGTGGTCAGCTGTTGATGTGGTCAGTTGTGTGTATGTGGTAGACCACCTATACAAGACTTCCAGGGCACAAGGTCACGTTTCAGGTAGTTACTGCAGCTTCAATCCGTATACGGTTACTGTTACTGTAATGTTACATATGTCAGACTAGGGTAAACGTTGAGTATACAATCTCTCAAATCCAGACAGCCTAGGGTTGAAGAGGAAGGACACAGACAGTCGGTAATTGTGTGAGTCTAAATGCCCTGCTATGGTAGATAATGGATGGTCAGAGACAGTCATTGTGTGAGAATAATTGCCTGCTAGGGTAGATAGTGGACGGTCAGAGACAGTCATTGTCTAAATGCCTGCTAGGGTAGAAGTGGACGGTCAGAGACTCCCTGGCCTAGGTGTTAAACGACTTTTTCCGTAATCCCGTTTATCCACGTGGGGTAACGCAGCGCACGAGAATTGGTAGCGGTTCTCGCTGCGTTGGTGACTTATGGGATAAGTTAGCAGGCCGCTCAGAAAGCAATGGCAAACTACTGAGCGTAATCTTGCTAAGAAATCAACAACAGCGGTAAAATGCTGGCCTTTACAGTGATGTCCTGTAAAGGATATGCGAAAAAAAAAAATTGTCTGCTATGGTAGAAGTGGACGGTCAGAGACAGTAATTGTATGAGACTAATTGCCTGGTGGAGTAGAAGTGGACGGTCAGAGACAGTAATTGTGTGAGACTAATTGCCTGGTGGAGTAGAAGTGGACGGTCAGAGACAGTAATTGTGTGAGACTAATTGCCTGGTGGAGTAGAAGTGGACGGTCAGAGACAGTAATTGTGTGAGACTAATTGCCTGGTGGAGTAGAAGTGGACGGTCAGAGACAGTAATTGTGTGAGACTAATTGCCTGGTGGAGTAGAAGTAGACGGTCAGAGACAGTAATTGTGTGAGACTAATTGCCTGGTGGAGTAGAAGTGGACGGTCAGAGACAGTAATTGTGTGAGACTAATTGCCTGCTAGGGTAGAAGTGGACGGTCAGAGACCGTAATTGTGTGAGACTAATTGCCTGGTGGAGTAGAAGTGGACGGTCAGAGACAGTAATTGTGTGAGACTAATTGTCAGGTAGTGTAGAAGTGGACGACTACAGACAATAATTGTGGGAATCTATTTGCCTGTTGCCGTATCCCTGGCAAGGCGTTAAGGAGCTGTTCGTAATCCCGTGTACCCACTTGCAAAACACAGCTGCGCGAGATTCGGCAGCGGATCGCCTACGGAAAGGCGTGTGAGCCGGTCACTCAGAAAGCAATGGTAAACCATGCCAAGACATCAACATCAGCTGAAAAATACTGAGGTTGACTGCAATGTCCTAAAAATAGAATATGAACAAACAAAAATTGCCTGATAGGGCAGATGTGGGTGATCACATCTGTAATTGTGTGAGTCTAACTGCCTGCTGGATTAGAAGATAAGATGTTTGCATATCCTTTACAGGACATCGCTGTCAACATCAGCATCTTTCAGCTGATTGTTGATTTCTTGGCATGGTTTACGTTCAGTAGTTTGGTTTAGAAGAGGAAGGAGCGAAATCCAAACTGTGTGTGGTTATACAGTCAGTCAAGTGATATAGGTGATGGCTGGCGCGGTTTCTGTATATATTTCATATTCTCAGCCGTGCTAGTGATTGGTTGGTAGACATGGCGTTTGTCCAACCATGTTTACAGTGTCTTCTGTCTCGGTTCACCAGGCCAGCGCTTGATCGGGGTTGCTGGTGGGTTGCTGGTGGGTTGCTTGTGGGTTGGCGAGAGTGGATATTGAACTCTTTCCCTTCAGGAGACACTGGAAACTATCAGAGAATGTATAATACGCGGTGTCTGTCAGAGTGTGTACATCAGGCAGGTGTTAGTCTCTCGTAGCCTGGTCCCTAGTCCTGGATCAGGCCAGCCAGCTGTTACCTTAAAGAGCAATAACATGGTGCGGGACACATTGGAACACGCGAACAACGGATTCCAAACGGCAACAAGCAGCACTGTGGTTTATTTCACAGTAATTCAGTGAGTGATCGTGAGTGAGGTGCAGCCGCACATGTTGTGTGTGTGTTTGTGTGTGTGTGTGTACGGGAGTGCGTGCATGTGTGTATGTGTGTGTGTGTGTGTGTGTGTGTGTGTGTGTGTGTGTGTGTGCGGACATTATATGTATAGACTTGTAGTTGATTTTGTATCCATCTTATATACCGTACCATTTGAACTACACTTCGTATCTTATTAAAGAATTGTTACAATCATCTCTTTAATCTGGTTCCAGTCATTATTTATGAATGTATTATTGTACGCACACGTATATAATATGATAATCCCTCCGCTATTATAGTCAGGGGTTACTCTTCTCACATGCTACTTCTCGTCTCTCCAGTTAATCACGTAAGCCCATGCCAGGGAACATTTGTATAAATAGGATAATACTAACTGGGTCAGTGGGCCAGGGTTTGGACTGAGTATATTATACCTTGTTTGCCCCACACTTCTATTCCCTCTCCTTATGCTTATTAACGTTTAGGTAATCAACACAGAATTACAAATAACTCTTCTATACATTACCAGACATGGTTATTATATAATTGTCTAACATTCCGGTCAAAATGTTAACACGAATGTTAGACTGTTATATAATCCTTTCACTAACCTACCAAGAATATCCTCCTGGGCATCTTTCCATTCTTCAGACAGACCCGGTCACTCACCATGTCTTCTGAGAGGGTCCCCTGGTGGCATAAAGGCGGGATTGTAATCTAAGGGATGTGCTGGTCCATAGCAGCCTACCTCAAAAGTCTCTTCCTGGCACGGTGGCTTGTCGGTGGCGTTGTAAGACCTGTCCACGTGTCCTTCAAACCCAGAGTCTGCATTTCCCTAAAACCACTTTCCACATCCGTGAGGGTTTCTCATGCACGAGTCGCAACTTTTATCTATGCGATCATCTGCACACGTTGTGACATGAGATATATCGGGTAAGTAGTTCTCCGCCTGACTGACCGATTTAGGCAGCACCTCTCGGAGGTCAACAGTGGTGCCAAGAAACAGGTGTCCATACACTTTAACAGTTCTGACCACTGTGTCGTGGCCGACATAAGGTCACGGCGATCAAATCGGGCGCATCTCATGAACGCGATGGAAAGATATTTGAAAACACTCTCATCTTTCGGTTGGGTTCACTCTCCTCTCACGGCCTCAATGTGCAACACAGTTTCATTTAACTTCCAAACTCCCGACCCCAGCCCCTCCCATCCCCGCAGGTGTATAGTCTACTAAAATAAGTTATTCGCATATCATTTACAGGGCGTCGCAGTCAACCCCAGTATTATATTTGCTGTTTGTTATTTCTTGGCAAGATTGCGTTCATTGGTTTGTCATTGCTTTCTGAGCGACCGACATTCATACTATTTTATGAAAACCAACGCAGGGCGGTCTGCACCCAAGTCACCCGCAGCTGTGTTTCGATCGCAGGATGAGGAATTGCGAACTGCATCCGTGACACCTTCGCCACAGATCTAGCTATAGTGCTCTAATAATCCATAACTTACCTATCCCTCACATGGGCGTTCCCGTATCCCCCAATTTGTCCCCCCCCCCCCACTAGGTGGCTAAGCCAATCCCTGAACTTCTGGCATTATTGACTTTTAGTGCATTGACCACCTGAATTGCACATCCAGTTAATTCCATCCACGGATAGTCGCTCAAGACGTATTCAGCCAAACAAGGATACAGATAAGTAACTTTAATATTTTCATGTAGTGTTTTTCGTGCAGTTGTGTCGGTTTGTATTTGTTTTTTCTGTGCTGATGAAGACTTTATACTCAACGTCCATTTTGTTTCTTGTAATCTTGTTATAGTTAATCTCACAATCTATTTCTCGTTGTGTGTGTGTGTGTGTGTGTGTGTGTGTGTTCGTGCGTGCGTGTGTGTGTGTTTGTGTGTGTGTGTGTGGGGGGGAGGCGTGAGTGTATGTGCGTGTGATTCATTCATGGTCAAAATGTTGCAAGTGATTCGTAACACAGCAATCGTTATTTACATGCGATTTCTACAATTTACATAAGCACAAACTCTAAGATCTATCCTGGGCTAGAATCATCCTTCAGTAGACAGTTAAAAATCTGTCACAGAGTCTGCTTCTGGGATGATGTAGTGAACCAGCTTACCTCTCAAGGGCCCTCAATTCCGCCTCCGTTTACCGTGCAGCAACAAATGTTTCATTAGCTCTTGTCCACGTGGTACCTTCAGCGGCTATACAGCTACAGGATGCTTCACAATCTCTTGTCCACGAAATATACTCATGCACATTATTCATTATTCACCTTCACTCATTTGGTCATTATACACATTTCTTCTTATGTTTGTGAAATGCACACTCATATTCAATTATACAAGATTGAATTTATGTGTCTGTATTTATCTGATATAGCACATTGCATTTTCAGTAACAACATGTGGCATGTTAAAGATAGCATGATGCAATTTAAAGTTTACCAATCTTTATTATCGCTCCACGTTTCCTTTGCTCTCTCTCTCTCTCTCTCTCTCTCTCTCTCTCTCTCTCTCTCTCTCTCTCTCTCTCTCTCTCTCTCTCTCATCATAATAATAACAAAACCCTAGTATAACAGCCAGTCCCCTTTTGGTAGGCCAGTATATTCCACATGGCTAATAACAAGTGTCAGACCATTATCTAATTTTACTGTGTCGTGTAGTTTTGATGTTTGCATTTTGCCCATGCCTTTATAATGCATATCTTTTATATTGTTGCTGTTCTCTGTTAGCCTTGAATGATGTGTGAATGAAATAATGTAAGAAAGAGAGTGATAGAAGGGCAGAATGTTAGACGGGCCTGCGTGCCCAATTCTTAACCCTTTGAAAATAAAGTTTGTTCGTTCGTTCGTTCTCTCTCTCTCTCTCTCTCTCTCTCTCTCTCTCTCTCTCTCTCTCTCTCTCTCTCTCTCTCTCCTTATCAGAAACAAGAGACGGTATTGCAGTTTATATTTCTAATTCGCTTAACGTCCTCCAATAGGCTACATTTTGAAACCTGTGAGATTGATTAATTGATTGATTTAGGAACCGACAAAACAGCATTCGGGGCATTCCTATAAGCGCTCCGTCCCCAACCTCAGCAGCCAGCTAAGAGTTCCATCACCAATAGTTCCAGTAGGAATCTGATAATATCCCCGTCTCGCCTTTCCTCTAAGCGTCGAGCGTCGGCCAGATCCCCTCGTCATTCCTCGCTGCCTCATTCTTGCCAGACTATGGTGATCCATTTGCTCCTCCGAGGTGTACACGTGCTCCCACAAGGCCGCAACCACGGCTGCCTTGTCATGCATCAATACTCCACCAAGTTTTGCCGAGCCAGCCAATCTGTCCTTCTGTTCATTCCCCACACACCGGCATGCCACGGAGAAAAGATCCAGGTGATGCTTGCCACCCGTAACCCCCGAAGTGACCTGTGAGATTGAGTGTGTATGGCTTGAGGTTAAACTTCAAAATCGCATACCCCTAGCTGTTGGCTATCTTTATCAAAACCCCAGTGCAGGAAACATCTGGTATGAAAATGTCACCACTATGATGGATGTAGTCTTTAGTAATGCGAGAGAAATAATACTGCTAGAAGACTTTAGTATAGACATTAACAAATCTAATAAAACATGGGAAAACATAATAGAGTCATACAACTTCCAACAGTTATTATAACAAAATCATCTGCAACACTTATAGATCACATTTATATTTCATGTGCTGACAACATCACAGAATGTACTGTACCTATTAATGGAATGAGCGATCACTACCAAGTATGTTGCACGTGGTCGAAAAGAGGTACCAAAACTCCGAAACAAACGCTTAAGTATAAAATATCGAAATTATAAAAATTTCAATCAAGATGTCTTTTTACAAGACTTGCTCAACTCATCTCTGGACTATGTTTACCAGCTTCCTGACCCAGATGATGCTCTGGACCACTGGCTGAAGACCTTTCTAAGTGTATTTAATAAGCATGTTCCATTGAAGGAAGTTGTAACAGACATTATGGGGTTGGTTGCCTTGCTGTGACAGTTGATTATCAGGATAGTATCTGGCAAACACAATGATGGATGTTCTACTGACCCCACAGTGTCCTGAGCTAACTATCCGCACAGTCTCCTCTCACTATTAACATCTACATATAGTTAAAGTAAGAAGACCAGGAACATCACCCTGGTAGAACTAATTCCATAAATGTAATATCTCAGGCAACAGTTACAAGATGAGAATACCTAGAGAAGAAGAACAGGAATAGATACATATAAGATACAGACATTCAGTCCAGCTTTCAGTTGGATCTGACTAGAGCAAAGGTATCATCATATGGATAGCCCGTCAAGGTCCGTGCGTTCGGAGTCAGCAGTAGAGATCACCTTGATTTCCACTGGGGTCTTCCTCCGGGTTTCCGACTGAACCGTAGGCGGTATTCTCCAGCAAGACGACACTGTCCACGATAATGTGTTTGAATGTTCACACTAGTCATCGATGAATCTTCAATAAGACTAGTCTCTGGTCGGAACCACTAAACTCTTTAGTCGAACTTTGGTTGTCCTTCTGCATCATAACTAGAACCTATCATAGTCTAACGGTTGATCTACTACAGATATCAATATTTATATTAGTAACTGTCAAACTGTCATTTACTGCCAATATAGTACCTTGCGGTGTATGACAGACGGGTCTTTGAGCATGAGGAATAAAGGCCGCCTGGCTAGTGCAGTCGCCGTGAACTGTGCAGGTTAGGATTTTCTTTTTGCCCCTGACAGAAAAAAAAATCCCACACCTTACCGAGGGATCGAACCCGGGTCTCCCGAAGAAGAGTCCGGCGTTCTAGCCACTCGGCCACCTCAAATGCCAGCGCTCAATAGCCTGCGCGAGAATTTGAATTCAATGTCATTGCTGAAACGGACCACATCAGAGTTGTTACATTGTCCTTCTTCACAACACCGTTCAGGATCATTAATGGCAACAGAAGACTGGTGAAGAACGGTATATTTGCTACGGTGGCCATGCTGGTGGGTCTTTGACGCTGATGGTTCTCAAAAGGTCGGATCTAGACTGTTATCTCCATATGCGATAGACGTAAATCAACGGTAGGGTATTACGTGTCTCGCTTCAGTGGAGTGATCCGCCATCGTTGATAATTCGTAACATTCCTCAGTTGTCAACCACCAAAATGGAGAGCTTGAAATAGACAACTTGGTGAAAGTGCCCAATTCTTAACCCTTTGAAAATAAAGTTTGTTCGTTCGTTCGTTCGTTCGTTCGTTCGTTCGCTCTCTCATTCATGATGTTGTTTGTAACAGATAGCCTTTCAATCAACATACAAACATTAATTATTAAAGGCGATGTAATGCTAATTTCATCATCAAGGTTACAACATCGAGACATCTTTTAAGTAAAATGAATGTCAGAGTGATCAAGAAACGCGAGCATTTAGTTACCCCTTCTCTGAAAGTATGCTTGTCACGAAGCACAAGGAATATTCAGAAGCTAGACGTTAGAAATGAGAATACTTGGCTGAAAATTTCACCCACATCAGGAGCCTGAGGGAATGACATCACCGATATCTTTTCATTGCCCATTAGTCTTCTTAAGAGTTGAGTCAAGGATCGGCATAACAGCACTCGGGACCATACGAGCACCGTCCTCATCTGCAACAGCCTGCGAAGAGTCCCAATACTAATGGTACCAGTAGCAGTATGATCATGCATCTGTCCGGCCTTACCTCGGGTTTTGAGTGTTGGCAAGAACCTCTGGTCACTGCCTGCTGCATCAGTCTCTCCAAGCCGTGATGATCTATCTGATCTTCTGCACTATAACATGATCCCAAAGGGCCCCGACCATGTCTGCCTTACCATACAACAGTACCCCACCCAAACAGTGCAGACCCAGCCAATCTGTCCTCCAGCTCGTTTCCCAACACACCAGCATGCCCTGAGGGGAAATCTAACAAGCGCTCTCTATGTTTGACTGTTGAATAGATGCCTGCCACTCTGCGTACATGTCTTCAGCTTTCTTATCATTCGTTATGTGTCCGTTACAATCACGACATGACTGTCTTCAAGTTTCTTAACATTCGTTGTGTGTCCGTTACAATCGCATGTCTGTCTTCAAGTTTCTTATCATTCGTTGTGTATCAGCTACAATCACGACATGCCTGTCTTCAAGTTTCTTATCATTCGTTGTGTATCAGCTACAATCACGACATGCTTGTCTTCAAGATTCTTATCATTCGTTGTGTATCAGCTACAATCACGACATGTCTGTCCTCAAGTTTCTTATCATTCGTTGTGTATCAGCTACAATCACGACATATATGTCTTCAAGTTTCTTATCATTGGTTGTGTATCAGCCACAATCACGACATGCCTGTCTTCAAGTTTCTTATCATTCGTTGTGTATCAGTTACAATCACGACATGCCTGTCTTCAAGTTTCTTATCATTCGTTGTGTATCAGTTACAATCACGACATGCCTGTCTTCAAGTTTCTTATCATTCGTTGTGTATCAGTTACAATCACGACATGCCTGTCTTCAAGTTTCTTATCATTCGTTGTGTATCAGTTACAATCACGACATGCCTGTCTTCAAGTTTCTTATCATTCGTTGTGTATCAGCTACAATCACGACATGCCTGTCTTCAAGTTTCTTATCAGTCGTTGTGTGTCAGCTACAATCACGATATGCTTGTCTTCAAGTTTCTTATCATTCGTTGTGTGTCCGTTACAATCACGACATGCATGTGCTATCTGTAGTCTTCTCAAGAATAATTGAGACGTTATCATGGTTGCAATAGTTGCAGCTACTTATGTTCTATTAAACGAACTAACCCTTCTCCCTCCCGGAAATCCTTTGTTTGTGGCGAATTCAAAATGAAGTACCGTTTTGTTTCCTTGGATGTGGGAAATGGTGTCTGTGTCACGTTCTGTATGTCACGACTAGAAGCTGACTGAATGTCCAAACGTCTTTCCAAGTTCTGTAACTCATGGCCATCACGCCACGCCTAACGTTACCCGGGTTACACCCCTTGTGCATTACTTCGTTCTGATCGTTTGTCTGCTAATAGCTACAGGGAGTATTGTTAATGTCTGTGCAGTGTTTGAAAATATTGCCGTTCCAAGTTTTGTATTTACCTATTATGTTGCATGAACTCCACAAAACTTGGAAAGGTAATATTTTCAAACACTGCACAGTCATTAAAAATACACCCTGTATTAGACGAAGTATTCCAGCCACAAGCCCACAATCGGGTTTGCATGGTTTTATGTTAGTTCTGCGGGACTTGTCAAGGCCAGGGACAAGAGGGGGTTGTTGTAACATGTTTGGGTGACAGGGTTTTCCCCAAGTGGGGATTAGTTTATGACGCAAAATAAGTATTTAAGTTTAAATGTCGCTTCACTCAGTGTGGTGAGTTCTTCTTGGTGTTTTACTGTCTGATCGGTTCGTGCAGTCGTTTGAAGTTGTCACATTGTGTATAGAGTGTATCTGTGGCACTGTGCTCACGCTGACATTTGGGGTGTAACACTGGGTGTCATCATTAGAGAAGGCTCATTCAATGGCCAAGTAAATATCCAAGATCTACAACAGGTAGCAACGAACCGCCAAGCATGGAGAGACAGGACTTCTGCCCTATGCGCCGCCTTAGGCTCAAGAGGAAAGACTCACTAACTGGGTGTGAGGCACTACCGTTGAAAGAGGGACGAAGATGACTAACACTGGGTTACACTCATCTTGCTGTCTTACATTTTATATCCGTTCTTGGGTAATTTTGTGTTGCTGATTCCAAAAATGTAATCATGATTTTTTTTTCTATAAGCTCTAGCTTTTCAGATAACTAAGAATGACTTTCTTAGTAGGGCAATTGGTATGTACGAGCCTAGAGTCATGTGCCATAATTGGCAGCTTGACTGTAATCTGCATTCATATTATATGTCATTTATTAATTCACATAAAATAACAAACATGTATTAACACTTTATCACTAGCAATTTTTGCTCTATAGTTAACACACTCAAAGCTGTTCGAGAACTTCCTGGAATGTGATATGCCCTGGCAGCCATGCTTAAAGATCCAACAGTAATCTGCCATCATGTGAGCTACCAGAAGTCCCTGGTATCTCTCTCCCATTGTTTTTATATCTTGGTGAAATCTTCCACCTTGCTCCTCACTAAAGTCGCCAAGATTCTAGGGAAAGAAATGTAAAAGGTTATGGAGGTAGTGCAATTTTATGCTCATGTTGCATTCAAGCTTACATAAACTCGACAGCATGTTTTCAACTAATTCAGAATAATTGTCTGCTTTAAACTTACCCAGAAAGTTTTGCATAACTAAAACAAATAGTGATCAGACTGTGGACACTTAGTTTATCATATCAATAAAATTTAACCCGTTTATTAACTTTCTAATTTGTGGTCCATTAAACATTCCAAATTTAAGTTTGTTTGTTTGTTTTTTAAACAAGATTTTCTGTAATCTTCACAATCAACAGCTCTTGGCTTCATGGGTAGTGTGGTGAAAATGGATGTTTTCAAATCCTTGGGTATGAACCCAGTATTATATATATATCATAAGGGAAGAAATACAAACTAGAATCAACTCTGGAAATAAGATATACTATGCACTACAACATCTACTAAAATCAAAGGCGCTATCTCATAACACCAAAATCACAATATACAAAACACTGATCAGACCAGTTGTGCTGTATGGCTCTGAAACCTGGAGTACAACGAAAAGAGACGAAGCCTTGTTACAAACCTTTGAGAACAAAATTTTAAGACGCATCTTTGGACCCATTAGGGATACACATAGTGGAGGGTGGAAAAGAAGAAGTAACAAAGACATTTATGATCTGTTTAAGTCCCCGCTAATCACTGGTATCATGAAGGCTAATAGACTACAATGGCTGGGGCATATAGAAAGAATGGAAGATAATAGGGAAACAAAACTCGCTTACACTCAGGAAATAAATCACCGTAGACCCCGAGGTAGACCAAGAAGACGGTGGAGAGATAATACATGTACAGACCTACAAGCACTTGGAATCAACGACTGGCAAGAGAAGGTCCACCAGAGAGACGAATGGAGACGGATTGTATTTGCAGCAAAGAACCTCAATGGCTCGGAACGCTGAAGAAGAAGAAGAATATATATATATATATCATTACAGAATTCTGTGATAGTATCAATGCCAAAGCTGGATTCGGATTTTATCATCTCTATTGTTACCTTGCCAGGACCTGCAGCTCTTCCTTCCTTCTTTCATCTATTTTAGTAGCCTTCACTACTTCCGCCTGTAATATGTTTGGTCAATCTTGACTATTATACAATGTTGGTTTATTGACCCTGCTGTCCCAGAATAACTCTTCTGTGTAGTCTGTCCATCTTTTTATTATATCGGTATTATCAATTATAATTTCTCAATTATTTTCCTCTGATACTACCATTATATTGTTATATTACTGTTATTACACTGTTATTTTATTTTTCTTCTTTGTAAATCTGTATATATTGTCATGCAATTATGTCGAGTTGTGTTTTTTTCTAGATCCTCTATTTCTTTGCATGATTTCTGCAACCACTCTTCTTTGGCAACTCTGCATATATGACGCATTTCTCTGTCAATTAATAAATATTCTGGAGTGTTCTTTGCTTTCTTTCTTTGAGTCATTTTGCTCAAAATTTCATCGGTTATCCATAATTGCTTTTTCTTATTTACCTTCACTGGTAAGGTGGTATTTGCAATCTGAATGCTGGTTTCGTATTCCCATGTTTTATTAATTTTATCCTCAGAATTGTCACTTCTATATTGTTCCATACTTTCAATGATTAGCGTATCATATTTATTTGTTTTTACTTCACCCAGGTATAGTTGACGTATATCTGGCTGTTTCAATGCTGAAATATCTATCTGAGGTATCTTCGATGTCATTATCCTTGTGTTTTAAGTTTTATTTGTAATTTTAAGACTACAGGAACGTCGCCAGAGATGATATCAGCACCGGGGTATGTTGTGGCATTTTAAACATTGTTTTTACATCTATTTCTAATCATAATGTAGTCAATTTGGGTTCTTGTTCTATCACAAGAGCTTTTTCACGTGTACAAATTCTCAGGGTTATGTTGAAATAAAAATGTGTTACATATTATAGGATTGTTTTCTTCACAGAACTGTACCAGGCTGTCTCCTCTGTCGTTTCTGTTTCCCATACCATGTTACCCTACTATCTGCTTGTATTTAGTTTTTGCAACCTTTGCGTTCATGTCTCACATGACAGTTAGGATCTCTGATGATGTGACAACTTTCAGTGTTTGTTGTAAGTCTCCATAATATTCTTCTAGCTGCTGTTCATCACTATAATCAGTTGTTGGAGCATACGTCTGAAGAATTACTATGTCCAAAGGTCTTGCCTTAATTTTAAGTAGTTTCATCCTATCTTTATGACCCCACAATCCCCTTATATTTGTTTCTAAATTTCGTCTCAGCGCTCGAGAATTGGAAGCGGTTCGAGTCGCGCCAGTGACTTATGAGAGTATGGAGCCGGTAGCTCAGAAAGTCGTGGCGTGCTGATGAGCGTAATCTAGTCTAGGAATCAACATACAGCTGAAAGATGCTGGTGTTGACCGCAATATCCTGAAACAGGATGGAAACGCGAAAAAAAAAATAACTTCATACTTCTCTCTTGTGATCATCTCCTCCCGAGTGAATAAACATGTAATCTTCTCTCCTGATATAATTAGCATCTGTCCATCTTGTTTCTGATACACCCAACATATTTAAATTCCTGTTTTTTTCTTCTTCTGAAATCAGGTTGTCAAATGTCTCTGCTTGATACAGGGTGCGTACGTTTCACGTACCAATTCTTAGACTTCTATTTCTACTTGTCAGGTAGGTATTGCCAGAATGCACCCTTTCAACAGAATTTGAGATGCATTCGTCATTATCCACTTCCTTATTCACTATAGGAGTTGTCTCTTCCCTGAACATATTTACAAAAGGCTCATCTCCGGGGGGGGGGGGGGGGAGAATTACCCGTATCGCTGTTTTCTTTTTGTTGTGGTCTCATTGCTGTCTTTGGAATACTACATGGTGAGGTCCCAATCTCTTCCACGATGGCCAGTCATATTCATTATTGTGTCCTGAACACTCCTCATGTGTGCAAGACACTCTGTTTCGCATTTGAAGCCGTTGGTCTATGTAGATTCATGCGCCTTCTCCACCGTCCCAGTCTTTTGTGTACTAGGAGGGATGGACATTCCCATATTAGGATATTGGCCCTGGTTCTCTCATGTAGTTTAGCCAGTGAGCCAAGACTGTTGCCAGTGGTGTGGCCACCGCCGCACATAAGCGATATTCGTGGAGCCATACATAACGTGATAAAGTAATGGGAACCAAATAGGATCCTGGTCTATCCCTTGGGATATTGCCGCCACTGACCGTGAGGTACTATCCCTCTCTCTTTACCCTACACCATAGTTTACCACACCATGATGGTTTTAAGACAGATTGATACAAATGCAAACCACACAGTTAGATTTTCTTTGGTGGCCTTTCACAGGCTCTAAAAATATAAGATATTTATTTGCAGATGTGGAATCGGAATGGTTAAAATTCTTAATGTAATGATATGGTGAAATACAAAACTGAGATATAAAATTCACACTTTAGTAAAAATAAGGTCAGCCCCTTTACAGAAGCTTAGAAGATTGCTTAAAGTTTGCATCCCACTATTTATAATTCATACAATTGGTGTTAATTTATATAAACATTGTATAAAATATCAAGGCAAATACTACTATTATTTAAATCACATAATACATTTAAGGTTTATGTAGTTATGTCCCTTGAAATGACTATTATGTACAGGGTAGGGCAAAATGATATGACACATTTGTAACTTTAATAAAACTAAATTAGAATAAATGAATAAATAAGTATTTTATTTATTAAATGTACACATGATGCCATTTTGTTTTATGTTGTTTTAATAATGAAAAAAAAAGTATGTTTATTTCCCAATTGCACATATGATGTCATTTTATTTTATTTCGTTTCAGCTTACCCATATTATATTTCAACCCGTGTGATTTTTTTTCTGGGGATACCTAAAATCAAAGGTATACATTCATCGCCCCCGATCTATTGAACAATTGAAAGATGCAATTCATTCAGAAATTGAGTCTATTCCACATAAAATAATCCGCCGAGTTATGGACAACTTTCGCGAACATTTGACTGATGTAATTTTTAAAAGAAAATCAAATAAAATGACATCATATGTACATTTTTTTTTTTCATATCCGTTACAGGACATCGCTGTCAACAGTAGCATCTTTCAGCTGATTGTTAATTTCTTGGCAAGATTACGCTCAGTAGTTTGCCATTGCTTTCTGAACGGCCGGCTCACATACCCCGTAATTTACCGATGCGATTCGAACCACTGCTGATTCTCACCGTCATCACGTTAACCACGAGAGTATACGAGATTACGGAGAAAAGTCGTAACCTCTAAGCCAGGAAGCCGGCATATGTACATTTAGGAAATAAAAATACTTGTTTCATTATTCAAACAACATAAAACAAAATGGCATCATGTGTACATTTGATAAATAAAAATAATTTTTTGTTCATTTATTCTAATTTAGTTTTATTAAAGTTACAAATGTGTCAGATCATTTTGCCCCACCTGTAGTTGATTTATTTGGTTGTTTCGGGATTTGAGATTTAAATATTGAGCACAACCCACTACCGGCAACGATGATCGTATTCTGGTATGAACCTAAGGCTCCCTATCACAGGCTCCCTAAACGAATTTTTTACAGCGAACTGCGTTGTGGTAAACGCTCCCAAGGCGGCCAGAGGAAACGCTTTAAAGACACTCTGAAAATTTCACTGAATGCTTTTGGAATTCATCATGACACCTGGGAGGCTGCAGCCAGAGACCGAAATTCGTGGCGTGCATCATTACGCAGGGGTGCAGTCATATGTGAGTCAACCAGGACTGCAAGAGCTGTGAAGAAAAGACAGAACAGAAAAACCACTGCAGGAAATTCTCCTCCAGAAACGTCAAGCATTCTTTGTCCACATTGTCAAAGAACATTTCGAGCCAAAATAGGCCTTATCAGCCATCTTAGAACTCACGGCTCCATACTTTCAACCTCACTGGATGAAATGAATGGTCATCATCATTCTTGATGGACAAACAACAAAACACAACATGAACCTAAGGCCTATCCACGTCAATATGGAAGCACTAGACTCGAGTTTCGCTCTCGTTTGAGCTCGTCAGTAGTGCATATCCTTGACCAGACCCGGAAAAAAACCCTGATCACTGGCGTGTGAAGTAAGTAGTTATGACTTTTCCCCCTATTTGAATTAGATTTATTTCTTTAAATGCAGTTTTATTTCGTATAAAACTAATTATTTACGAGGTGCATTGTGTGTGTGTTTTTTTTTTTTTTTTGTTTTACATTGACGGATACAAGATATACATGCATATACACATATGATATTACATTCTGGTGTCAGGTCTTAGTCAGATATGACTGAGCTACATTATAAGAGAAGACGTTACAGCCTGCTTTCTGCTAGAATCGAATATTGAGTGGCGGTCACTCAACCTAATACCCGGCTTTGTGTCAATGGCTTCGGGCGGAGGAGCACAACCTGGAGGACACAAGCCTCATCCTGGTGCGAGAAAATGCAATTTAAAATCTAAATGTAGTGGTAGGGCTGACCAGGCCCCAAGCCTTGATTGGCAAACTGGATAAGATCGAAGCTCCGACAGGTGGACAGTTAGAGCATTGCTTTGCTGATCCAGTTTACTGGTATATTTTTTTAACGGCAAAAAAGCCAAATTAGCTAAATTCCGTGCCCCTATCCATACTCCCTCCCCATCTCCTCTCCGGCCTCATCCTACCACCGGCTCTGATAACTTAGTTGTGTGCATACCTCCTGACCTTCCCGTATCGGCACCAGAGAAATCGGTCCGCATTAAAAGGCTCCGGCTCATACCTTTGCGTTCCTCTGGCGTCAGATACGCGCTACTGCAGGACATCCATCGTTTCCATGGCACTCTCAGGTTGAAATATAACTTCAGTAATCAACCTCAAAGGGACAACTCTTCGGAAACCACCGACCACTTCTCTCACCTCTCCAAACACAGGTCCACTTGGGTTACCAATCCAGGGCATCTAAAGCCCTAGACCTGTATATCGAAAGAAAAAAAAAACACTTTTCGATATACAACAATTAAAATTCAAGTCTCTATGACACTCCAACCTTTCAGTGGAGGATCAACAGGCGCTCACACAGTTGAAACGTCGTGATGACATAGTTATCAAGCCTACAGCTAAGGGAGGAGCGCTAGTGGTTTTGAGGAAAGACTTGTATATACAGGAAGGCAACAAGCAACTTGGGGATGCAACCTTCTACAGACCAAGGACACAAGATGGGACGGTCAGTAACAACACCCAGGTCAAAAGCGTGACTAACGCCATCATCCAGCAAGGTCTTTTGTCCAGCTCTGCCACCTCAGTGATCATCCACGATAGTAGCCTGGGCAAACCCACCATTTATATGCTGCCTAAGACACATAAGCCAGGGAACCCACGCAGACCTATCGTCTCGGCCTGCTCTTGTCCAACTGAACGGATTTCAGAGTTCCTTGACAGCATATTTCAGCCGTTGGTTGCTAGTCTCCCTTCGTATATCATAGACACCAACCACGCTATCTCTATCTTTAAATCTATCAGTTTCACATCCCCTTCTCAGTACCATATCTTCACTTTAGATGTGACTTCACATCCATTCCCCACTCTGACGGCCTTAAAGCCTTGGAGTTTTTCTTGGAGGAAAGGCACAACCCCACCATAGCCACTGGACCATTGCTGCATCTTGCAGAGTTAGTCCTCAACCTCAATTCGTTTCAGTTCTTCGACCAGATTAGCGGGGTGGCCATGGGTACTAAGATGGGTCCTAGTTATGCCTGCCTCTTCATGGGCTATCTGGAGCACCAGGTATGGCGTCAATACACCGGTAGGCTCCCGGAGCTCTACATCAGGTACATTGATGACTGCTTTGGTGTCTCGGACATGCCCTTGCCTGACCTCCAGAACTTCATTGCCTTTTTCTCCGACTTCCATCCCAGAATCAAACTTACCTCCACTATTTCTCCGACTTCCATCCCAGCATCAAACTTACCTCCACCATTTCTCCGACTTCCATCCCAGCATCAAACTTATTTCCACCATTTCTCCGACTTCCATCCCAGCATCAAACTTACCTCCACCATTTCTCCGACTTCCATCCCAGCATCAAACTTACCTCCACCAATTCTTCGTCGGCCGTTAACTTCTTAGACCTCACAGTCTCTTTAGGTTCCGCGGGTCTATGCACGATGGTTTATTATAAACCAACTGACTCGCACTCATTCCTTCTCTATACCTCCTCTCAGCCTCCCCCGTGTAAGGGTTCTATTCCTTTCTCCCAACTGTTACGTCTCTGACGGCTTTGTCAGGATAATAACGACTTCCACCAAAAAGCCCACGAAATGCTGGATTTCTTTCGCCTTCGAGGCTATCCTGAGAATATTCTGCCTACAGCTCTTCACCGCTGCCAGTCTATCAGTCGTGCTGAGGCTCTCTCCTCCAGGCTCAAACCACGCAATAATAGACCTGTCCTCTCACTAACCTACCATCCCCACAATTTTGCTGCCAAGAATATCCTCCTGAGACATCTATCCATTCTCCAGGCGGACCCGACCACCCACGATGTCTTCTCAGAGCCCCCCCCCCCCCACCCACGCCCAGCCTCCTTGGTGGCGTACAGGCGGGATCGTAACCTTAGGGATGTGCTGGTCCATAGCAGTCTACCCCAATCTCACAAGTCTCTTCCTGGCACGGTGGCTTGTCGATCGCGTTGTAAAACCTGCCCACATGCACTTCACACCCAGAGACTGGCATTCCCCAAGACGACTTTGCACATCCGTGAGGGTTTCTCATGCACGAGTCGCAACGTTATCTATGCGATTACTTGCACACGCTGCGACATGAGATATATCGGGTGACAGGCCAACTTCTAGGTGACAGATTTAGACAATACCTTTCTGATAGCAACAGTGGCACCCAGAAACCAGTATCCATGCACTACAACAGTCCTGACTACTGTGGCGTGGCTGACATACAGGTCACGGCCATCAAATCGTGGGCATCCCACGAACGGGATCGTAAAACATTGGAAAACTGTCTCATCTTCCAGTTGGGTTTACTCTCCTCTCACGGCCTCAATGTCCAACACAGTTTCATTCAACTTCCACACCCCACCTCCTAGTTGTACAGTCAACAAAAAAGGTAGTTGCATGTCCTTTGCAGGACGTCGCAGTCACCCCAGCATTATTTTTGCTGTTTGAGATTTCATGGCAGTTTTGCGTTCAATGGTTTGTAATTGTTTTTCGAGCGACCGACACTCATGCCCCTCCGTGAGGACCAACGCAATGGCGGTCTGCATCCCGGTCGCCCGCAGCTGTGTCTCGAGCGCCGAACTAGAAATTGCCAACTGCGTCCCTGACATCTTTGCCAATCGTAATGTTTATCTTTCGCTCACATGGGCGCCTCTCCACCCCCACACCCTTCCCGCTTGTTCTCCCGCCGAGTAGCGTAGCCAATACCTGAGCTTCTGACGGTATTAACCTTTGACACGTTGATCATACATCCGCTTCACACAATCCACCGATAGCCGTCCAACGTGCGACGGCCGCTCCAAGCAAGGATACAGATTCAGATATGTACCTGTCAGAGTCCACAGTACGGCAGTGATGCAGTGACATCGTTACGCCGCCAGGTGACTCAGTCCCTAGCAGGGATGAAGGAACTTCGTTACGCCGCCAGGCGATTGGTAGTCACCTGTCTGCGGAGTTGCCGGCTGGCGAGACGGCCAGCGGTCACACCAAGGACGCACGCATGTCTCGTGAAGCCACCTCAGGTGAGGAGGCGAGTTCCAAACCACAGGCAGACAGCTCTGGGACGTGGACTGAACAGGACGCATGTTGCGAGAAAGGTTTCTGTGCCCGAATGTCGAGTGCCTGGACATCTTGAGAGTCAGACTGTGTGCTGTATGGTGAATGTAAGTGTATTGAAGTATCCAGTATATATTGTTGTGATCATCGTACTGTATATGATCTATAATTAAATCCGTTGAACGTTGTGTCGTTGAGTCTTGAGTCAAATCACGTTGTACTTGTACTGTCCCACATGTGTTAGGTAGCGAGCCAGGTGTAAGACCCTGACATGTGTGGACGTGGGGGCAAACGTCCAGCTTTGAAATGAACGTATTTATGTGATAAATGATTAGAACTAGAGGTTGTGAACTTAGAATTTTTGTTAAAATTGTTGGTACATGTAAAAGTGATCATGGAAGGCTCATTTTGAATTATTGCTACAGTGTGTAAACATGGAGACTAGTTATAAACGTACAGTGCATTCGTATTGTTTGATCGTGTAAACGTAGAAAACATTCGTGATTGTCAAATTTTTGTCACCGTTTTGACCTTGTCGACATTGTGATCTTGTCGCCATTGTGACCTTGTCGCCATCTTGTAAACTTGATGTCTATGTCCTTACTGAATGCCATCTTGATGTAAGTGATGTGTCATCAATGTTATAGCGTGTTGAGATACATTTAGATTGTCTTTGTGAGTTGAGTTTGTGGAATGCAAAAAGTTTTTTGAAAGAAAGTGACTTGTGTTGAAAAAAAAAAATTGTTGACGGACAAACTTACGACATACAATTATACTCAACGCCATACAAACCTACTCAATACTTAGTGACAAGCAGGCACACACCAACAAATAGACACTAATTTATTTCCTCCAAAACAAAGCAGGTTTTTCCGTACCATCCGAAACCGTGCGCGTAGAGGTCATTTGTGATTCGAAGTAACGACCCTACAGTTTCCTAGCCCGATTTCCAACCATTCTTCACCGCATCCAGGGCACTTGAGTATACTTTTCTTTTCATCTACTTTAAGGATGCAATTTTAGGCACATATTGCATATTGGAATATTGTAAATTATTATATGCCATAAATGTTTGAAATTATTCCCCTTTCTTTTAGTTGCTATTACATCCTTACACAAAGGGCCATAATTCGAAATGTATAATGTAATGTGTTATATAAAAATAGCCATGTGTTTGCCAGATTTTGAACTCATCAGGTAGGCATTTACTGGGCATGGCAAAGGGTTGCAGACATTGCAGACCAACACAAGAGTCCTGGCCAAATGAGGTCGGGGTTTGAGCGTTTTATGTGACTTATGTAAAAGCCACATTTCGGTCTAGCTAGATGGTTTTTGTCTCAAGAACCATATTATTATTTTTTTTTCAAATGCTGCGAGGTAGATGCGTGAAGCTGGAACTACCGATCTGACTGGGTCATTAATGCAATTAAGGTAATCAGCCATCGAGATGATGAAACCTGACAGGTGTTAAAAGTTGAACACCACATGTCGTTGAATATAACTTCTATTGATTATATGTTTTCTATGGCAGATGTGTATTTTCTATGTATTATGATACCAATGTATATAAGCAACATAAGGGTTGACTCTGACAAGGGTTAAGGTACTAACCCAGTATGTATATATATTAGACATGAAAGATGACGTCTTTCATGGAGTTGCCGGGGGAGCGTGTCAGAGTCCACAGTACGGCAGTGATGCAGTGACATCGTTACGCCGCCAGGTGACTCAGTCCCTAGCAGGGATGAAGGAACTTCGTTACGCCGCCAGGCGAATGGTAGTCACCTGTCTGCGGAGTTGCCGGCTGGCGAGACGGCCAGCGGTCACACCAAGGACGCACGCATGTCTCGTGAAGCCACCTCAGGTGAGGAGGCGAGTTCCAAACCACAGGCAGACAGCTCTGGGACGTAGACTGAACAGGACGCATGTTGCGAGAAAGGTTTCTGTGCCCGAATGTCGAATGCCTGGACATCTTGAGAGTCAGACTGTGTGCTGTATGGTGGATGTAAGTGTATTGAAGTATCCAGTATATATTGTTGTGATCATCGTACTGTATATGATCTGTAATTAAATCCGTTGAACGTTGTGTCGTTGAGTCTTGAGTCAAATCACGTTGTACTTGTACTGTCCCACATGTGTTAGGTAGCGAGCCAGGTGTAAGACCCTGACAGTACCCTTAATATTGTCATTTAATTTGTTTCATGTAGTTTTGTGTCGGTTTGTGTTTGTCTGTTCTGTGCTGACGAAGGCTTTGGCCGCAACTTCCAATTTGTTTCTTGAAATCGTGTTTCAGTAAAGCTCATAATCTACTTCTCGTGTTTTGGTGATTCATTCAATGCCTTTGCTGATCCAGCAGCTTCTGCAGCTTGCCTTGTTCCTGATCTATTGGTGTTACCTTTCCTCTGGAGTAATCTAGGAAGGCCGAGAGAAGCATCATGCTGCGTGGGCAATACATGGTCTCTAAATTCAGCCCAGGCTTTGTGCTGTGGAGAGGTATAACTCCATCCCTAGCGGGTTGCAGTTATTATGTCTCAATAAGTTACGAATAAGGCTGTTGTCCTTTCCGCTACTCCTATATCTTTCAGGCATGTCATTAGTCGTTTATGGTGTACGCTATCAAAGGCTTTCTTGTAGTCTATGAAACAAACATATATATTTTTTGAACTTCTATATATTTATCAATTAACATCCTTAAACAGGTTATGAAAGAAAATGGGGACACCAAAATTTGACATAAAAATAGAAGGGGAAATTCTTAACCAAGTGGATAATTTTAAATACCTAGGGGCACTTATAACATCAGATGGAAGATGTACAACAGAGATTAAGAGCAGAATAGGGCAGGAAAACTCCGCATTTCAGAAAATGAAGAGTATCTTATGCAATAAGTCGCTATCAATGAATGTAAGAAAAAGAGTGCTAAAATGCTATATTGAACCAGTTTTGCTGTATGGCAGCGAATCTTGGAATGTAAATGAACAAATTAGGAAGAACAGAGATGTGGTTTTTAAGACGAATGTTGCGAATTCCTTGTCTGCCAGAGTGACTAACAACGATTGCCTGAAAGAGGCTAATGAAACTAGAACACTATATACAACAATAAGAAAGAGACAAACAGCTTTCTTTGGTCATGTGATGAGAGGAGAGACATTGGAGAACATCGTGACAACTGGAAAGAACGAGGGGAAGAGAGGCAGAGGCAGACCAAGAGAAATGATGCTGGACGGATTGAGGCGGTGACATGGAAAAATATCATCAGCAGAGTTGATCCACAAAACCAAAGACCGATATCTGTGGAGAGCCATGAACGCCTTCGGCAGCTGGCAGGGCACTTGATGATGTTGAAACAGATTATTGCTCCGCTGATGCCGCTGTTTCTATTCTTCAGCTACTTCCCCATCTATTATATTTTAAATTCTTTCTTGTATGACTTTATTTAAGTGGCTCATTAAGCTAATAGTTCTGTAATCTTCACAATCAACAGCTCTTGGCTTCTTGGGTAGTGTGATGATAATGGATATTTTAAAATCCCTGAGGATGTACCCACAATTATATATATCATTACATAATTCTGTGATAGTTTCAATGCCAAAGCTGGATACGGATTTTATCATCTCTGTTATTATCTTGTCAGTTCCTGCAGCCTTTCCTTCTTTCATCTTTTTAATTGCCTTTTCTACTTCAGTCTTTAATATGTTTGGTCCATCTTGAGTATTATACAATGTTGGTTTATTGAACCTTGTGTCCCAGAATAACTCTTCTGTGTATTCTGTCCATCTTTTTATTATGTCGGTATTATCAATTATGATTTCTCCTTTTTTTCCTATGATACCACAATTTCCTGTTATATTATTTTTCTTCTTTGTAAATCTGTTTATATTGTCATGTACTCGTTTAGCCCCCCGATCAGGGTTATGTGAAGTCATGGGTGGTGGTGGATGAAGTTGAAGAGCAGCCACAGATAGTTTTAGGTTATGGTCTCCAGCTTCAAGGCGGTAGGAAGAGGATCTCTTTTTTTTTTGGAGAGACAATGGCTACGGTCATCGACCAGTATAGTTAATGCTAGGAAGGAAAGCAATGGCAAACTACCTTCTTTACAGATGCCAAGAATATCATGTATTGCAGACTCATCGATAATCAGAGAAACAGCGTAAATGGGTGCTCCATAGGAGCAGCCTCGCCCGGTAGGGGTAGTCAAGTGCGCCAGATGACTCCAGACCATCAGCAAGGACTGAGTGTAAAATATTACCAACATCTACAGTGGAAACATGGAACGTTATAACTATGAGTGGGGATGCAAAATTTGATAACATTAAGAATGAAATTAGAAGACTAAATATTAACCTGTTAGGTATATGTGAGACCAGATGGACATGAATGGGCATTATAACATCTGAGGAATATAGAATAATCTATTCTGGTGGAGAGAAACCACAGCGAGGAGTAGCAATTATAATGGATACAGAGAGAGCAAAATCGATCAAAGGATATTGGTCTGTATCAGACAGAGTGTTACTGATGACGTTGAGTGGAAGACCTTTTGATGTCAACATCATACAAGTTTATGCACCAACAGCAGATAGAAGTGATGACAGCATTGATGAATTTTATAATGATTTAGAGAATGCCAAAGTTGGAAATCAACAGGACGGATGCATAGTAGGCAAGTATGGACTAGGGAAAGAGAATGAAATAGGCTGCAGATTTGTAGAGTTGGCAAAAGAGCATGATGTGATTATTGGAAACACCTGATATAAACAGCACCCAAAGAGATTATGGACATGAAAGAGTCCTGATCATAAGATCAAAAATCAGATTGATTACATTATCATCAATAGAAGATTTCGAAATGCCTTAAAAGTCGCAAAAACTATACCAATGCGCAGACTGCTACAGCGACCATAGATTAATCTTAAGCAATATACATATAAAATTAAAGAAAGTCAAATATACACCAAGACGCACAAAATTTGATCTACGGGCACTGAAGAGTGAGGAGATGAACGATAAATTCAACGTAGAGGTAAAGAACAGATTCTATGCATTGTCTGATATGGAAATATTATTTCAAGATGTCAACGACCAATGGGAAATATTAAAGAAATCAGTCAACCAAGCTGCAGAAACAACCATCCCAAAAATAAAGATAATAGGACGCAAGAAATGGATGACGGAAGACATCTTAAAACTCATGAAAATAAGAAGAAATAACAAACATAACAAGGAAAAATATGAAGAGATTCACGGGAAATTTAGGAAGCTATGCAAAGAGGCAAAAGAAACATGACTTGAGGAAAATTGCAATAAAATTGAAAGCCATCAAAACACCCGGAATACCAAATTAATGCACAAAAGAATTAATGACATCACTAACAAAAGAACACACACATCAACGGGTTGTCTAAAATCCAAAGATGGCAAAATCATAATAGAAACAGATCAGATTTTACATGCGTGGTCAGATTATGTGAAAGACATTTATGAAGATACAAGAGAAGAACAATATGATCATCGGAATAATAATAATAAAGGACCATCAAATTTGAAGATGGAAGTTCAGAATGCTCTTAACCATATGATCACTGGCAAGACCCCTGGTACAGATAACATCGCAATTGAAATGATCAATGCTTTAGAAGAATATGGAATAGACCAGGTCACTAGACTACTGAACGCAATATATGATACTGGAGATATACCTCCTGAATTATGTAATTCTATTTTTCTTGCAAATCCCGATGAAATCAGGATCCTTGGAATGGGATAAACATCGAACAATTAGTATAATGAGCCACATCACGAAGATTTTGCTGAGAATTACCATACAAAGAATTATGAAGAAATTTTTTTTTTTTTTTTTTTGGGGGGTGTCCATAGGCCTATCCTTTACAGGACATCGCTGTCAACACCAGCATCTTTCAGCTGTATGTTGATTTCTTGGCAAGATTACGCTCAGTAGTTTGCCATTGCTTTCTGAGCGGCCGGCTCACATACCCCGTAAGTTACCGATGCGATTCGAACCACTGCTGATTCTCACCGTCATCACGTTACCTACGAGAGTATACGAGATTACGGAGAAAAGTCGCTAACCTCTAAAGGAAGATAATACAGCCCGAAATAGGAGAAGACCATTCCTCCGAAGCCGGAGAGTATCTGCCTGCATGGCGAGGAATCCACCAGTCTGCACACCAATAAGCCAGACATGGGACAACGGATACTCACGCAAACCTCAGTCCTGTATGACATCACACTGATGTTGGACAACAGGATGCCTTCATCCGACCTACATGACTTCACGCTGGAGTTCACAGCCAGCGAACACAAGCAAGCAAGCAAGGAGAAGAAGAATGTGGGTTTGTAGAAGGCAAGGGTACAGTAAATGCAGTGTATATACTGAGAACAGTAATTGAACGTTCTATAGAAGTAAACAAAGATCTATATCTTTGCTTTATTGACTACACAAAGGCTTTCGATAAAGTGAAACTTGTCGACATGATAAGGATGCTTGAAGATCTACAAATTGATGGAAAAGACCTTAGACTTGTAAAAAAACATATATTGGAAACAACAAGCTGCCATCAGAATTGACAATGAAGACGATCAATATCAGCCTATTAAAAGAGGTGTGAGACAGGGATGTGTAATATCTCCAGATATTTTGTCCCTGTACAGTGAAAATATTTTCAGAAATATAGAAGATATTGAAGGAATCAACATTGGGGGAAGATACATCAATAACATTAGATATGCAGATGATACAGTCTTGATTGCAGACAATGAACAGGACCTGCGACATTTAGTAGATGCGGTTGTTGCACACAGTGAGCAACTAGGGTTAGAATTGAATAGTAAAGAAGACACAGATTATGGTCGTCACTGGGAAGAAGGAAATACCACAATGTGATATACGAGTAAATGGGCATATTCTTAAACAAGTGAATCGATACTGTTATCTCGGCACAGTCATAACATCTGATGGGAGATGCCTTGAAGAGATTAGAACAAGAATTACCATTGCGAAGGTAGCCTTTTGCAAGATGAAGAACATACTGACCAATAAAATTATATCAATTGAAACGAGAAAAAGAGTGTTGAGGTGCTTCATAGAACCTGTACTTTTGTATGAATGTGAAGCGTGGACAATAAGCAGTCAAGTTGAAAAGCAGCTGATGGCTGTGGAAATGTGGTTTCTGAGGAAAATGCAAAGAATACCATGGACAGACAGAAAAACCAATGAGCAAATCCTTCAAGAAACAAGTGAAGATCGTAAACTGATTAGATTTTTTGGGCATGTTATGAGAAGAAATGACTTGGAGAACTTGGTGACAACTGGCAAGATGGAAGGGAAGAGACCAAGGGGAAGACCAAGAAGTAAATATCTCGATGGCATGGTCGAGACAGGAACACGGAGCTGATGCACGACTCTGGTGATCGAGTGAGATGGCAGAACATGACCGCCCACGCTTACCGGCATGGCACATGATGGATGGAGTTTGCCATTGCTTTCTGAACGACCGGCTCACATACCCCCGTAAGTTACTAGCGCGGCGCGAACTGCTGCCGATTATCGCAGCTGCTGTTTTCCCCCACGTGGATATACGAGATTACGAATACTGTCGTTAAAGCCTTGGCCACGGAGTCCGGTGACCTTTTACAGGCTGTAAAAAATAATCAATTTACCTTGTACGTTCACAGATGTGGAAGCGGAATGGGTGAAATACTGAATGTAATGAGATGGAGAAATATAAAACTGAGATATAGAATTGTAACTTAAGTCATCATGTATCGTTCTCTGGTAGGTCGCTTGCTGGGTGAAGTAAACGGACAATGCTTGCTTGTACGGCAAATATCTATCACCATAGACAAATGAAGGATATACGATGAAATGCTATTGATACTAACGTACCGACACAGTACGTTGTTTAAGATGAAATCATTTGTTTAGTAGTGTACTATTATGCTTTACCAACTTTCTCCTTGCAGGTGGGACAATGAAGAGATTTCTCGGTTGTTTTCTGAACCGCTCCTTATTTAGCTAATGGGTCTTCACAAATGTATTCCGCGGGCTTGTGTGATCGATTCAAAATACTTGACAGGGAAATGACCTGTATGGAGACAGTTATTTACATAAAAGCAGAACAATTTCCTACATCGACCATTCAAATCCATTGACAGCCACTAGGGCGACAAAAAGAGGCAAGTGAAATATTTCGGTCACGTTAAAAGACATAACACTCTCATACAAATCAAACTGGAGGGTAGGGCTGAAGGCAAGCGAGCAAGAGGTTGACAACGATACAAGTGGGAAGATAACATCAAGAGATGGACGAACATCAATCTGACAGAATGTACAGTCAGGGCGAGAGACAGAAAGTTTTGGAGATCCATTGCAGCCAACCTTCATTGTGGAGACGGCACTTTATTGCTAGCGCGACATACGTGCGAATAGACATTGTAATACGATATTTCCGGAACATCCATAGTTACTACTGCTAAACCTGTGAGGTCATTGACATAACAGATAAATAAATTATACGTATTTTTGGGCACTCAATGAGAACAGGAAAGACGTAGATACTGAAAGACAAATTAGACAATGTAACATCTGAAAGCTGTAGGTAAACAGCATTTGAATCTGTCTGCTGGTGATGGCCCGCTTCGTTGAAGAAACAAGTGTACTTCGAAGATCGGCCAAATAGAGACCCTGAAAAGAATGTCATCATTAGTCAGGTATATTATCCATCTGGACATACAACCATGACATGGGACCTAACTCTGACCAAGCCATGATTACAGTAAGGTTCATTAACCAAGCATGGGCCACAGGACACATTTATGTTCAGTCTCTAAATACAAATGGAATAAAGACAAAGGAGAAAATGATTGCAGATAAAGCACACACAAAGCGTGAGAGACGTAAGATGGTGCATGGTGGTGGAAATGACCATGTTTTCACATGCATCCACTGTGGACAAACATTTGCAGCAAGAATTGGCAACATCAGCCACCGCCATGGGTCGTAGTTATTAAGCCTTTTTTGAAGCACACTGTACCAAACTATCGTCTGTCAAGAGGGAAAGGTGCCCATGCAATGCAATACAAAACTTGAAAAGGCAGTATTTTCAAAATCCCCAAAGTCATTAAAAACATACCCCATATGTGCTCCTTGCGGTATACGTCATCGTTTTGTGTATTATCTCGTGTGTGCTACAGAGCAGTGAGCGTCGGCTCTTGTTCAAGTGACGTTATTGTTCTTTATCCCCTCCTACTCCTGCTTCTCTTCCCTCACCTCACCTTATTCCCCATACTACGCAATCTTCTCCTGTTCCTCCAAATCATCTTCTTCCTGATCTCCATCCTTCTACTACTCATTCTTCTTCTTCTATTTTTTTCTCGCCGCCTTACCTTACTCCTCCTCCTCTTCGTCCTGCTCCTCCTCCTCCTTCTTCTTCAGCTCCTCCTCCTTCCCCTCCTCTACGTCCTCCTCGTCTTTAGTTTTACGATGCTTACACTTATCCACAATGAAGATATATCACCCACATCAGGTACACTTAATCCTGATGTAGATATCGTGCTGGACTATAATCATCATCCAGAGTCTCACAGATGCAGGGCAACGGTCTACAGGATGGCATCTATTACACCAGCAAGGACCACTGATGGAGCGGTAGACGCTGGCCAAGGACAACTTATCATAAACGAGGCCAGCTGGTACAAATCCCCACCCATCATGATGATGCTTCCGAATCATTGTTTTCCGTTGACCGTAAGCCTGTGTTTGCTGAATCATTGTTTTCCGTTGACCAAGAGCCTGTGTTTGCTGAATCATTGTTTTCCGTTGACCGTAAGCCTGTGTTTGCTGAATCATTGTTTTCCGTTGACCGTAAGCCTCTGTTTGCTGAATCATTTTTTTCCGTTGACCGTAAGCCTGTGTTTGCTGAATAATTGTTTTCCGTTGACCGTAAGCCTGTGTTTGCTGAATCATTGTTTTCCGTTGACCAAGAGCCTGTGTTTGCTGAATCATTGTTTTCCGTTGACCGTAAGCCTGTGTTTGCTGAATCATTGTTTTCCGTTGACCGTAAGCCTCTGTTTGCTGAATCATTGTTTTCCGTTGACCGTAAGCCTGTGTTTGCTGAATCATTGTTTTCCGTTGACCGTAAGCCTGTGTTTGCTGAATCATTGTTTTCCTTTGACCAAGAGCCTGTGTTTGCTGAATCATTGTTTTCCGTTGACCGTAAGCCTGTGTTTGCTGAATCATTGTCTTCCGTTGACCGTAAGCCTCTGTTTGCTGAATCATTGTCTTCCTTTGACCGAAATCCTCTGTTTGCTGAATCATTGTTTTCCGTTGACCGTAATTCTCTGTTTGCTGAATCATTGTTTTCCGTTGACCGTAAGCCTGTGTTTGCTGAATCATTGTTTTCCGTTGACCGTAAGCCTGTGTTTGCTGAATCATTGTTTTCCGTTGACCAAGAGCCTGTGTTTGCTGAATCATTGTTTTCCGTTGACCGTAAGCCTCTGTTTGCTGAATCATTGTTTTCCGTTGACCGTAAGCCTGTGTTTGCTGAATCATTGTTTTCCGTTGACCGTAAGCCTGTGTTTGCTGAATCATTGTTTTCCGTTGACCGTAAGCCTGTGTTTGCTGAATCATTGTTTTCCGTTGACCGTAAGCCTCTGTTTGCTGAATCATTGTTTTCCGTTGACCGTAATTCTCTGTTTGCTGAATTATTGTCTTCCTTTGACCGAAATCCTCTGTTTGCTGAATCATTGTTTTCCGTTGACGGTAATTCTCTGTTTGCTGAATCATTGTTTTCCGTTGACCGTAAGCCTGTGTTTGCTGAGTCATTGTTTTCCGTTGACCGTCAGCCTCTGTTTGATGAATCATTGTTTTCCGTTGACCGTAAGCCTCTGTTTGTTGAATCATTATTTTCCGTTGACCATAAGCCTCTATTTGCTGAATCATTGTTTTCCGTTGACCGTAAGCATCTGTTTGCTGAATCGAAAAGCCACGAGAGTTGTCTAGAAAACCAGGCCACATTGGTTTCAAACCCCTGTGAGCTTTCTGACGTCATTGCCAACGTGGGCATTGTATCGTGTCGAAAACATCGCGCTTTTAATAATCGAATGTTGACGCCGTGAGCGCTGAATTGAGCAATGGATTTATGTCAGAAATTGCAACAGTTCCTTTTAAGATGCACCAGGGATGACATTAAGGACGGTAATAAAATAGGCCGCTTGATTACGCTTGCCTGAGCTATCAACACACAGCACTGCCCGACTTCCAGAAACCAATGGATCGTGCAACAGCGCTGCGCTGCTTAAAACATGCTAGGAAATGACATGCTCACTCTGGCTTAATGGTTGGTGCTAAATGTCCTTGTTTTAGCGAGTTCACGAACGCACTGTGAAAACTTCGTACTTGCATTGATGAATGCCAGGGTGAACAAGTGTGTTCTTGCTCACAAGCTCAAAACCTAGATGTCGGAAATGCAAGCGATATTCTGAAAGATTGGAATATATCGGAGAACAGCGGGTCGCGCTATAATCTGGAATCTTCATATAATACTGATTTGAAATGCATGTCAACTAACACATCATCTGTGACGTAGCCTGTGGACATGAAAGGGACAGACATTTCCCTGGCCTAATATCTCTTAAGTCTGGTTGATTACATATTTGAAGCAACCGAGGACAATCAGCACTTATGCTTAACGTCCGATGAAGTTAGTGTACACGTTGTCATTTTAAAAATCGTACAATTGATCACAAATAATTAGGTATACATAAGAAGTGAAACGGTCCATAATTCATTTGCTAAATGTGGTTTGACAACTTTGTGATTCTGAAGGTGAGAGTTGTGCGCACATTTAAATATCCAGTGATCAGCAACACTGCTACAGTGAACTATTGAGCTTAGTGAGCTGCGCCCAACGTTCGGCGCTAACAGAAAGCGGGTAGTTCTTTCTACTGTTACAAGGTAGGTCAGGCACATCTGACTAAGACTTGACAAAGCAAGTTAAGATGAAGACACATATGATCTACTACAAGGTCTGAACATTGAAGAAGACTGACATACAAACAGCATCGTGTCTCTGAAACTGAAATACAGAGGCAATATTTCACGCTACATTGCTTGGACAGAACAGCAATGGAAGGCGTGTACATTCATGAAGTGTTTTTCATGTGGTTATATCGGTGTGTGTGTGTGTGTGTGTGTGTGTGTGTGTGTGTGTGTGTGTGTGTGTGGTGTCTGTGTGTGTGTGTCTGTGTGTGAGTCTATTGTGTGTGTCTGTGTGTGTCTGTGTCTGTGTGTGTCTGTCTGTGTGAGTGTGTGTCTGTGTATGCCTGTCTGCCTGCCTGCCTGCATGCCTGTCTGTCTGTCTGCCTGTCTGCCTGCCTGTCTGTCTGTCTGTCTGTCTGTGTGCGCGCGCGCTGACGAAGGCTGTGGTGGTAACGTCCAGTTTGCTACTTGTATTCGTGTTCTAGTAAAACTTGCTGTTTGGGGTGTTAAGTGATTTATTCTGTGTAGAACTATTGCGAAGACACTCCAGTTATTCTAAAAAAATGTCTCAGATCAATGTTACACACATCAGCGTTACATAAGGGAAATTGTGTCACACACAATGTGTATTTGTTTGTGCTGTGTGTGTGTTGAGGAGTGGAGGTGGGTATCCGTGCGGACATCGTGTACAACACAGAGACGGCATAAGGTAGCACGGTTCAGCAACAGACATGGCTATAGGCACACAATTCTCTGGTTCCGTAGAAAGTAGGTACGTGCACTATTTATAGAAGAATGCAGAACATTGCCCGGGCAGCCACGATAAGTAATCTTAATGTTTTAACTAACTACCTAACTACCTAACTAACTAACTAACTAACTAAACTAACTAAACTAACCAACCAACCAACCAACTAACTAAGCCTGAAACAGGCTATGACACAAGACATCTGATGACGACAGCCTGGAGCAGGCAGCCGCCATTATTTGGCCACAATATCTGAAGACAAACGATAGCACATATTCTCATATCTGGGAGAATTTATGGGAAGGGAGATAAAGCATAAAGGTCTTTCACATAATCTGACCACGCATGTAATATCTTATCGTTTTCTATTATGATTTTGCCAGGGAGATAATGGGCATTATAACACCTGAGGAATCTATATCTATAAAACAAAGTGTATGTATGTAAATATGTAAATATGTATGTCCTTTATTTGTTCGCGAACGGCCCATCCGATTGAGATGAAATTTTCTACACACCTTCCTTTCATTCCAGAGCTGTCAACTGTCATAGTTTTTTTTTTCTTCTTCCTCCTCCTCCATCCTCCCCTCCCAAAATACGTACGTAAATATATGATGATGATGATGAAAGAATCCCCGAACCAAAACGCTAGGGAAAGGGAAGAAAATGACGTGACTACACATAATCGTCACACGGCAATCATCATCATCAAGTGCCGTGCCGGCTGGCGTAGGCGTTCATGGCTCTCCGTAGATCTCAGTCTTTGGTTTTTTGGATCAACTCTGCTGCTGATATTCCTCCATGCCACGGCAATATCAATAACAATTCATCTTTTTATGTGTAAGGAAGTTATCTACAGTCGTGTAGAAGGGAAGAACTAGACGAGTATGAATTCGGAATGGCGAACTCTCTCCTCCTCTCTTCTCCTCCCTCCTCCTCCCTCTACCTCCTCCCTCCACCCTCCTCCTCTTCTTCCTCCCTCTCATCCCTCTCCCGACTCCCTCCTCCTTCTCCCTCTTCCTCTCCCCTCCTCCTCCATCCTCCTCCCTCCTACTCCCTCCGCCTCCTCCCCCTCCTCCCTCATCTTCCCTTCTCCTCCCTCTCCCTCCTTATCCCTCCTCGTCCTCCTGCCTCCCTCCTCCTCCTCCTGCCTCCTTCTCCCTCATCATCCTCACTCCTCCTTCTCCCTTCTTCTCCCTCTTCCCTCTTCCTCCTCCTCCTACCTCCTCCCTCCTCCTCCCTCTACCTCCTCCTCCCTCTACCTCCTCCTCCTCCCTCCACCCTCCTCCTCCCTTCTCCTCCTCTTCCTCCTCCCTTTCCTTCCTCCTCCTCCTCCCTATATCTCCTCCTCCCCCTACCTCTTTCCTCCTCCCTCCTCCTCCTCTTCCACCTCCCTTTCCTTCCTCCCCTCCTCATTCTCCCTCCTTCCTCTCCCTCCTTCCTCCTCCTTCCTTCTTCTCCCTCTGCCTCCTCCCTCCTCCTATCCCCTCCTCCTCCCTCTCCCTCCTTCTCCTCCTCTCCCCTCCTCCTCCTCCCCTCTTCCTCTTTCCCTCCTCCCTCTCCCTCCTCCTCCTCCCTCTTCCTCCTCCTCCCTCTTCCTCCTCCATCCTCCTCCTCCCTCTTCTTCCTCCTCCTTCCTTCTCCTCCCTCTTCCTCCTCCTCCTACCTCCTCCCTCCTCCTCCCTCCTCCCTTTTCCTCCCTCCTCCTCCCTCTACATCCTCCCTCCTCCTCTCCACTCTTCCTCCTACCCTCTTCCTCTTCCCCTCCTCCCTATCCCTCCTCCTCCCTTCACATTCCTCCTCCTCCCTCTTCCTCCTCATCCCTCCTTCTCCCTCCTCCTCCTTCTTCCTCCCTCCTCCCCCTCCTCCTTCCTCCTCCTCCCTCTCCTCCTCCCTCTACCTCCTCCCTCCTCCTCCGTCTTCCTCCTCCTCATCCCTCCTCCTCCCTTCTCCTCCTCCCTCCTCCTCCTCCCTCTACCTCCTCCTCCCTTCACATTCCTCCTCCTCCCTCTTCCTCCTCCTCCCTCCTCCTCCTCATCCCTCCTTCTCCCTCCTCCTCCTTCTTCCTCCCTCCTCCTCCTCCTCCCTCTCCTCCTTCCTCCTCCTCCCTCTCCTCCTCCTCACTCCTCCTCCTCCCTCCTCCTCCCTCTACCTCCTCCCTCCTCCTCCCTTCACATTCCTCCTCCTCCCTCTTCCTCCCCCCTCCTCCTCCTCTCTCATCCTCCCTCCTCCTCCTTCCTCCCCCTCCTCCCTCTCCGCCTCCTCCCTCCTCCTCCTCCCTCTACCTCCTCTCCTCCCTCCTCCTCCCTCTACCTCCTCCCTCCTCCTCCCTTCACATTCCTCCTCCTCCCTCTTCCTCCCTCCTCCTCCTCTCTCCGCCTCCCTCCTCCTCCTCCTCCTCCCTCTACCTCCTCCCTCCCTCCTCCCTCCTCCTCCCTTCACATTCCTCCTCCTCCCTCCTCCTCCTCCCCTCCTTCTCCCTCCTCATTCTCCCTCTTCCTCCTCCCTCTTCCTTCTCCCTCCGCCTCCTCCATCCTCCTACTCTCTCCCTCCTTCTCCCTCCTTCTCCCTCTTCCTCCTCCCTCCTCCTCGCCTCCTCCTCCACACTACTCCTCCCTCCTCCTCCTAATCCCTCCTCCTCCCTCCTATTCCTCCCTACTCCTCCTGTCTCCTCCATCCTCCTCCCTCCTCTTCCCTCCTCCACCTCCCTCTTCCTCCTCCCTCCTCCATTTACCCAAGACAGACAGACAGTCAGACAGATAGTCGGGAACGGGATCTTATATGACTACTTATATAATTTAAATGAGATGCTCTCCACCATGGGCTGGGCCGGGTCAGACAGACAGACAGACAGACAGACAGACAGACAGACAGACAGACAGACAGACAGACAGACAGACAGACAGACAGACAGACAGACAGACAGACAGACAGACAGACAGACAGACAGACAGACAGACAGACAGACAGACAGACAGACAGACAGACAGACAGACAGACAGACAGACAGACAGACAGACAGTCGGGAACGGGAACTTATATGACTACTTATATGAATTAAATGAGATTCTCCCCACCAGGAGTTGGGCGATGCCGGGCCGGGTCAGACAGACAGACAGATAGATAGTCGGAACGGGAACTTATATGACTACTTATATGAATTAAATGAGATTCTCCCCATCAGGGTCTGGGCGAAGACGGGCCGGGTCAGACAGACAGACAGACAGATAGACAGACAGACAGACAGACAGACAGATAGTCGGTAACGGGAACGAGAACTTATATGACTACTTATATGAATTAAATGAGATGCTCCCCACCAGGGTCTGGGCGAAGCCGGGCCGGGTCAGCTAGTATACAATAATCTTTTCTGATGGAGAGAAACAATAGCGAGGAGTAGTAATTATAATGGATACAGAGAGAGCAAAATCGACCAAAGCATATTGGACTGTATCAGACACAGTGTTACTGGTGAAGTTAAGTGGAAGACCTTTTGATGTCAACGTCATACAAGTTTATTTACCAACAGCAGACAGTAGTGATGACAGCATTGATGAATTTTATAATGATTTAGAGAAAGCCTTCAAGAAATGCAAGAATTGTGAAGTAAATATCATAATGGGTGACGGGAATGCCAAAGTTGGAAATCAACAGGACGGATGCGTAGAAGGCAAGCATGTACAGTGAAAATATTTTCAGAAATATAGAAGATATGGAAGGAATCAACATTGGGGGACGATACATCAATAACATTAGTTATGCAGATGATACAGTCTTGATTGCAGACAATGAACAGGACCTGCAAAATTTAGTAGATGCGGTTGTTGCACACAGTGAGCAACTAGGGTTAGAATTGAATAGTAAAGAAGACACAGATTATGGTCGTCACTGGGAAGAAGGAAATACCACAATGTGATATACGAGTAAATGGGCATATTCTTAAGCAAGTGAATCGATAGTGTTATCTCTGCACAGTTATAACATCTGATGGGAGATGCCTTGAAGAGATTAGAACAAGAATTGCCATTGCGAATGTAGCCTTTTTGCAAGATGAAAAACATACTAACCAATAAAAAGATATCAATTGAAACGAGAAAAAGAGTATTGAAGTTCTACATAGAACCTGTACTTTTGTGTGGATGTGAAGAGTAGAAATTGAGCCCCCGGGAAGGTTAACCCGGTCAACAAATGCCCGCAGAAGTTGGATGTGTCGGCCTAACGGCGCAAGAACGCAGCTCTGCTGTAAACAGGCACAACGCAGTCACATTCGTTCCTACACTTGTTCCTACAGTGAGGCACCTGGACATTTGGTACTTGTTCTTACAGTGAGGCACCTGGACATTTGGTACTTGTTCGTACAGTGAGGCACCTGGACATTTGGCACTTGTTCCTACAGTGAGGCACCTGGACATTTGGCACTTGTTCCTACAGTGAGGCACCTGGACATTTGGTACTTGTTCTTACAGTGAGGCACCTAGACATTTGGTACTTGTTCCTACAGTGAGGCACCTAGACATTTGGTACTTGTTCCTACAGTGAGGCACCTGGACATTTGGTACTTGTTCCTACAGTGAGGCACCTGGACATTTGGACTTGTTCCTACAGTGAGGCACCTGGACATTTGGTACTTGTTCCTACAGTGAGGCACCTGGACATTTGGACTTGTTCTTACAGTGAGGCACCTGGACATTTGGAGGTTGTTGGTTCACATCCCCCATGTGGAAACTATAGCGTTCCATGTTTATGTTGTCTCATCTCATTTCTATTTCTGTCTTCTCCTTCTATGAGCACAAATCAATACTTCCAACTTCCAGATGTGAACTCATATGTTAACAGTGTTATGAAAGCATATCAAGCGGCATCATATATCCGTGCCTGACGAAGAAACATCACATGAGACTGAGATTGTGCATGATTACCTTGTCGTTGTGTGTATCACATTTTGTCAGTTAAAAGACTACAGTTTCTGGGTTCCATAGCAAATTAGTAGATTAGTTTCTGGCATTCACATATTACATCCAACACAACAGTTTTTTTCCCAACAATCCAAATCAAATCTGACAGTATTAGCATCATCTTTTGCACTGAATATCCAATGTAGTGTGGTGTCCTATGTGAATTTGTACTGACAGCTCTGGAAATCTTGACCCCTGGTCATTGTGGTCACTCATGAAATAACACAGGCAAAGCCCTGGTCATTCTGATCACTCATGAAACAATACAGACCAAGCCCCTTTTCATTGTGGTCACTCATGAAACAATACAGACCAAGCCCCTGGTAATTGTGGTCACTCATGAAACAACACATATAAAGCAACATCTAAAGCTGAAACACTGAACAAGAAGCAACACTTAGTGATGAGGTGTATTGTAATTGTTCACAGAGATCAACGACCTGTAGGAGACTTGGTACAAATATCAATATAATATCATATATACATGACTACATTGTGGCATTCCATGCATCACTGACTGATACTCTTAGATCAGTCAGTGTAAGCCAAATATGTGCATTCATACATCCACTCACAATGTGATATTCCATCATAACGGACCGACACTCTTAGATCAGTCAGTGTATGCCGAACATGTGCATTCATACATCCACTGACAATGTGATATTCCATGCATATCTGACCTACTCACTTAGATCAATCACTGTATACTGGATATGTGCATTCATACATCTACTCACAATGTAGGTGTCATAACATATTATCATACAGTGTGGTGAGTGTAGGTTTGAATGTGTGGTTGTTGTGAATGTGTGAGAATGTGCTTAAGTGCACGTGTGAGAAAGTGTTTAAGTGCTTGTGTGAGGATGATTGAGTGCGTGTGCAGTGTGTGTTTACTGGCAGGAAGAAAAGTGTTGTTACAGGAGTCTCAATGACTATTGATCAACATGGAGTTTGTGAATGCATGATTGGTCATAGGTAACTATGTATTTACTTTAATGTGAGTACATTTGGGAATACTGTCATTTCATTTTGATGTGAGTACATTTGGGAATACCGTCACTGTGTTTTGATGGGAGTTACATTTAGGAATACTGTAATTGTGTTTTGATGTGAGTACATTTAGGAATACTGTCATTGTGTTTTGATGTGAGTACATTTAGGAATACTGTTATTGTGTTTTGATGTGAGTACATTTAGGAATACTGTTAATGTGTTTTGATGTGAGGTAGTAAGATTTGGTAGGCCTCTATATTTGTGCTGATTGGCTGTTATTGGCTGGAGTTGGCATGCAGCCATGCTTCATGGGAACATGAATACATCCCTGATCTACTCCAGTCTTCCAGGTGCCCACAGGATGGCTGCATTCTTACATTAGATACTGGAACAACATGCCAGCATTCAGCCTTGACTCAAATCTTTTCCTTCAGCTGTCTGTGCCAGGATTAAACCTTAACTCAATATTTTCTTTCTTCTGCCTGTGTCAAGATTAAACCTTTATTCAGTCTTTTCTGTCTGTTGTCTGTGCGAGGATTAAACCTTGTTACAATCTTTTCTGTCTGCTGTCTGTGCCAAGATTAAACCTTGATACAATATTTTCTGTCTGCTGCAAGATTAAACCTTTATTCAAACTTTTCTGTCTGCTATCTGTGCCAGGATTAAACTTTGATTCAATCTTTAGTGTCTGCTGCCTGTGTCAAGATTAAACCTTTATTCAATTTTTTCTGCCTACCGTCTGTGTCAAGATTAACCTTTGATTTAATCTTTTCTGTCTGCTGTCTGTGCCAGGATTAAACAATGTTTCAATATTTTCTGTCTGCTGTCTGTGCCAGGATTAAACCTTGATTCAATCTTTTCTGTCTGCTCCAAGATTAAACAATGTTTCAATATTATCTGTCTGCTGTCTGTGTCAGGATTAAACCTTGATTCAATCTTGTCTGTCTGCTGTCTGTGCCAAGATTACACCTTGATTCAATCTTTCTGTCTGCTCCAAGATTAAACCTTTATTCAGTCTTTTCTGTCTGCTGTCTGTGCCAGGATTAAACCTTGATTCAATCTTTTCTGCCTGCTCCAAGATTAAACCTTGAATCAATCTTCTCTGTCTGCTGTGTGCGCCTTGCTGCCTGAATGATCTTTCTGTCAATTCTTGGTTGTCAGGGAGAACCATCTTAACATAAAAACAGGAATGTAACACACACATTCGGTCAGACACCAGTGCATGCTCTAATTATAATCACATACAATCATACCTACAAGAACTCTCAAATCCTCACTATAAAGCATCAATAAAAAATCACACACATTCAGTCAGATACCAATGCATGCTGTAATTATAATCACATACAATCATATGTAAAAGAACTCTCAAATCATCACTATAAAGCATCAATAAAAACACACACACACAGATGTTATGTCGAAGCAGTATGTGGTGATTCGGTAATTAGCAGAAAAACAACTAATGAATGGCTTCAAAACATTTCCATGTGAGGGATTGATAGTAAAACAACTAATGAATGGCTCCAAAACATTTTCTTATGAATGCCTGATAGTCAAACAACCAACGAATGGCTCCAAAACATTTTATTGTCAGTGATTGATAAACAATCACTGAATCACTCAAATTCATTTTTCTGTCAGGGAAACAGTTTGGCGATATCAATCAATAATAATGTACAGATAAGTAGACAACAGTTTCTACAAGTAAAAAATTAATGTTATTGGCATAATATAATTATTTTGAAAAATTAGCGCAGGAAAACATGATTCCTATCAAAGAGTACAGCAATAAAAGGGGGCAGATGAGCTGAAGCACACCTTCATATTTACAATATTGATTTGTTTCAAACAAAAAACTATCCAATCTGACACTTTCTGCACTAGCTGTTCAAATCAAGGAAGATGCACTCAAAAACATGCAGCCATATTGTGTTGCATAACTTTCTGTTTTAAACATGTACCAGGTGCAAATAGAATATTTCAGAAAAGAAATTAAATTAAGGAATATCTTTATCATATATGTAGAAATTATATATTTTTAGTGAAATTTTATTTTCAAAAATGTCATGTCACAAAACTTTCATGTCAAAAAATGTCATGTCATGGTCAGACTGAATATGTAAGGCACTGTGCTGATTTAATTAATTAAAATTTCAAACTTCACAGAAAAACATAAAAAAACAAGCATATCATTTTACAGTCAATATTTACAAGTTTATTTGGACATATGGAGCCAGCTGTAGTGTTATCAACATCCAATTTTGGATAAACATATCTATGTACAACAATTGTGTAAAGAATCTGGCAAGTTGGGTTATCATCTGTACAAAAACAAATAAAGGTTGGCGTTGATAGGACAAATGTAATCATTGTCATCGAAACAGAATCCTTGTTTCTGCGTATTAGACAGCTTCGAATCACAGCTGACGTGTTGATTATTGCGACCCACAGGTTATTTGTTATTATCTAGGTCAACATGTCCACAATTAGATTCAAATATGACTTTCAGACAATGCATTGCTGTTGAGATAAACCCAAACATATTCCATGGTCAGCAACATTTCACCCTCAGAGAATTTCTAGTTATCAAGACAAACTTGAAGCTAAGAGAATTCATGTCTAGAAGACAAATTTAACCCTTAGAGAGATAATGTTGTAAAGATAAATTTGACAGAGGCTTCCTGTTGTGAAGACAAATTTGATTGAGTATCAGAGACTTCCTGTCATGATGATAAATTTGAACAACCATTAGAGAGTTTTTGTTCATCATCATCAGCCCTGCCAGCTGGTGTAGGCGTTAATGACTCATCACAGATCTCGGTCTTTGGTTTTCTGGATCAACTCTGCTGAAGGTATTTCTCCATGCCACCGTCTCAATCCATCCAGCATCATTTCTCTTGGCCTGCCTCTGCCTCTCTTCCCCTCGATCTTTCCAGTTGTCACAATGTTCTCTAAGGCCTCTCTTCTCATCACATGACTGAAGAAAGCTGTTTGTCTCTTTCTTATTGTTGTATATAGTGTTGTAGTTTCATTAGTCTGTCTCAGGCAGTCGTCGTTAGTTACTCTGGCAGTCCAAGGAATTCGCAACATTCATCTCAGAAACCACAACTCTGTTGCTTCTAATTTCTTCCTAATTTGTTCATTTACATTTCACGATTCACTGCCATACAGCAAAACTGGTTCTACGCAGCATTTTAGCACCCTCTTTCTTACATTCAGTTGACAGTGATGAATTCTTGTTTTGAAGACAAATTTGATACTCAGCCTTCCAACTGTCAAAACAAATCTAACTTTCAGATAGTCTATGATATCTCGACACATTTGACCTAAAGCAAGTCATGTGTTATAAAGACACATTTAATTATCAGACAGTTTCACCTGGTGGTCAAATCTGAATGTCAGAATTTCTGTTATTAGTACATATTTGACTCTCAGAGAGTTTCTTTCTATCAAAATAATTCTGTACCTCAACGACTTCCATGAAATAAAGATACATTTCAATCTCAGGGAGTTTCTATTATAAAAAAAATCTGACCATCATAAAGCACCTTTAAGTAATTAAGTAAAGGATTCAATATAATTTTGACTCTCAGAAATGTACATTTTACCCATGTAAATTTATCCTCAAAGAGTTTCCTGTTAAAAAGCACGGCAGCAGGGGGAAAACAGTTCATGAGAAATAAGATCAGAGACACCTGGTGATCAAACATTTCCACAAAACAGTTGAACATCAAACATACCCAGAGTACATCTTAACATCACACAATATCCAGAGGATACCGGAGCATCACACATACCCTGAGTACATCTGAATATCAGTTTCCAAGGTTATCTGGCTATGACCTTGCTACCAGGCTGGGGGTCACAAGTTCAAGTTTACATTGAGATGGATTTTTGTTTAACCTGACCTGGGTTGCCAGTTTTTCCAAAGTTGTTTTTTTTTTTTAAAGATTTCATTTCTGCCCATTGTGTTTTTTTTAAGGTAACAAACAAAGACAAAATGGACAGAAATGAAATGAAAGAAAATTGAGGAAAGAGATATCAGAAAAAAAGTAAGTAAAAAGAAAGAATTTTGAAAAGAAACAAAAGAAGGATAGCAAGACAGAATTAAATATAGAAAGATATGACAGAGAAGCTAAACCATGGAAAGAGTGAATGAAGAGAAACTGAAACATGTGAAACGCAATTTCCAAACTTCACAACCCACATTAACAACTCCACCAGTTTGGTTGGGCACTATAGTTCCATTTACTGCAGAGAAATTGTAACATGTAAATGTTACTAATGTTACATTTGGTACACTACCAATGTCCCTTTTGTTGAGTAACATTACTGTCATGGTCTGTAACACAAATGTCATATTTTTTAAAATATCATTGTGATATTTTATTTAATATCAGTGTCATATTTTGTTTAACACAGATGCCATATGTTGTTTAACACAGATGTCATATTTTAACACAGATATCATATGTTGTTTAACATCATCAAGTGCCCTGCCAGCTGGCGTAGGCGTTCATGGCTCTCCACAGATCTCGGTCTTTGGTGTTCTGGATCAACTCTGCTGATGATATTCCTCCACGCCACCGTCTCAATCCGTCCAGCATATTTTCTCTTGGTCTACCTCTGCCTCTAATCCCCTCGATCTTTCCTGTTGTCACGATGTTCTCCAATGCCTCTCTTCTCATTACATGACCAAAGAAAGCTGTTTGTCTCCTTATTATTGTTGTATATAATGTTCTAGTTTCATTAGCCTGTTTCAGGCAGTCGTTGTTAGTTACTCTGGCAGTCCAAGGAATTTGCAACATTCATCTCAGGAACCAACACACCAACCAACACATCAAAAATCTCCGCCTAGGAAACACAGACCTTAAAAGTTGCTTCCTTACAGTGTCTATTCTAGATTGCATTTCACTAGTGTATGCATGCTAATTGCATGTCTCTGCTTTCCACTTCTGTCTGTCCCCAGTCTATCCATGCTTGTTGCATGTCTCTGCTTTCCACTTCTGTCTGTCCCAAGTCTATCCATGCTTGTCGCATGTCTCTTCTTTCATCTTCTGTGTTTCTTCTCCAGTTTATCTCTGGTCCTTCCATCCATCTCTTCCCCTGTGGGTTCCAGTCCAGAGATCCACCCTTTACGTTTTCCTGTTTTCTCAGGTTCCAGTCCAGAGATCCACCCTTTACGTTTTCCTGTTTTCTCAGGTTCCAGTCCAGAGATCCACCCTTTACGTTTTCCTGTTTTCTCAGGTTCCAGTCCAGAGATCCACCCTTTACGTTTTCCTGTTTTCTCAGGTTCCAGTCCAGAGATCCACCCTTTATGTTTTCCTGTTTTCTCATCTTTTTTTTCCCCCATTTACATAACAACTTGAGTAAACAGTGGCACAACGATCAACTATCCGTGTGTCTCACATGCCTTTGTGTCTCACACATCTTTATGTCTCACATGTTCTTGAGTGTGACATATTTCTGTGTCTCACATGCCTTTGTGACTCACACATCTTTATGTCTCACACATCATTATGTTTCCCATGTCCTTGAGTGTGACATATTCCTGTGTCTCACATGCCTTTGTGTCTCACACATCTTTATGTCTCCCATGTCCTTTTATGTGACATATTCCTGTGTTTCACATATTTGTGCAACTCACATGTCCTTTTGTCTCCTATGTCCTTGTTTATAATGTCCTTGTATCTGAACTCCTTGCATTCAGTGTCAGATAGAGGCAACTGTTAACAAATTCTGGCTTTCTTTTTTATCATAATTAAAGATGATATTTTGCTTTGGATATTTTTTACAAGTGTATAAAATGCACTTTGAAGTATGATTGTGAAGTATGATTGTGAAGTATGATTGTGAAGCATGATTGTGAAATATGTGCTTTCTGTTTTAATCATCAACATGGAATAAATAATCTCATACAGCAGTAACATCTGTTTACTATTTCAGAACCCATTGTGATATGTTTCAGAGGCAGAAGAGACAGTGCATGAATGATGAAATACAAGACTCGATACTGATCCATGAGATGGACTTTAATTAATTATAAATTACCTAATTGGCAATCAAATCTGTAAAAACCTGACTGTTGTCATCATAGCGAATTTGCAAAAATAATGCAACAAGATAATATATATGTGGATGTTTTTTTGTAAATATGACAATTTATTTGATAAATTTCTTTCAAGCACGATTCATGATCAAATGAACACTAGCTTGTATTTATGATCCAGGTGAGCATGTGCAAATGTATTATGTGACTTCAGAAAGATAAGAGATCAGATCTGCAGTCTTAACGTGCATGTGTGCCCAGTTCTTCATATTTTAAAACACAGGTCATTATTATTAGGATAAAGAACTATGTGAATATTTTCTACAAATCAGGAACACAGTAATGCATCAAATGTTTCCAAATGAAAACAATCATTACCGACTGACCAAACAAACATGGATGAGGGATGAGCTATTGGCCTTTCCAAGACCACATGACCGTCTGCTGTCTGAAAACAGAATGTTGTCTGTGACATTACCAGAGTCAATTGTGTGGCTTGCATCATACAAAATGAGGCCAGCAAACTTAAAAGCTATGGATTGTATTCATTGTTCTTCTCGAGTGTAACTATTGTTTTACTTGAGTGTAATTATTGTTCTGATTGAGTCTAATTATTGTTTTATTGAATGTAATAATTGTTCTACTCAAGTGTAATTATTGTTCTGCTCAAGTGTAATTATTGTTCTACTGGATTGTAATGATTATTCTCCTTTACTGTAATAATTGTTCACGGAAGATGACAAGAAAAGCTTAAAACTCTGGATAGTAATCATTATTCAAGTTAATTGCTTGTTTTTCAAGTTTAAAAGTCAATTTTCTGCACATAGAAGTTGTATCTAAGTACAGTTATCTTGTTCCACAATGGTCCAGCAAATAAGATTGTGTCATCTCACAGCAACACATGAAACAGTTACTTGGATCCCATATGTTACCCACACATCCACCAGCCATGCATACAACACACGGACCAATTTACTGATCCCACATGTTACCCACACATCCACCAGCCATGCAGAAAACACATGGACCAATTTACTGATCCCACATGTTACCCACACAACCACCAGCCATGCAGACAACACATGGACCAATTTACTGATCACACATGTTACCCACCAGCCATGCAGACAACACATGGACCAATTTACTGATCCCACATGTTACCCACACATCCACCAGCCATGCAGACAACACATGGACCAATTTACTGATCCCACATGTTACCCACACATCCACCAGCCATGCAGAAAACACATGGACCAATTTACTGATCCCATATGTTACCCACACATCCACCAGCCATGCAGGCAACACATGGACCATTTTACTGATCCCACATGTTACCCACACATCCACCAGCCATGCAGACAACACATAGACCAATTTACTGATCCCACATGTTACCCACATAACCACCAGCCATGCAGACAACACATGGACCAATTTACTGATCCCACATGTTACCCACACCGCAACCAGCCATGCAGACAACACATGGACCAGTTTACTCATCCCACATGTTACCCACACAACCACCAGCCATGCAGACAACACATGGACCAATTTACTGATCACACATGTTACCCACCAGCCATGCAGACAACACATGGACCAGTTTACTGATCCCACATGTTACCCACACAACCACCAGCCATGCAGGCAACACATGGACCAATTTACTGATCCCACATGTTACCCACACATCCACCAGCCATACAGACAACACATGGACCAATTTACTGATCCCACATGTTACCCACACACCCACCAGACATGCAGACAACACATGGACCAATTTACTGATCCCACATGTAACCCACAACCCCACCAGCCGTTACGACAACACATGGACCAATTTACTTATCCCATATGTTACCCACACCACCACCAGCCATGTAGACAACAGATGGACCAATTTACTGATCGCATATGTTACCCACACATCCACCAGCCATGCAGACAACACATGGACCAATTTACTGATCCCACATGTTACCCACACATCCACCAGCCATGCAGACAACACATGGACCAATTTACTGATCCCACATGTTACCCACACAACCACCAGCCATGCAGACAACACATGGACCAATTTACTGATCCCACATGTTACCCACCAGCCATGCAGACAACACATGGACCAATTTACTGATCCCACATGTTACCCACACATCCATCAGCCATGCAGACAACACATGGACCAGTTTACTGATGACACATGTTACCCACACAACCACCAGCCATGCAGACAACACATGGACCAATTTACTGATCCCACATGTTACCCACCAGCCATGCAGACAACACATGGACCAATTTACTGATCCCATATGTTACCCACACCACCACCAGCCATGCAGACAACACATGGACCAGTTCACTGATACCACATGTTACCCACACAACCACCAGCCATGCAGACAACACATGGACCAATTTACTGATCACACATGTTACCCACCAGCCATGAAGACAACACATGTACCAATTTACTGATCCCACATGTTACCCACACATCCATCAGCCATGCAGACAACACATGGACCAGTTTACTGATGACACATGTTACCCACACAACCACCAGCCATGCAGAAAACACATGGACAAATTTACTGATGACACATGTTACCCACACCACCACCAGCCATGCATAAAACACATAGACAAGTTTACTGATGACACATGTTACCCACACAACTAGTAGCCATGCAGACAACACATGGACCAGTTTACTGATGACACATGTTACCCACACAACTACCAGCCATGCAGACAACACATGGACCAGTTTACTGATCCCACGTGTTACCCACACCACCAACCATTTAGAAAACACCACACCTAGTGGCTACTATTCTAGCAGAGTTTGATTTTCTCCCATGTTGGAAGGCACTTACAGAAAGAAATGTTCTCAAGTTATAAAATACTGCCAGCTGAGATTTGCTGTTACTGAACAGTTTTACCAGTTTTCTTCCATTATGAAATCAACAAAGACAAACAAAACAACAGACAGGCTCTCATGCGTACACTTCCTTCCCGTAAGAATTCTGATTGTATCCAGTCAGGGGCATGAACTGCAGTCCATTGTCGGTTATCTCCTCTTCTCTTTTCTTGTTTGTCTTCTTGGAGCCCAGACAGCGCACAACGAAACGAATCTCCTCGGACATCTCTGAACACAAAGTTTGCTGTTAAGGAAAGTGGAGATACGGCTACGTGAGTTTCTGGCAAATACCAGATTGAATGACAAACAGTTAACAGGATGTTGATGAAATTACATATTGCATGGCAAGTTTTAATATCAAATGACATATAAAGATGCTCTTATTTAATGGGAAATGTTGATAAAAAAATTACTGCTCAGTACAAAATAAAATACTTCATTATAAATGACATCATTGCTGGGGGTTGTAATGGGGATCAGCTGTCTTTATTCATCAATGCTCCCGAGGCGTACACAATCAAAAACTTCTGACATCTGACAGCCAAGTCCAACAACTCCTGACATCTGAAAGCTAAATTCAACAACTCCTGACATCTGAAAGCTAAACTCAACAACTCCTGACATCTTACAGCCAAGTTCAACAACTCCTGACATCTAACATCAAGTTCAACAACTCCTGACATCTTACAGCCAAGATCAACAACTCCTGACATCTAACAGCCAAGTTCAACAACTCCTGACATCTTACAGTCAAGTTCAACAACTCCTGACATCTTACAGCCAAGTTCAACAACTCCTGACATCTTACAGTCAAGTTCAACAACTCCTGACATCTTACAGCCAAGTTCAACAACTCATGACCTGTGACAGCCAGGTTCAACAACTCCTGACTTTCACTTGTCCTTTATTGTAAACCTGACTCCGACCAGGTTACAAATCCAGACCCAGAGGCCAGTGATCAGTACCATCGTGAAGACTGGCACAATTCGTTCTATCCTAGCAATACGTTTGTGTGTGATCACCTACTGCCCATGTGGACCAAGCAATATATTGTGTGTGATCACCCACTGCCCATGTGGACCAAACAATACATTGTGTGTCATCACCTACTACCCATGTTGACAAAACCATGGTGTGCTTTTATATTTTTTAAATTTTGTCTGTTTATGCTCAAGAAGGAATAATTCCGGTGTAATGGCGACGAAATGAATCGTTATTCTTCAGGGAGACGCAGTTTAGTGTTTTCCTATGGATTTCCTGGGGATTTCATGTGGATAGTGTTTTCCTGTGGATTATGTGATGTTGTTTTGTGTTCGTTTATTGGAAGTTTTCAAAAGAAGCCACAGAAGGCAGGTGGTGGATGAAATTTTGAGGGCAGCCAACAGATATTTGTTGGTCATGGTCTCGAGTTTCGTGACGGCAGGCAGAGGATCTCTTTCGAGAGACAATGGTTGCAGTCATCCGGCCAGTATGGTCACTGCCTTAGAGGAAAGCAAAGGCAAACTACCTCTTTGAAAGTGCCCAGTACATTATGATTCGCTTAAAGACTGATCATCGCAAGACAAGGACAGAGACATTAAAAGTAGCAACATGGAACGTTAGGACGTTAAACGACGACGGAAAATTAGAGAACATAAAACAAGAAATACAAAGAGAAAAAATTAATATTTTAGGGATGTGCGAAATGAGATGGACAGGATTAGTAGTGTGACTTGTGCGTCAAGAAAGATAAAGATTTTAAGATTATTTATTCTGGAGGTGAAGATCGACACAGGGGAGTGGCAATAATTTTGGACCGGAAAACATCAAAATCTGTTCAAGGATATTGGGCCGTGTCAGACAGAGTTCTACTAGTTAAATTAAATGGCAGACCTTTTAGCATAAATATTATTCAAGTATATGCACCAACAGGAGAGTCCAGTGAAGATAGTGTAGAGGAATTTTATAATGAGTCTGCCTTAAAGAAATGTAAAAATTCAGAAATAAACATCATAATAGGAGACTTCAATGCAAAAGTAGAAAATCAAGGTGATAAATACACAGTAGGAAACTATGTTTTAGGAGAGAGAAATGAAAGAGGATACAGACTCGTAGAGTGGGCTAAAGAACAGGAAATGATTGTAGGAAACACCTGGTTTAAGCAACACCCTAGAAGATTATGGACATGGAGGAGTCCTGATAGCAGGATCAGAAACCAGATTGACTACATTCTGATTAGCAGAAGATTTAGAAACGCACTAACAGTAGCAAAAACAGTTCCCAGTGCTGATTGTTATAGTGACCACAGACTACTCACAGGAACATTTAGTATAAAGCTAAAGAAAGTCAAGTGTATAACAGGAAACACTAAATATGATTTGTGTACATTGAGTAATGACAAGGAAATACAAAACAAATTTAACATAGAAGTACAGAACAGATTTGATATATTGTCTGATCTAGAGATATTATTCCAGGATGTGAATGATCAATGGGAAATGTTAAAGAATTCAATCAGTTTGGCTGCAGACACAACTATTCCAAAATTAAAGAAGGTGGGTCGTAAGAAATGGATGACTGAAGAAATTTTACACCTAATGGAAACAAGAAGACTCAACAAAAATAATTCTGCCAAATATGAAGAAATTCATAGGCAAGTCAGAATATTATGTAAGGAGGCAAAAGAAGCATGGCTTGAGGAAAAGTGCTTAGAAATTGAAAAACAACACAACAGTCAAAATACCAAATTAGTGCACAAGAGAATTCAGGAACTTACTAATAAAAGAACAAGTACATCAGCAGGCTGTCTAAAAACTAAAGATGGCAAAATCGTAATAGAAAAAGATCAAATTCTACATGTATGGACAGATTATGTGAAAAATCTGTATAATGAAAACAGAGAGGAACAGTATGATATTAGATTTAATAATGAAGGACCACCAATTTTAAAGATGGAGGTTCAAAATGTTCTTAAGCATATGAAAGTTGGCAAAGCCCCCGGTGCAGATAACATCACAACAGAAATTATTAAAGCTTTAGAAGAATTTGGACTAGAGCAAGTCACCAGAATGCTGAACACATTATATGATACTGGAGATATACCTTCTGAATTATGTAATTCTGTATTTATTGCAATCCCAAAGAAATCAGGAACCTTGGAATGTGATCAACATAGAACAATTAGTATAATGAGTCACATCACAAAGATCTTGTTACCAATTATCATGCATAGAGTTAGGAAGAAAATACAACCTGAAATAGGGAAAGAACAATGTGGGTTTGTAGAAAGAAAGGGTACAGTAAATGCTGTGTATATGCTGCGAACAGTTATTGAACGTGCTATAGAAGTAAACAAGGATATAAATCTTTGCTTTATTGACTACACAAAGGCTTTTGATAGAGTTAGACATGTCAACATGGTGGATATGCTTGATCCACGTTTCTGGTGATCGAGTGAAATGGCTTTCCGGCATGGCACATGATTGATTGATTGATGCTCAAGAAATCTGGCTAGGCACTTTGAGTTGAGTTGAGTTAAACTAAACTACAATCAAGATATTCCCATGTGCACTCTGTTCCCTCGTTCAACAGCCAGTGAAGAGTCACACTACTAATCGTTCCCACCGCTATCTGATTGAAAGTTCTTCTGGTCTTCCCCCTCAGTTTTGAGATTTTACCAGAACAGTGTCGATCCCCCACAATCTCATTCTTTCCACATATCTCAGTCTATTCCCCCACCTTCTCCACCTGGTCCCTGTAATCTACCACCAAGAGGTGAATTCCCTGCCAGCCTACAGCCTGTTCATTTCCCTGCACTCCTGCATGGCCAAGGCAAAAATTCCATACAATTCTTACAATCCATGACCTCTGAAGCAAGGTGAGCCATTCCACAGGAAACATTCCTTTCTCTACTTTACTAAGCATCAACTTTGAGTTCGTGGTAAAGACAGTGTGTTGCAGTGGTCTCCTCTAACCAACGGAATGCCGCCGTGACTGCTTCCACCTCCATTCTCATGCTGGAGATCGTAGCCTCATATTCTATGCTCTCCCTTTTCAAGAATCAACCATTAGCCTTCGCAATGAAACTCCTTCGCAATGAAACTCTGTCTGTTTCGCACCACTGACCCATCAGTATAGATCACTATGTCATCTTGATGTGTATTAGTTTGATTCTTAATTGCACCTCAAACTCTGTGCGACCCGCTGCCCATTCTGTGTACTCTCGACCCAGTGTTACTACATTGTGCCATCTGTCCTATCTGCGGGACTTCAACCCATTCGTTTTCACAATTAATAGTCTCTAGATCACAATCCTGATGTATAGATATTTCCGCCTGTGCCATCCAGGACCTGCCTCATCTTAGTCTATGACCCTCTTCAGTACCCATCTAGGTGCTTTAATATGCAGCACAGTGTATGTTTCTTCTACTTCATACATGTTAGGACATTGACATGTAGCAGGGTGTATGTTTCTTCTACTTCACATATGTTAGGACATCGATATGTAGCATGATGTATGTTTCTTCTAGTTCATATATGTTAGGACATCGACATGTAGCATGGTGTATGTTTCTTCTAGTTCATATATGTTAGGACATCGACATGTAGCATGGTGTATGTTTCTTCTAGTTCATATATGTTAGGACATCGACATGTAGCATGGTGTATGTTTCTTCTAGTTCATATATGTTAGGACATCGACATGTAGCATGGTGTATGTTTCTTCTAGTTCATATATTTTAGGACATCAACATGCAGCACAGTGTATGTTTCTTCTTCTTTCTTGACCTTCAGATTTCAACATGGAAATATTCAAAGAAAGCAGACATCCACCGGAGACTCATAGCATCTCCACAGTGTTAGTCTTCAGATGGAGCAGGGGTGTCATCATTCAGTTGTTGCCTTACACTGTTTCATCTAGCTTGTAATGTAGTAGGGGTGTCATCATTCAGTTGTTGCCTTATACTGTTTCATCTAGCTTGTAATGTAGTAGGGGTGTCATCATTCAGTTGTAGCCTTACACTGTTTCATCTAGCTTCTAATGGAGTAGGGGTGTCATCATTCAGTTGTTGCCTTACACTGTTTCATCTAGCTTCTAATGGAGTAGGGGTGTCATCATTCAGTTGTTGCCTTACACTGTTTCATCTAGCTTCTAATGGAGTAGGGGTGTCATCATTCAGTTGTTGCCTTACACTGTTTCATCTAGCTTCTAATGGAGTAGGGGTGTCATCATTCAGTTGTTGCCTTACACTGTTTCATCTACCTTCTAATGAAGTAGGGGTGTCATCATTCAGTTGTTGCCTTACACTGTTTCATCTACCTTCTAATGGAGCAGGAGTGTCATCATTCAGTTGTTGCCTTACACTGTTTCATCTAGCTTCTAATGGAGCAGGAGTGTCATCATTCAGTTGTTGCCTTACACTGTTTCATCTAGCTTCTAATGGAGCAGGAGTGTCAACATTCAGTTGTTGCCTTACACTGTTTCATCTAGCTTCTAATGGAGCAGGAGTGTCATCATTCAGTTGTTGCCTTACACTGTTTCATCTAGCTTCTAATGGAGCAGGGGTGTCATCATTCAGTTGTTGCCTTACACTGTTACATCTAGCTTCTAATGGAGCAGGGGTGTCATCATTCAGTTGTTGCCTTACACTATTTCATCTAGCTTCTAATGGAGCAGGAGTGTCATCATTCAGTTGTTGCCTTACACTGTTTCATCTAGCTTCTAATGGAGTAGGGCTGTCATCATTCAATTGTTGCCTTACACTGTTTCATCTAGCTTCTAATGGAGCAGGGGTGTCATCATTCAGTTGTTGCCTTACACTGTTTCATCTAGCTTCTAATGGAGTAGGGGTGTCATCATTCAGTTATTGCATTACACTGTTTCATCTAGCTTCTAATGAAGCAGGGGTGTCATCATTCAGTTATTGCCTTACACTGTTTCATCTAGCTTCTAATGGAGCAGGGGTGTCATCATTCAGTTGCTGCCTTACACTGTTTCATCTAGCTTCTAATGGAGCAGGGGTGTCATCATTCAGTTGTTGCCTTACACTGTTTCATCTAGCTTCTAATGGAGCAGGGGTGTCATCATTCAGTTGTTGCCTTACACTGTTTCATCTAGCTTCTAATGGAGCAGGGGTATCATCATTCAGTTGTTGCCTTACACTGTTTCATCTAGCTTCTAATGGAGTAGGGGTGTCATCATTCAGTTGTTGCCTTACACTGTTTCATCTAGCTTCTAATGGAGTAGGGGTGTCATCATTCAGTTATTGACTTACACTGTTTCATCTAGCTTCTAATGGAGTAGGGGTGTCATCATTCAGTTGTTGCCTTACACTGTTTCATCTAGCTTCTAATGGAGTAGGGGTGTCATCATTCAGTTGTTGCCTTACACTGTTTCATCTAGCTTCTAATGGAGCAGGAGTGTCATCATTCAGTTATTGCCTTACACTGTTTCATCTAGCTTCTAATGGAGTAGGGGTGTCATCATTCAGTTGTTGCCTTACACTGTTTCATCTAGCTTCTAATGGAGTAGGGGTGTCATCATTCAGTTGTTGCCTGCACCGTTTCATCTAGCTTCTAAAGGAGCAGGGGTGTCATCATTTAGTTGCCTTATACTGTTTCATCTAGCTTCTAATTTAGTAGGTGTGTCATCATTCAGTTGCTGCCTTACACTGTTTCATCTAGCGTCTAATGGAGCAGGAGTGTCATCATTCAGTTCTTGCCTTACACTGTGTCATCTAGCTTCTAATGGAGCAGGGGTGTCATCATTCAGTTGTTGTCTTACACTGTTTCATCTAGCTTCTAATGGAGTAGGGGTGTCATCATTCAGTTGCTGCCTTAGACTGTTTCATCTAGCTTGTAATGGAGCAGGAGTGTCATCATTCAGTTGTTGCCTTACACTGTTTCATCTAGCTTCTAATGGAGCAGGGGTGTCATCATTCAGTTGTTGCCTTACACTGTTTCATCTAGCTTCTAATTTAGGTGTGTCATCATTCAGTTGCTGCCTTTCACTGTTTCATCTAGCTTCTAATGGAGTAGGGGTGTCATCATTCAGTTGTTGCCTTACACTGTTTCATCTAGCTTCTAATGGAGTAGGTGTGTCATCATTCAGTTGCTGCCTTTCACTGTTTCATCTAGCTTCTAATGGAGTAGGTGTGTCATCATTCAGTTGTTGCCTTACACTGTTTCATCTAGCTTCTAATTTAGGTGTGTCATCATTCAGTTGTTGCCTTACACTGTTTCATCTAGCTTCTAATGGAGTAGGGGTGTCATCATTCAGTTGTTGCCTTACACCGTTTCATCTAGCTTCTGGCTCAGTATATCCAACATTTTTTTGTTGTTGCCTTCTCTAGCCTACAACTGTGCCCACTCTACCTACAAGTTTATATGCTGTCTCTGTGAATGCCATGCATCCATATTTTCTTTGTGTGGTTATTGTTTTCTGGAGATATTTCCTGTAAACTCACTTGGGACTGAACAAAATGAAGAACAAGCTGAAATAACAAGACAATATTTTGTGTTTTACCTTATCCTTTTTGGCGTTCTTCCGGGCCTTCCACATGAACTCACACAAGGAGACGAAGAAGCCGATGACCACGCCTCCCATCAGTACCACAAAGACCCCGCCTACATTCTCCACCCCAAGCTCCGCTGCCTTCCCTGATGGCAATCCCTCCTCTTCCACACACTTCCCCCCACCGAGCTCCTTCTTCCACCACTTGTTGTACAGCTCCCCTATGACCTGCTCCTCCTGCAGCCGCAAGATCTCCTCAGTGATAGCTTCTCGCAGGGATATGCTGGTGGGGCCCATCTCTGGCAGACAGAATGACATCACATGTTATTGAAACATGACATGTGGCACAAATATACCGAATACATGACATGTTGCACAAGCATATTAAATACATGACATGTTGCACAAACATATTGAATACATGACATGTTGTACAAATATATTGAATACATGACATGTTGTACAAATATATTGAATACATGACATGCTGCACAAATATATTGAATACATGACATGTTGTGTGTCAGGTCTTAGTCAGATATGGGCGGCGCTTACCAAACCCGACACCCCACATTGTGCCAACGGCTTTGGGCGGAAGAGCTCAATTGGGAGGGTACTAGCCTTATCCTGGTGCGAGGAAATGCAACCCAAAGACAAAATAAGTCATGACAGGGCAGACCAGGCCCTAAGCCTTGGTTGGCAGCTGGTCTAGGATCGAAGCCCCGACAGGCGGACAGTTAGAGCATTGCTTTGCTGATCCGGCAGCTTCTGTAGCTTGTCTTGTTCCAGATTATAGGTGTCAACTTTCCTCTGGAGTGAACTAGGCAGGCCGAAAGAGGGATCATGCTGCATGGGCAACACATGGTTTCTTTATTTTAGCCCAGGCTTTGTGCTATGGAGAGGCAATAACTCCATCCCTGGTCTTAACCGGTCTCGGAATCAAAGCGAGAGGCAACTGTTACGGGTTATAAGTCCTTGTCAGTTGGTGTAGACATGGGGCGCCACGCGTTGCCTCTGACAGTGGGAGACACCTACAGGTGTCACTGATCAGCTACCGCCCGCCTCAAGCTGGGCAGCCCCAAGCCAATTGGGTGCTGATCCGCCACAGCCAGCCTGCTTCAATGGGTGCTTGGGGCTAGGACAAAATCTGAATTGCAGGCTGTAAAACCAATGCACCAGGTGCTAATAAAAAGAATAGAAACCTCAAGCTACGGCTTGCAACCTGGAACGTGAGAACCATGTGTCCAGGATTTTCCCCTGACTTGACAAATATTGACGATGTGAGAAAAACGGCTGTGATTGATGCTGAACTCAATCGTCTTAACATTGATATTGCTGGCCTGCAGGAGACTCGCCTCGCTGAGGAAGGGTCACTCAGGGAAAACAATTACACCTTTTTTTGGAAGGGAAGAGGGCAGGCAGAAAAAAGGCAACATGGTGTGGGCTTTACAGTGAAGAATTCGCTACTGGGAATGATTGATATCCCATCTGGAGGTAATGAAAGATTATTATCACTGCGCTTGGCAACCTCTTGTGGATTTGCCACCATTCTCACTGCATATGCACCGACACTCGCTTCCTCTGATGATGTGAAGGATACGTTCCATGAGCAGCTAGACTCTGCGATCAAGGCAGTTCCAAAATCCGACTACATTTATATGCTCGGTGATTTCAATGCTCGTGTGGGCAAGGACTCGAGTTCATGGCCAGTGTGCCTTGGAAAATACAACATCGGTCGCATGAATGATAATGGGCAAAGGCTGCTGGAGCATTGCACTAGAAATGACCTATGTATTACAAACTCCTTTTTTAAAACAAAAGAGATGCATAAGGTCACATGGAAACATCCAAGATCCAGCCATTGGCATCAGCTGGACTTCATTATCACACGGAGACAACATCTGAACCATACATCATTAACTTGAAGTTACCACAGTGCTGACTGTGATACAGATCATTCTTTGGTTGTTGCAAGGGTTAGACTGAGACCAAAGAGAATCTACACAGCTAAACACAAGTCTAACCCCAGGATTAATATTACTAACACTCACGATCCTGGAAAATGCTTTGAATTTCAACAGCAACTTGAAGACGCTTTCAATGATACATCAGAAAATTGTATAGTAAATGATAAATGGAGTAAACTTAAGGAAACTATTTATAAAACAGCGGTAGGGGTTTAAGGCACTGTGGATCATAAGAGGCAGGACTGGTTTGCGGCAAACAGCCAGATACTGCAGCCCTTGATTGATAAAAAGAAGATAGCTCTCTTAAGAAACAAGGAAAGACCAACGCGTAACACTCTGAGTGAGCTGAAGCAAGTGAGGAAGAATGTACAAAAGGCTGCCAGGCAGTGTGCGAATGACTATTGGATCAAGTTATTGAGTCCATTCAAATCGCAAGTGATAAGGGAAACATCAGAAGCATGTATGAAGGGATAAAGAAAGCCTGTGGTCCAATGATCAAAAGAAGTGCACCGCTGAAAACCTTGACTGGAGAAATCATCACTGATAAGAAACAGCAGATGGATAGATGGGTCGAGCACTATTTAGAGCTTTACTCAAGTGAGACCAAGCTAGCGGATGATGCCCTCAACGCCATAGAGGCCCTGCAAACTCTTGACCACCTGGACACACTTCCCACTATAACAGAAGTTAAGTGTGCTATAAATGAGCTTGCATCTGGCAAGGCTCCAGGTAAGGATGGGATTCCAATAGAGGTAATCAGGAGTGGGCAAGACACACTCGCTCTACAGATCCACCAGCTAATAGAGCTATGCTGGTGAGAAGGACAAGTCCCACAGGATCTCAAAGATTCAAACATCATAACGCTGTACAAGAACAAGGGAGATCGGAGCGACTGTAACAACTATAGGGGTATCTCACTTCTGTGTATTGTTGGGAAAGTATTTGCCAGAATTGTCCTGCACAGACTTCAAGTCCTGGGAGATCAAGTCTACCCCGAATCACAGTGCAGCTTCCGTCAGAACCGGTCTACCATTGATATGATATTCTCATTGCGACAGATGCAAGAAAAATGCCGGGAACAAAATCAGCCACTGTTTATTGCCTTCATTGACCTCACAAAGGCATTCGATTTGGTCAGTCGTGAGGGTCTGTTCAAAGCACTAAAGAAGATTGGCTGCCCACCAACTCTTCTGTCCATTGTGGAATCGTTCCACACAGGCATGAAAGGTATAATCAAGTTTGGTGGCTCAACTTCAGAAGAGTTTGAATTCAAGAGTGGAGTTAAGCAAGGTTGTGTACTAGCCCCCACCCTCTTTGGGATATACTTTTCACTTCTACTGAAATATGCCTTTCGTGATCAGGATGACGGTATATACATTCACTCACGCTCAGATGGTGGCCTCTATAATGCTCAGAGATTGAAGGCCAAGACCAAAATTAGCAGGGTACTAATCAGAGAGTTGCTTTTTGCGGATGATGCTGCGATTACGACCCACTCTGAGGAAGAATTACAACATCTACTATCTGCATTCTCCAATGCTTGTTCTGAATTTGGTTTAACAATTAACAAAAAGAAGACACAGATTATGTCACAAGGTGCACATGGTGTACCATCAATCTTTATTGACGACGCCGAACTGGAGATAGTAGACCATTTTACATATCTAGGATCAGAGGTTAATAGCAAATTATCCCTCGATCAGGAAATCAACATCAGGATTGGCAAGGCAGCAACAACAATGAACATGTTAGCAAAAAGAGTTTGGGAGAACAGGAAGCTTACTGCCAAAACAAAAGTCCTCGTCTACCAAGCCTGTGTCCTTAGTACTCTTCTTTATGGCAGTGAAACCTGGACAACTTACTCACGCCAAGAGAAACGTTTAAACAGCTTTCATATGCGGTGTCTGCAAAGAATACTTGGTATTAAGTGGCAAGACAAAATCACAAATACTGAAGTATTGGAAAGATCAGGTTGTGTGACGGTGTATTCCATGCTCAGTCTTCGTAGACTTAGATGGATAGGACACGTTAGGAGGATGGATGATGGTAGAATACCAAAGGACATCTTTTTTGGTGAATTACAGACGGGTAGGAGATCTCAGGGTCGGCCTCTACTACGATACAAAGATGTGTGTAAGTGGGACATGATTGATACAGGCATTGATAATGCACATTGGGAGCACGTCGCCGCTGAACGTGTTGCATGGAGGGCAACTATCAGAAATGGAATAAAGACAAAGGAGAAAATGATTGCAGATATAGCACACACAGAGCGTGAGAGACGTAAGATGGTGCAAAATGGTGGAAGTGACCATGTTTTCACATGCACCTACTGTGGGCAAACATTTGCAGCAAGAATTGGCCTTACCAGCCACACTCACCACCGCCATGGATCGTAGTTATTAAGCCTTTTTGAAGCACAATGTACCAAACTATCGTCTGTCAAGACGGAAAGGTGCCAATGAATGACATGTTGCACAAACATATTAAATACATGACATGCTGCACAAACATATTGAAAACATGACATGTTGCTCAAATATACTGAATACATGACATGTTGGACAAATATACTGAATACATGACATGTTGCTCAAATATACTGAATACATGACATGTTGGACAAATATACTGAATACATGACATGTTGTACAAACATATTGAATACATGACATGTTGCACAAACATATTGAATACATGACATGTTGCACAAATATACTGAATACATGACATGTTGTACAAACATATTGAATACATGACATGTTGTACAAACATACTGAATACATGACATGTTGCACAAATATACTGAATGCATGACATGTTGGACTAATATATTGAATACATGACATGTTGTACAAACATATTGAATACATGACATGTTGTACAAACATACTGAATACATGACATGTTGCACAAATATACTGAATACATGACATGTTGTACAAATATACTGAATACATGACATGCTGCACAAATATCTATATATATAAAAGAGACTGCCTGTATGTATGTCCTTTATGGGTCCATCCGATTGAGATGAAATTTTTTACACGTCTTCCACTCATTCCCGTGCTGCCAACTGTCATAGTTTGTTAGTGTAAAAACGGTTTTTTACTTAATATTATTTAATATTTCAATTTACATTATAATGTATATATAGCGAGGGGACATAACTTCTAATAGCATTACTATATATGTAAAATTGTTGCATATTTCTCAAATAGGTGGACACTTTCGCTACAATTATCTACAGGCATAAGTGTTATACTCCTCCACCTAAATCCTCCTCCTCCTCCTTGCTCCTCCCTCCTCCTCCCTCTCCCTGCTCCTCCCTCTCCCTCCTCCCTCCTCCTCCTCACTCTACCTCCTCCTCCTCCCTCTACATCCTCCTCCTCCCTCCTCCTCCTCCCCCTCCCGCCTCCTCCTAATCCCTCCTCCTCCCTCCTCCCTTCACCTCCTCCTCCTCCCTCCTTTTCCCTCCTCCTCCTCCCTCTACAACCTCCTCCTCCTCCCTCCCTCCTCCTCCTCCTACCTCCTCCTCCCCCTCCCCCCTCCTCCTCATCCCTCCTCCTCCACCCTCTTGCTCCTCGCTCCTCCTCCCTCCTCCACCTCCCTCTTCCTCCTCCTTCCTCCTCCTCCTTTTTCTTCTTCTTCTGCTGCTGCTGCTGCTCCATTTATCCAAGTTAATTGTTGGGGGAAGATGTAAAGATCTTTCAAGTGCTCTTTCTATTGCTTTTTGTAAGTTGGTCTTCGTTTATCTAAGGTTGTTCTAACTGCAACCAATAAATTATTATACAGACAGACAGACAGTCGGGACCGGGAACTTATATGACTACTTATATGAATTAAATGAGATGCTCCTCACCAGGGGCTGGGCAAAGCCGGGCCGGATCAGACAGACAGACAGGCAGACAGACAGACAGATAGATAGTCGGGAACGGGAACGGGAGCTTATATGACTATTTATATGAATTAAATTAGATGCTCCCCACCAGGGACTGGGCGAAGCCGGGCCAGGTCAGCTAGTACTGAATACATGACATGTTGCACAAATATTCAACTTTAGGGGGGTGCTCTAACTATCCTGTCTTCCGGCTGGAAGAGCTTTGACTATCTTGTCTTGAGGTGGGAACAGCTTTGACTAGCTAGTCTTCTGGGCACAATGTCCGCACACGTCCAAACTGAAAGCTCACTGAGTGGAAGTCGTCTGCAGACTGACTGCTCCTGGTTTGCGTGGAGAGTGGCCTGTGGCGAACGAAACGCCCAATAAACAGAAGTGAGGAATTAAAAAGCCATGAGCAGGACGTGGCGATTTCCTTGGTGAGCCCAGCACCAGAGCGCTATGTGTCAGCTCTGCAATTATGGAAGCCTCCTTGGAAGGCGGGAAATGCCCATTGACTGCCCCTGCCTTCCATGACAGTGAAGCTTCAACCCTTCTAACGTAACCAGCTTTGATGTTGATGGCACCATAACAGTGAGAGTCTCTCAGGAATGCTAATGTGGTTTTAAAAAGAATGCACGCTAAATTTGGATGTGTTGGTCTAAGGGTTTCGGCCCAAGGGTGCCTAACCAGACACACAGCAATCACATCTTGGAAAAAAACACTTCGGATGAACGCGAAGAAGAAGAAGAAGATTGTCTCATCTGACAGCAACACATGAAACAGTTCCTTGGATCCCAAATGCTATCCACACTTCTGGTAGCCATGCAGACAACACACGGACCAGTATACTGATCCCATGTGCTACCCACACCACCACCAGTCATGCAGACAACACATGGACCAGTTTACTGATCCCACTTTCTACCTTATTTTAGTAGTTTAGTTTATTCTACCTCAGTTATGGTCATATTTTTGTCATTGTCTAGCTACCTGTTGAGTGCTGTGCCTGCACAGATTGCAGGCATGTCGTTGATGTGTGTGTTCATGCCGGCATGTCCTTGATGTGTGTGTGTTCATGCAGGCATGTCCTTGATGTGTGTGTGTGTGTTCATGCAGGTATGTCCTTAATGTGTGTGTTCATGCAAGCGTGTCCTTGATATGTGTGTGTGTGTGTGTTCATGCAGGTATGTCCTTGATGTGTGTGTTCATGCAAGCGTGTCCTTGATGTGTGTGTTCATGCTGGTGTGTCCTTGATGTGTGTGTTCATGCAGGTATGTTCTTGATGTGTGTGTTCATGCTGGTGTGTCCTTGATGTGTGTGTTCATGCTGGTGTGTCCATGATGTGTGTGTGTGTGTGTGTTCATGCAGGCATGTCCTTGATGTGTGTGTGTGTGTTCATGCAGTCATATCCTTGATGTGTGTGTGTTCATGCAGGCATGTCCTTGATGTGTGTGTGTTCATGCAGGCATGTCCTTGATGTGTGTGTTCATGCAGGTGTGTCCTTGATGTGTGTGTTCATGCTGGTGTGTCCTTGATGTGTGTGTGTGTGTTCATGCAGGTGTGTCCTTGATGTGTGTGTTCATGCAGGCATGTCCTTGATGTGTGTGTGTTCATGCAGGCATGTCCTTGATGTGTGTGTGTTCATGCAGGCATGTCCTTGATGTGTGTGTGTGTGTTCATGCAGGTATGTCCTTGATGTGTGTGTTCATGCAAGCGTGTCCTTGATGTGTGTGTTCATGCTGGTGTGTCCTTGATGTGTGTGTTCATGCAGGTATGTTCTTGATGTGTGTGTTCATGCTGGTGTGTCCTTGATGTGTGTGTTCATGCTGGTGTGTCCTTGATGTGTGTGTTCATGCTGGTGTGTCCATGATGTGTGTGTGTGTGTGTGTGTTCATGCAGGCATGTCCTTGATGTGTGTGTGTGTGTGTGTGTTCATGCAGTCATGTCCTTGATGTGTGTGTGTTCATGCAGGCATGCCCTTGATGTGTGTGTGTTCATGCAGGCATGTCCTTGATGTGTGTGTTCATGCAGGTGTGTCCTTGATGTGTGTGTGTTCATGCAGGCATGTCCTTGATGTGTGTGTTCATGCAGGCATGTCCTTGATGTGTGTGTTCATGCAGGCATGTCCTTGATGTGTGTGTTCATGCAGGTATGTCCTTGATGTGTGTGTTCATGCAGGCATGTCCTTGATGTGTGTGTGTGTGTGTGTGTTCATGTAGGCATGTCCTTGATGTGTATGTGTATAATGATAAAGATTTGTGTTTATGCAGGCGTCTCATTCTGGCTTGTCCCTGAACTACATTTCTTACATTTTGTAAATAAACATGTCATTGAGATTCTGTTGTCATGTCAGACAATCATTCTCATTTGGAATAAATATAACGTCATTCATAATTTAGGTTTTACTAAACCGTTGGGCATCAGAATTCAAATGTCTTTTATGTTATGTACGTATCTATGTTTACATGATATGTACATATTTTCATTTCTCAAACTTAGGGTTGTGTTTGTCTATTAGTTGAAACGTGTGGATTATTTATCTGTAGAGGAAACATTTTAGTTTTTTTTAGCTAAGTGTTCTTGTTTTAATTGTTTTGTATTTGTTAATTAATACAGTTGTGGTAGATATGGTGGTGCTTGTATTCTTCTTCTTCTTCTGCATTCATCTGGAGAGTTTTTTCGGACATGATTGCATTGTGCCTGTTTACAGCAAAGCTGTGTTACTGCACCTTTAGGCCGACACATCCGACTTCTGTGGGCATTTGTTGACCAGGTTAGACTTACCAGGTGTTTCAAAGGACATATGACTCTCACACAGACATAATTGCATTGTGCCTGTTTACAGCAGAGCTGTGCACTTGCGCCTTTCGGTTGACACATCCTACTTCTGCAGGCATTTATTGACAGGTTTAACCTTCCCGGATAGTGGCGGCTTGTATATGTGTATGTCTTCCATTTCATTGTATTTCCAGTTGTCTTCTTTAATTGGGTTTCCAGTTGTCTTCCTAAACATGCAGGTAAGGTAATTTGCGATAAATAGGCCTATGCAATAGATTTTCTGTTTAGAGGAAAGAATTTAAACAGTCTGTGAGAGTACAGATTGGAGATTATGAAAACAGATCTGGCTTACAGCTGATAAATATTGTACACTGAAATATGGAATCTGTGAACATAGAAGACTGAATACTTCATTCTGTGCTGGTTACCTGCAGGAGTGGCAAAACCATATCCCTTGGAATCCAGTAGCCCTCCTACTTTCATCAGATCACAATTCCTGTTGTTGACATACAAATATTCATATCAACATTACATAGTTACACAGCAACACTGTATTGTTGTCACACAATATTGTTTCTTATCCTACAACATTAGACTCAACACAGCGACATTAGATCATTATCACAAAACATGTAGTTATATTAACATTTATTTGTTGTAAACGTTAGCTAAATGTAAGATAGTCAGTTGTTATGATGTGAACATTTAGCTGTCATCAAGTAAACATATATTTGTCAATATATGAACTTTGAGTTGTAGTTGCTGTCAAGAATATAACAAACATCAGTTGTGCTTCTGGGCAGGAACAATATAACAAACATCAGTTGTGCTTCTGGGCAGGAACAATATAACAAACATCAGTTGTGTTTCTGGGCAGGAACAATATAACAAACATCAGTTGTGCTTCTTGGCAGGAACAATATAACAAACATCAGTTGTGCTTCTTGGCAGGAACAATATAACAAACATCAGTTGTGCTTCTTGGCAGGAACAATATAACAAACATCAGTTGTGTTTCTGGGCAGGAACAATATAACAAACATCAGTTGTGTTTCTGGGCAGGAACAATATAACAAACATCAGTTGTGTTTCTGGGCAGGAACAATATAACAAATATCAGTTGTGTTTCTGGGCAGGAACAATATCACAAATATCAGTTGTGTTTCTGGGCAGGAACAATATAACAAACATCAGTTGTGTTTCTGGGCAGGAACAATATAACAAACATCAGTTGTGTTTCTGGGCAGGAACAATATAACAAACATCAGTTGTGTTTCTGGGCAGGAACAATATAACAAACATCAGTTGTGTTTCTGGGCAGGAACAATATAACAAACATCAGTTGTGTTTCTGGGCAGGAACAATATAACAAACATCAGTTGTGCTTCTGGGCAGGAACAATATAACAAACATCAGTTGTGTTTCTGGGCAGGAACAATATAACAAACATCAGTTGTGTTTCTGGGCAGGAACACATCACACTCTAGTTACGATAGTTGTCATGGACAATCAGAGAGTTGTAAAGGTTGACATGCATATATCAGTGAGTTGTAGTTCTTGACATGGATATATCAGTGAGTTGTAGTTCTTGACATGGATGCATCAGTGAGTTGTGATGGTTGATATGTATATATCAGTGAGTTGTAGTTCTTGACATGGATATATCAGTGAGTTGTAGTTCTTGACATGGATATATCAGTGAGTTGTAGTTCTTGACATGGATATATCATTGAGTTGTAGTTCTTGACATGGATATATCAGTGAGTTGTAGTTCTTGACATGGATGCATCAATAAGTTGTAAAGGTTTATATGGATATATCAGTGAGTTGTGATTGCTGACATGTAAATGTATGCTATCAAGGATATATCAATGGGTTGTATTGTTGACGTGGATATATTAATGAGTTGTAATTCTTTATCTGTTAGTTAGTTAGTTAGTCGAGGTTCCAACTTCACGGCAACGGGTCATCCCCATTATGCTCCATTCCCGTGCCAGCGAATATCACACAAAATGCTCCCCACTGTCCAATGTGAAAAGTGGAATAGACAGGAGTCTCGGCAATCCAACAGCCCACACAGGTACACTGTGCATAATGCCGCCGTCAGAATGTCAACACAAAATTCATCCACGAATACCACAGTTCATCGTCGATGGACTCGGCAGTCACCAGAAAGACCTCATTGACCCAGGTTTTCTCACACGGCTCGGTCTCTTACCACAGGGCGACCCACCGAAAGTGTCGCACAAAGCACAAACTCCTCAGATTCAGCGCTGACTCCCAGGAGTCTCCCGAAAAATGCACTCATGAACCAAACGGGCAAACAGTCAATTCAGCAACTGCCGGTAGCCATTGTTCCGAACATGCAGTTCACTGTACAGGACAGATGTAAAAGCATTCCACGCAAATTTCACAGCTCACGGTGTCACCCACGCACTCACTCAGTAGCAGAGCGACGGAACCATGTACTACCAGTCCAACATGAGGAATATGCGACTGCAAACCGTAGCCACAAGCATAAACACACCACAGGCTTTAACGGCTCAATGCCTAACCGCCATGTTGGCGACCGGAAGTGTCTTGATCTATCAAACGCAAGCTATGTTTTTTGCGGAATATGTCAAACATATTTGTCTTTTTGGACATGAATACATCAAGGAGTTGTCTTTCGTGAGAAGAATATTTTAAACATAAGTTACCGCTATTATAGGGAGGAATTAAATAAATAAAGTGTCTGTCTGTGTTTCCCTCTCTCATAGAGATATATCAAGAATGGATGTTTTCATGTACAGACCTGCCTAGGTCAGGATCTGCCTATGATCTGAGTGTAATGTTATGTGTATGTTAGATCAGGTGTATGTGTGTGTATATGTAATTTTGTGTATATGTGTGTGTGGCATGACCTGTGTGTAATAATCTGTGTGTATGTATGAGTGTCACATGACCTGTGTGTATGTATGGGTGTCACATGAGCTGTGTCGGCCATGACACACACATCATAAATGCATTACAAACATGATTACATGCATACAATATATATATGCCATATGTGAAGACACATGTATGATATATGAATGAGTGATACGCAGGATGCCATGACACATGTTTGATATACGAATGAGTGATATGCAGGATGGGATGACACATGTATGATATATGAATGAGTGATATGCAGGATGCCATGACTCATGTATGATATATGAATGAGTGATATGTAGAATGGGATGATGCATGTATGATAATTAAATGATAACGTACATAATGAATCTCATGCAATATATGAAGCACATACACAGCGACACACATACAACATATGCAGGTATTACGTGATGTCACTCACCTGTGAATGACGTATTCCACTGTGGTAGATTCTGTAATGTAAGCGTACTGCCCAGTCTTCACCCGCTCCACCGCCTGGGTCAGGTTCTTGACAAAACTCAGCTCAGGTGTAGCATTCATAAACTTCCACATTTTCTCATACGTGGCAATACGGTTATTCTGTGAACACATATATCATAAAACTGCACTTGTACATACGATTATTCTGTGAACACAAGCATCATAAAGCTATACTTGTACATGTGATTATTCTGTGAACATAAGCATCATAACAATACACTTGTACATACAATAATTACTGGAACACATGCATCCTAAAGCTACACATGTACATATGAGTATTCTGTGAACACAAGCTTCTTAAAACTACACTTGTACATATGAGTATTCTGTAAACACAAGCTTCTTAAAACTACACTTGTACATATGAGTATTCTGTAAACACAAGCTTCTTAAAACTACACTTGTACACAGCAATTCAATTACTCTGTGGATACATGGATACCTGATAAATCTGATCATAGATTATTCTGTGGATACATGGATACCTGAGAAATCTGATCATAGAACTATTCTTGGCTTTCAGTCTGTCCGCTGTTGGCTTTTAAGTGTTGGATATGGTTCATGGCAAATGATTTCTGGATGAGCCAGGTGAAGGACAGTGTGAGAAGCCATGTTGGTAAAAGCTGACATGTGATTGTTACATTGTGCTTAAAAAAGGCACTTTAACTACAACTCATGGCAGGAGCAAATGTGACTGATCAGATCAATTCACGCGGTAAATTTTCGTCCACAATGGATGCATGTGAGGTCACTCAGGCTTCAAGGTCACATAAGGGGTTATGGGGCAGCTACTAATTACCAACTAATCAACGAGCCAGTGACAAAGCAACAATAAGCCAACAACCAACCAACCAACCAACCAATCACCAACTTTCAACCCAACCCATCAACCAACCACCAATAAATCAACTAGATGAGTTGTTGTGTTGAGTTGAGTCAAGAACCGACATCACTGCACTCAGGACATTCCCATACGTGCTCAGTCTCCTCGTTCAACAGCCAGCGAAGAGCCGTACTACTAATCGTTCCCACTGCTACGTGATTAAATGTTCTCCTGGTCTTCCCTCTCAGTTTTGAGATTCTTCCAGAACCCCTGCCGATCCCCCGCAATCTCATTCTTTCCACATATGAGTTCTCAATCTGTTCCTCCGCCTTCGCCACCTGGTCCCACAAGCTCACGACCACCTCCCCATTGTCCATAGGCAAACTATCACCAAGTGGTGCATTCCCTGCTAGCCTATCAGCCTCTTCATTCCCACGTACCCCCGCATGGCCAGGGCAAAATATCCATACAATTCACACAATCTATGACCTCTGAAGCGAAGAGAGCCATTCCACACGAAACATTTCTTTCTCCACCTTGCTAAGCATATTCTTTGAATCCGTAATGAACACAACGTGTGTTGCAGTAGTCTCCTCTAGCCACCGGAATGCCGCTGTTACTGCCTCCACCTCCATTCTCGTGCTGGAGGTTGCAGTCTCATATGCCAGGCTCTCCTTTTTCAAGACTCGCCCATTAGCCTTTGCAATAAAACCCCAGCCACTACGTCTGTTTCTCACCACTGACCTATCGGTGTAGATGATTATGTCACCTTGATGTGTGTTGCTCTGGATCAGCTGTTGCACTTCAAACTCAGTGCGGCCCGCTGCCCATTCTCTGCACTCACGGCACAGTGTTATTATTACATTGTGCCAGTCCGTCATGTCATCCGAAACTTCAACCCACTCTCTTTCACGATTGATGGTCTCTAGATCACACACCTGACGCATAGAAAGTTCTGCCTGTGCCATCCAGGACCTGCCTCGTCTTAGTCTATGACCCTTCACCATATCCATTGCTACATGCAGCGGGTGATTCCTGTCTGCAGCAACTCTCAGGTACCATTTGACCTGAAGGACCCTATGCCTATCCATCATTGTAAGTAGTGCCAGGATATGCCTCATGCAGATAATTGGTGTGTCCTTTGTGCACCCCAGTAAATCAACCAACTAGCCATAAACAAACCAACCAACCAATCAACCAACACCCCAATCTATCTGAAATTATTACTTTTTAAATCTATTCACAAATTGTCACGACATCTGTTTTACACACATACATTCCATTGGCACCTTGCTGTCTTGACTGACAATTGTTTGTGCTTCAAAAAGGCATAATAACTATTACCCATGGCGGTAGCAAAGTGGAGAGTGGAAAAGAAGAAGCAACAAAGACATTTATGATCTGTTTAAGTCCCCGCTAATCACTGGTATCATGAAGGCTAATAGACTGCAATGGCTGGGGCATATAGAAAGAATGGAAGATAATAGGGAAACAAAACTCGCTTACACTCAAGAAATAAATGACCGTAGACCCCGAGGTAGACCAAGAAGATGGTGGAGAGATAATATACATACAGACCTACAAGCACTTGGAATCAGTGACGGGCAAGAGAAGGTCAACCAGAGAGACGAATGGAGACGGCTTGTATCTGCAGCAAAAAACCTCAGCTCGGAATGCTGAAGAAGAAGAAGAAGGTAGCAAATGTGACTGATAAGGCCAATTTGTGCTGTAAATGTTCATCCACAATGGGTGCATGTGAATACATGGTCATTTCCTCCATCATGCACCATCTTACGTCTCAAACGCTTGGTGTGTGACTTTTCTGCAATAATTTTCTCCTTTGACTTTATTCCATTTCTGATATTTGCCCTCCATGCAACACGTTCAGCGGCAACTTGCTCCCAATGTGCATTATCAATGCCTGTATCAATCATGTCCCGCTTACACACATCTTTGTATCGTAGTAGAGGTCGACCCAGAGATCTCTTACCCATCTGTAATTCACCAAAAAAGATGTCCTTTGGTATTCTACCATCATCCATCCTCCTAAGATGTCTTATCCATCTAAGTCTACAAAGACTGAGCATGGAATAAACGGTCACACAACCTGATCTTTCCAATACTTCAGTATTTGTGATTTTGTCTTGCCACTTAATACCAAGAATTCTTCGCAGACACCGCATATGAAAGCTGTTTAAACGGTTCTCTTGGCGTGAGTAAGTTGTCCAGGCTTCACTGCCATAAAGAAAAGTACTAAGGACACAGGCTTGGTAGACGAGGACTTTTGTTTTGGCAGTAAGCTTTCTGTTCTCCCAGACTCTTTTCCTTAACCTGTTCATTGTTGTTGCTGCCTTACCAATTCGGATGTTGATTTCCTGATCTAGGGACAATTTGCTATTTACCACTGATCCTAAATATGCAAAATGGTCTACCATCTCTAGTTCGGCGTCGTCAATAAAGATTGATGGTACCCCATGTGCACCTTGTGACATAATCTGTGTCTTCTTTTTGCTAATTGTTAAACCAAATTCAGAACAAGCATTGGAGAATGCAGATAGTAGACATTGTAATTCTTCCTCAGAATGGGTCGTAACCACAGCATCATCTGCAAAAATCAACTCTCTGATCAGTACCCTCCTAATTTTTGTCTTGGCCTTCAATCTCTGAGCATTGTAGAGGGCGTGATGTGAGCGTGAGTGAATGTATATACCACCATCCTGATCACGAAAGGCATATTTCAGTAGAAGTGAAAAGTATATTCCAAAGAGGGTGGGAGCTAGTACACAACCTTGCTTAAATCCACTCTTGATTTCAAACTCTTCAGAAGTTGCATCATCAAACTTGATTATACCCTTCATGCCTGTGTGGAACGATTCCTCAATGGACAGAAGAGTTGTTTACACACATAAACTTAAGAATACAAAATATTTCTCAATCAAAAACGCATATATGTGTGCCATCCCTATACTGCTGCACATCTAGGTCAGTGATTATTTCATAATTAACTGATTCATTGCCAAGAGCTGATTAAACAGCTCAATAGAACTCTAGTCTGCCAAAAGCCGATAATTTGGCTTAGTGTTGACAGTGCATTATTTGTTTCATTTCTCTTATTTTACACAATTTTTAGTGCCCTGAAAATGAAAATTTACACATAGAAAAGATATGCCTTTTAAACAATATCTGACAAGACGCTTGGAGTAATCATTTTCTGAGAAAAACAGATTGTGAAAGTGGTTTGTTTTTATTATTTTAGAAATGACAAGGCCCATTGGTTCTCGACTCATCGATTATACCAGATTATTGTTTTAAATAATTTTAGAATATAGTTGTTCTGATTTAAAGAACTTTGTGAAAGATTCTAAAACTGATAGCAAGTGCAGTAATGTTGTTATTCAGTTAAATTATTTAGCAATATGGAAAATAAACCTAACAGTGAAAGGTTGCGTTCTTATGATGGCACATGTTGAATTTTGCTTGCTCTAATGGGTCACACTTGTGCCCCTAAGTTTGCTTTGCCTATCACAAGTAAGCTGAGGGGTATTTAAATGATTAAATTTAAAAGGATAATACTTATAACTAAATAGAAAATAGTGCATATATTCTAATGAGTACAAATCTGCCTCGTGTTTTCCTGACTTTTCCCATTTTGTGTGAAAATGATGTGCTTTGGAATATTGTTTTACTAGTGTTTTGATGGTGTTAAGGAGCAATTCTTGTGATATGGTGAAGAAAAGTGGTGTATTTATCATTATTCAGTAAATTTAATTGGATTATCATCAAAGGTCTGTAAGGTGTGGAATGCGCCTGGCCCTGCAGCCAGCAGGGTTAGGATCGGCTAGCCTCTCCCAGGAGGGGTGAAGAGCGAAAATTAGTAGCCTGCCGATGACCCGCAGACTACACAAGTCAACCCCCACCTCCACGTGGTGCAGACCGGGCAACCATGACCGCGAGGTCATGGGCTAACGGGGCTATGGCTCGCCATAGGGGATGGACTCCCTGTGGTCAGATTAGTGTCCTAAACCTGCGACTGGCCTAGCAAGCCGGCAGGGGATCTTCATACTGCTCGTAGAAAAACTAAGAAGTATAAACGGACTGACCCAAACGGCTATCGACCCGGCAATGTTAACGGACTACGAGATAACCAATAAGTGAACAAAAACACATCCTAATAAGATGGAAGCAGTATTTCGAACAACTTCTCAACATCCCATCACATGTCACAGGAAGTCAAGAGACCTACACAGATGTCACCGAGGAACTAGAACCAGACATACTAAAAGAAGAAATTATAGAAGCCATCAGATTAGCCCCATTGAACAAATCACCAGGACAGGATGAAATACCAAATGAACTAATTAAAGCAGCAAGGGAAGTAGGAACAGCTTGGCTACATAGACTATTCAACCATGTTTGGGTAGAACAACAGACACCACGAGACTGGGGAAACGCCATAATTATCCCAATTTGGAAAAACAAAGGCAGCAAAAGAGATTGCACACAATACAGAGGCATTTCACTGTTGAGTCATACTGGGAAAATATTTTGCAAAATTCTTGAAAAAAAGATTACGAACTACTTTAGAACCCCAGCTAAGCGAAACGCAGCTTGGATTTAGGAAAAACAAAGGATGCACAGACGCCATTTTTGCTCTTAGACAACTTATAGAAAAATCAATTGAATTCAATGAAACACTCTACTTAGCCTTTGTTGACCAAGAAAAGGCATTTGATAGGGTAGATAGAAACAAGCTGTGGGAAATCCTTAAACAATATGGAGTGAGTACACATCTAACAAACCTATGTAGAAGTTTATACGACAACAGTGAATGCATAGTGAGAGCAACTGGAGGACACTCAGAACCCTTCACCATAAGATCTGGAGTACGACAAGGTTGTGTCCTGTCCCCTCTCTTGTTCATAACATATATAGACAACATATGTAAAGAAACCAGCCAAGCAGAGACAGCAAGAATACCGCATGACGAGAACACAGAAGAAGAACCATCTGCAAATCTAACCATTAGAGAACTCCTGTTTGCGGACGACCAAGCACTAATAGCAAAATCAGAAGCTGAATTACAAGACCACATGAATAGTCTAAACGAAATGTGTAGGGAACATAACATGAAAATTAGCACAAGCAAAACAGAGGTAATGACTATAACTAAAGAAGAACAAACAGCAACAATTCACCTAAACGAACATCCCTTGAAACAAGTAAAGAGCTTCAAGTACCTAGGAAGTATAATATCATCAAATGGCAGATCAGAAGACGAGATCGAAAATAGGTGCAATAAGGCAAATCAACTCATTGGACAAATGGCACCAATACTAAAGAACAAACATGTATCAATAACTACTAAGAAAGCACTTTACAACACAATCTTCCTACCAACTCTGTGCTACCAATGCCAAACCTGGACAATGACAGAAAAAGAGAAAAGAAAAATCACAACAACAGAAATGAGGTTCCTGAGAAGAATACTCAACGTATCAAGAAGAGATAAGATCAGAAATGAAGAAATCAGGACTAAAGTGGGGGTTAAAGCTGCTCTAGATTTTATTAGAAAGCAGCAAGTCAAATGGTTTGGCCATGCAAGTAGGCTACCAGTCAACAGCATGCCACAACAGGCAATGACGTACAGACCAGATGGAAACAGAGGAAGAGGCCGACCACGTAAACGCTGGACGGAGGGAATAACAGAATCCATGGGAATGTCGATATACGAAGCCCATAACCGGGCACTCTCACGAAGTTTATACTTCACCTCGACACCGCAAGGTACAAGAGGAACATGATGAGATGAGAGATCATCAAAAATTAAGAAGTAGTGCCTTGGTGTCGCATTTTGCGCACCTCAGTTCATCTCAAAGTTGCACGCTACAGCTCCAAAACACATAGTGCCTGCGCTAATTTGTATTGGAATGTTAGGAATGTTGTATCATGTCTAAAAATAGAGGTGTCACTCGATGATGGACAGATCACACATTCAAATCTTAGACATCGATTGGTTGACCTAGCCTTGGCAGCGTCTCTGCAAAGACTGCTGGGAAGGTAGAAGCCTAAGAATGCACACATCCAAGTTGAAATCCGTAGGAGACGGTTGTATTTTCAGAATCGGATTATTCACTTGAGTGTCCCTCACCTGATTCAGAGTCAGAGTACCTCTGATAATGGATATGTAGCTGATATATACGTCAGGTAAAGCTTTGTGTATGTGAGATCTGTGTGTGAAACGGTCCAGCAGGTAAGAACATATATTCTTCAATGTGGAGATAGCCGCCAACATCTGTCCCTGTCTGATGCAATGGCTGATTCCGCCATCACTGTCTTGAAATATCTAACTTCATCTTATCTTCTGTTTCCAAAAGAAGTGCTGTACTGTACACTACATCTTAAGCTGTGAGAAGAGGCAAGTCTAAGCCCAGAATGATGTTCTAATCTAAAACCCTATAGCTTCTGGATTTCATTCAGAGCCTGGTTTAGTAAAAGAAATGCTGTGACTTCTGCACCGACCGCTGCCCCCTTTTCAACCCACAGCCAATCTTCAGCACACGAGAATGAGAGAAGGAGGATTGAATGTTTTCTTTCTCTTGTCTTTACACGTCCGCAGCATTGTGAGGAAATTTATGTAGCATGACTGATTAGCATTGATAGCAAGTCAAGCATTTTAATCTGCCATGACATTCGAACCGAGTTGTAGAATGACCACCACTGCGTATAGCACTCTTGTCGAACTGAAGTCAAGCTAATAACCCAGTCTAGGCACTCTAGCGAATGAAGAAGAAGAAAATTGATATTGGAGAGAGAGAATGACCTTGTGTTTTGTTATCTCATTTCTAGATCTCTGTGTGTATATATGTTATTGTCAATGGATGAAAGGCGGAGTGAAATTTAACAATGAGTACTTTACCTGTACATCAATCTTCATTCCATACTCATGACAATAACATATAAATGAGAATATTCATTGTATGCTTCCATACATTAATGCTTTTGATCAACATGTGGAATGTTATTTTATTAAATCACCTCCCTGTTTGAAGAAGTAAAGGAAGATATACATCTGATGCTTCCATGCATTATAACTGCTAACCAGCCTGGGAAATATCACTAGTATTATTGCACCACTGTGTGTAAAAGTAAGTAAATAGTGATATGCTTTCATGCAATCCCACTTCTAACCAACATGGGACATATCACTCAGAATATCATCCCAGTGTTAGAAGAGGTAAGTAAAAGAAACGACAGAAGAAGTAAGAAAGAATAAACATGAATGTAAACAGGCAAACTAAACATCTGATATAGCCCTGATGTGGTATTATGAGTTTATATGAATGATATGCCATCACAATTCTGTTCTGTATCATTGCGGTTCAGGATCAGATCTTGCTGTGTGTATTTCTTCATGTAACTTCATCAGTCTGCTAGCCTTGTCATTTCACTGTTATCTGTGTCCTCTGTGAGAACATCAATATATTCAGATCACTATGTACAAGAGCAACAGAAGATATGGCCTTACAGATGAAATAAAAGATGTCTGATACCAGTACAAAAAAGAGACTCTCAACTTGTAGGTACTGCCTGATTCTTCTACTTTCTAAAACTTCTCTCTGTAGCCTCTTTTCATGCTTGTCGACTGAAGAACCATCATCAGTTGAATACATATGAATAGGAGCACTATGTTTATTCATAAAAGGTGAGGAAGACGGTGTTCGCATAATTAGATAGAAGGACAGACTGTTGAGTAAAAGATGGACAGAACCAGAACTATCATGCCAATAATCAGCTGGAAAGAAAATTAGGGATTCTTGCACTACGTCAAGTGGACAGTTACCCCAAATCTGTTATTTCAGTAGATTTATATATTCTCATCTCGAAGCAAAACAATTCACAGTGGAACTGCCAGCCTAATCACTCCCACCAATATCAAGTGCTTATGTTATCTGGATATCCTCACAAAACCAACATGTCACACTCCAATACCCATACCACCGTCACCCCAGTGAACTTGAATAACTGTTGCCAAAGTCATAGAACATTCTAGAGACTAAAAACATTGATATTGATAACTTCAAGGTAAACCTGTGTAGAGACATTTATTTCAACGTCATGGATCCAGGGAACATCAACCTGAACATTTATAAACCCAAAGACAGTGATATGAAGGAAGTTTGTGGATAGGCTAAGTGACAATCTGGACTATTTACATATTTAAAAACAACCAGTGGAGTTGAAAAATACCTCAGTGACATTTATACATTATCTACTGTGTTGATTAATTGTAATTCATGTCTTCAGAATATGCACTTCTTGCTTTTAATTCCACAGCATTTTAGAAATTAAACTGATGTTAAATTTACTTCTTCTCTTATCAAGTACACTGTGATGTGACAAATTTTCATATGTGTTTCAGTTATTGTTAATGGATCACATAATTGAAGAATCTGGAATGATAGGTGGCTGCGTAACCACAAATAGACAGCAACGTCCAGTTCTATTGTAAGCTCCCAGGTTCCAAGTTATTCATAAAGGAGAACTTAACAACATATACATTTTCTTGCAACCGTTTCACCTATACGAGAAAATGGATGCAAGTGGGGGTTCACGAGCTAACTAAGTATCTCCTCTTCTGGGAAGGTTCAAATTTGAGTGAAGACTTAAATATTCCTGGGAATACCCTAGATTTCCTGAGCCTATATGGGGCACTTGGACTTCCAAGGACCCATCCACTCCAAACGAAATTAGTCCCATCGTTCTAGCTTGACTTCATTACAGGGCAGGTCAGGGTGGGTACTGCACTTTCCTCCCAACATACCATATTTGGTAAGTGGAAATTTTAAATAATTGTCACTCATATCTTTAATTTTTGTTTTACAAAATTTAACATTATTATTATAATATTTCTAATCTATAGCAATAGTAGCAATACTGACATGTTCTTTGTGCAATCTTCTTTAATTTGATATATAATACAATATTGCAGCTACAATTTTAACCGTTGTTTGAGCATTACTGTGGCACACCCCTACTTCCCATTTTCTGCCATAAATTTTTGGTTGGTCCAAACCCACTTATTGATTGGCAGTGAATCAGGTAACTTCACCATTTTGATGATTCATCAGTGGGAGTCTATGTGGCGAAGTGGTAAAGCCACTTTACTCGGGCTCCAAAGGTTGTAGGTTAAATTCCGGGCCGCGTCCTTCAGTTCATGAGTTAAATTTTTTTAAGACTGCTGTGGGTCGTCGCAAGAACTACAGAGTTCATGCTTTACGTGACGCTTTCTGTGCTGTGGAAAGATACCAAGTCATATGGGATAAAACCCGGTGCAATGAAGTCGACCCTGTCGACTTTTAAGCAACTAATTTTTTATTTTTAAGATTCATGAAAGAGGGAGCAATAACTCTTCATCCTTCACCAGTTCCCTGCACTCATGTCATTTTATCCCCAGTGTGTCTTGAATATTCTGTGTCCTCTGTCGTGCTGGTGGATCCCTGCCTTTCTTCCATGAACTACGCTTGTCATTACTTGTCTGTCTAAATCACCGTGATGTTGAATTTTGCTGAAGTATTTCAGTCTCTGAGACATATTATTGATTTCAGTGTCTCAGACATATTATTTATGAGCCAATGTCAGATCTTGAAGAATATCAGTATTTTTCTTTTGTTGTTGATAATAAGCACCATTACCCTCTTTGGACAACGATCACTGACTTAATTATTGATGTGAGCCAGGGATGGACCCTAATATAACTTATCATTGAGATTGAATGGGGTAGAGGTCATGTTGAAATCGAAAGTGAGCATCTTCTTGATTAATGATATTCTAAGAATGCGTCTGCAACATTTAGTCCACAGGCCTAAATTTTCTTGAGTTGTGTTTATAGCATGGTCCATGATTCACTGTCGCACGTCACCCCTGGAAAGATGGATGATCTCAAAAATCTTGCTTTTTGTGTAAAATTAATGCAACAAGAAATATCAATTTCAAGCATGAAACTGACCTTGAAGAAATCCATAGTGGCCCCACCCTCAAATGTGCCGTATTTGATCCTGGACTGCTTGGCCAGGTCGTCAGCACTGTTGATGTCAGAAACCATGCGTTCCACTGTGAGGAAAGCTGCCAGGTTGGCCGTGTAGGAGGAGATCATGATGAGCGTGAAGAACCACCACATGCCAGCTACCATTCGCGTGGACAGGGCTCTTGGGGCAATCTCACAGCCTGCCACGTTGGCACAAACAGGATTAGTGAAAATACATTGCTAAGTCTTTATTATTTTTTTCTGTAATATTCTGCTCTGCTTGTTTTAACTTTAAAAAAAATAAATAGGCACTTATTTAAAACTAAAATAACGTTTGTTTTGCTCGAATTTTGTTGTGTGTTCATATGTTGCAGATATTTTCCTCACATTTACATAAACAGCTCATAGAATGTATAACATAACATGTCTGGTCCTTGCATACAATAGTCTTGATGCTTTCTGGTGCTAGTGGGTGCACTGTGCAAGGATTCTCCTTTGTGATCTGTGGGAGAACACTTGGGCATAGGTTTATATATCCGTGTGTGATGTGTGGGAGGAGACTGGGGTTCTTATGGATATATCCATGTGTGATGTGTGGGAGGAGACTGGGGTACTTATGGATATATCCATGTGTGATGTGTGGGAGGAGACTGGGGTATGTATGGATATTTCCATGTGTGATGTGTGGGAGGACACTGGGGCACTATATATCTGTGTGATCTGTCGGGAGACTGGGGCACTATGGATATATCCATGTGTGATGTGTGGGAGGAGACTGGGGTACTATGGATATATCCGTGTGTGATGTGTGGGGGGGGGGGGGGAGACTGGGGTAATAATGTAGGTATGTGTACATGTCCACAACAAATGTCAATCACCAATGAAAAACTGAAGATGTCAGAGAATCTGACAACCTGGCTTCCATAAGTCACAGCAATGGGGATAGTTGGAGGGAAGTAGGAAGGAGACAGGTCACAGCAATGGGGATAGTTGGAGGGAAGTAGGAAGGTGACAGGTCACAGCAACAGAGAACTTAGACTATAGTGAGAGCCAATGGCATGACACCAGTAAATAATCACTAGAACATAAGTTGAAAACATGCATCTTTCCTCTCACAACATATGTTGAGATACATGCATCTTTCCTCTAACAACATATGTTGAGACACATGCATCTTTCCTCTCAAAACATGTGCAATCAATAAGTAAGAAAAATGGGATTTTTGAACTTAAGAACAATTCAAAACAATGTTTCTTTATCTGTGATATCCATAATGGCTAAAGATCCACTGACCTTGCTGCATGATGGAGCCAATCGTGAACCAGAGACTATTCATGACTGTGAACTGGTTCTCAACCTCGTCTGTGTCCGGGTTGCAAGGGTGCGGGTTGCACCACTCGTACGGGCTGAACCGGGCGATGACAAACAGCATGAAGCTGACACACAGGTAGGCAGCAATCATGTACACCCACACCTGCATGTCATACACCAGCAAATCTTGTCTCAACAAACAGCATTGAAATAAACATGCAAGAATTGTCTCAACAAACAACATTGACATAAACATGCAAGAATTGTCTCAACAAAAAATGTTGGCATACATATGCAAGCATTGTCTCAGTGAAGAAAGGCTGCATAAACAAGCAAGAATGATCTAACAGACAATACTGGCGCATACAAAAAATATTGTGTCAGCAAAAAATGTTGGCACAAACAGTAAAGTATTGTTTCAACAAATGATATTGGTACAAACAATGCAGTATTGTTTCCAGAAATGATATTGGCACAAACAATAAAATATTGTTTCAACAAATGATATTGGCACAAACAATAATGCATTTCTTCAACAAATGATATTGGCACAAACAATGCTGTATTTTTTCAACAAATGATACTGGCACAAGCAATAAAGTATTGTTTCAACAAATGATATTGGCACAAATAATAAAGTATTGTATCAACAAATGATATTGGCACAAATAATAAAGTATTGTTTCAACAAATGATATTGGCACAAATAATAATGTATTTCTTCAACAAATGATATTGGCACAAACAATGCTGTATTTTTTCAACAAATGATACTGGCACAAGCAATAAAGTATTGTTTCAACAAATGATATTGCCACAAATAATAAAGTATTGTATCAACAAATGATATTGGCACAAATAATAAAGTATTGTTTCAACAAATGATATTGGCACAAATAATAAAGTATTGTATCAACAAATGATATTGGCACAAACAATTAAGTATTGTTTCTACAAATGATATTGGCACAAACAATTAAGTATTGTTTCAACAAATGATATTGTCACAAACAATTAAGCATTGTTTCAACAAATGATACTGGCACAAACAGGCTAACTAATTTATGATTATCATGAATAAAATGTATCAACAATTATCTATCTCTATTCAGAAACAAAAGAAGTTGGATATTTCAATCGAAAAGTGCACATTTTTAACTTTGCAAACTGGCAGAATACAATAAAGTTCAAAACGAAAATGTTGAATGAACGAAGAATCAAGTACAGGAAGGCCCCCACTATACGTCGCTTCGGTTTACGTTGTTTCGCTATAACGTTGTTGTCACACATTGGACTAACTTCACTTTACGTAGCTATGTTTTGCCATAATGTCGTTTTGAGGCTGGCGATCAGGCTATTGATATCGGTAAAGTCCATGGTTTACCTCCGAACCACGGTAAGGGCAATTCGTGCGGGTGCTGACAAAATCAAAGAGGGTGCTAAACATGTAACCCCTTTGAGTGCTTCCAAGATCACTTGTACCAGAAGCACTCTTATGGAGAACATGGATTCGCTGTTGGCCGTCTGGATTGAAGACCAGAACCAACGGAATATGCCTGTGAGCAAGATGGTTATTCAAGAGAAAAGTCTCTCTATGAAGATCTAGCTAAGAAAGCAGGTGCGAGCAGTACTAGTAGTACTGATGATAGTTTTGGAGCGAGTCGTGGTTGGTTTGAGCGCTTTATGAAGCGTTGACACCTGCTCAACATTCAGACAACAGGTGAAGCTGGATGTACTGATACTGCAGTTGCAGAGCATTTCTTTGCAGAGATAAATGCCATGATTCAGGAGGGTGGTTACTGTGCAGCATACATTGGACAAATTTTTTATTCAAGCAAAGAAAAGCCAGGAAAAGAGACAGGAAGAGGTTACAGTTTCATCCTCAGATGAAGAGGCAGAATTTAATGCCTCTTCTTCTTCCTCTTCTTCTTCAGCGTTCCGAGCCATTGAGGTTCTTTGCTACAAATACAATCCGTCTCCATTCGTCTCTCTGGTGGACCTTCTCTTGCCAGTCGTTGATTCCAAGTGCTTGTAGGTCTGTACATGTATTATCTCTCCACCGTCTTCTTGGTCTACCTCGGGGTCTACGGTCATTTATTTCCTGAGTGTAAGCGAGTTTTGTTTCCCTATTATCTTCCATTCTTTCTATATGCCCCAGCCATTGTAGTCTATTAGCCTTCATGATACTAATGCCTCTACGTCCCAATAACTCTACCACGCGCCCTCCAACTCACCTCTATTTAGCCAATAAATATCAACAACCATCAAAATAAACATTACATAATACACTGTATTTCATTTAATTCTATGGGAAATAGTGTTTCGCTATTTGTCGTTTCACTCAAAGTTGCATTTTCCAAGAACGCAACCCCGACATTATCCGGGGCTTTCCAGTACTGGGACATCACTATCAACTATTAACATTGATAAAAAGATCAAAGTTCATTAATTGTGATATGAAATTAATAGATTGTGGTTAACAACAAGAGACTTACATCAGCCGACAATGGCGACAAAAATGAGAACAAGTTCAAGGACTTTGGTGTGGGTTTCTTGATCAGGATGGTGATGCCGGTGGTCAGGAATGGTTTGGTGAAGTCCACAGCCTGCTCTCGCTGCAAGTTGATGGTCAGATCACCAATACCGATGTCAGCTTTCTAGGGAGATGCCGAACAAAACAGATCATGATGATAATTGAACAAAACAGATCATGACATCATTGGAACAAAACAGATCATGATGTTACTTGAACAAAACAGATCATGATGATAATTGAACAAAACAGATCATGACGTCATTTGAACAAAACAGATCATGATGTTACTTGAACAAAACAGATCATGATGTTACTTGAACAAAACAGATCTTAATGTTACTTCAACAAAACAGATCTTGATGTTACTTGAACAAAACAGATCTTAATGTTATTTCAACAAAACAGATCTTGATGTTACTTGAACAAAACAGATCATGATGTTACTTGAACAAAACAGATCATGTTGTTACTTCAACAAAAAAGATCTTGATGTTACTTGAACAAAACAGATCATGTTGTTACTTCAACAAAACAGATCTTGATGTTACTTGAACAAAACAGATCTTGATGTTACTTCAACAAAACAGATCTTGATGTTACTTCAACAAAAGAGATCTTGATGTTACTTGACCAAAACAGATTTTGATGTTACTTCAACAAAAGAGATCTTGATGTTACTTGACCAAAACAGATGTTACTTCAACAAAAGAGATCTTGATGTTACTTGAACAAAACAGATCATGATGTTACTTCAACACAACAGATCATGATGTCACTTGAACAAAACACATCATGATGTCACTTGAACAAAACACATCATGATGTCACTTGAACAGAACAGATCATGATGTCATTGGAACAAACTAGATTATGTTGTGACTTGAACAAAAAAGATCATGTCACTTGACAGTCAGTAATGAAGCAATACATCTTTTGACAGTGCCTTATGGCAAGTGGAACAAAGGTACTCGACCCACATTTGTATCGACCAATCAGATCGCAGCATGTGGATTGGTTAGTATCACACTGGCCACCTACCTGTACTTGCCAAGACATTCCTGGTGTTCATTATCTAGGTCACATCATTATCTAGGTCGGGTCATTATCTAGGTCACATCATTATCTAGGTTGGGTCATTATCTAGGTCAGGTCATTATCTAGAATGGGTCATTATCTAGGCCGGGTCAATGTGGATGTGCAGGTCACTTTACAAACACGTGAATCCACCCTGATGCTCACCGAACCCAAGGCCAGTGAGCAGACAGGCCAGGGTCTAGCCTTTTGACCACTTCAGCTCAATTGTTGCTCTGTGCCAGGTTGTAATTGATGATCCACTTCTGTGAGCATTTGTTAAAATAAGTTGGAGATAGTGCCACATTACGTGATCTTTTTTTACTCTAGTTGATCTGACTTTCCCAGTTTCTAACACACAAGTTATGGGGTCTCTTTCACTCTAGTTGATCTGACTTTCCCAGTTTCTAACATACAAGTTATGGGGTCTCTTTCACTCTTGTTGATCTGACTTTCCCAGTTTCTAACACACAAGTTATGGGGTCTCTTTCACTCTAGTTGATTTGACTTTCCCAGTTTCTAACATACAAGTTATGGGGTCTCTTTCACTCTTGTTGATCTGACTTTCCCAGTTTCTAACACACAAGTTATGGGGTCTCTTTCACTCTAGTTGATCTGACTTTCCCAGTTTCTAACACACAAGTTATGGGGTCTCTTTCACTCTAGTTGATCTGACTTTCCCAGTTTCTAACACACAAGTTATGGGGTCTCTTTCACTCTAGTTGATCTGACTTTCCCAGTTTCTAACACACAAGTTATGGGGTCTCTTTCACTCTAGTTGATCTGACTTTCCCAGTTTCTAACATACAAGTTATGGGGTCTCTTTCACTCTTGTTGATCTGACTTTCCCAGTTTCTAACACACAAGTTATGGGGTCTCTTTCACTCTAGTTGATCTGACTTTCCCAGTTTCTAACATACAAGTTATGGGGTCTCTTTCACTCTTGTTGATCTGACTTTCCCAGTTTCTAACACACAAGTTATGGGGTCTCTTTCACTCTAGTTGATCTGACTTTCCCAGTTTCTAACACACAAGTTATGGGGTCTCTTTCACTCTAGTTGATCTGACTTTCCCAGTTTCTAACACACAAGTTATGGGGTCTCTTTCACTCTAGTTGATCTGACTTTCCCAGTTTCTAACACACAAGTTATGGGGGTCTCTTTCACTCTAGTCAATCTGACTTTGCCAGTTTCTAACACATAAGTTATGGGGTCTCTTTCACTCAAGTAAATCTGACTTTCCCAGTTTTTAACACATAAGTTATAGGATCTCTTTCACTCTAGTTGATCTGACTTTCCCAGTTTCTAACACATAAGTTATGGGGTCTCTTTCACTCTAGTCAATCTGAATTTCCCAGTTTCTAACACATAAGTTATGGGGTCTCTTTCACTCTAGTCAATCTGACTTTCCCAGTTTCTATCACACGAGTTATGGGGTCTCTTTAACTCTAGTTGATCTGACTTTCCAAGTTTCTATAACACAAGTTATGGGGTCTCTTTCACTCTAGTCAATCTGACTTTCCCAGTTTCTATCACACGAGTTATGGGGTCTCTTTAACTCTAGTTGATCTGACTTTCCAAGTTTCTATAACACAAGTTATGGGGTCTCTTTCACTCTAGTCAATCTGACTTTCCCAGTTTCTATCACACGAGTTATGGGGTCTCTTTAACTCTGGTTGATCTGACTTTCCAAGTTTCTATAACACAAGTTATGGGGTCTCTTTCACTCTAGTTGACCTGACTTTCCCAGTTTCTAACACACAGTTATGGGGTCTCTTTAACTCTAGCTGATCTGACTTTCCCAGTTTTTAACACACAGTTATGGGGTCTCTTTAACTCTAGTTGATCTGACTTTCCCAGTTTCTAACATACAAGTTATGGGGTCTCTTTCACTCTAGTTGGTCTGACTTCCCCAGTTTCCAGACTCCTGGTGCCCTAGCCACTAGAAAAGACAATAAAGTCAAGGGTAGACCCTGGGAGATGTTGTCAGTGCACCGTATCACTAAGTTACTTGCTCATGTCACTATGTCATTAGACCATGTCCCTATGTCACTAGATGATGTCACTGTGCCACTAGACTGTGTCACTATGTCACTAGACCATGGCATTATGTCATTAGACCATGTCACTATGTCATTTAACTGTGTCACTATGTCACTAGACTGTGTCACTATGTCACTAGACTGTGTCACTATGTCACTTGACTGTGTCACTATGTGACTAGACTGTGTCACTATGCCACTAGACTCTGTCACTATGTCACTTGACTGTGTCACTATGTCACTAGACTGTGTCACTATGTCATTATATCCTCCAGTGTTCATCACTAGACTCTGTATCCCTGAGACACACATCCCTGATACATGACCCCAGGGCAATAAATGGAATAATTCCATGGACCCACCCGACTGATCAGAGCCCCCATGACCCCGTTCCAGGAGCCATTGGGCTGACGTTTGCCGACTGTGTCCTGCAGGTGAATCTCCCAGGTAAAGTTGCGGGCCTTGGCTATATGGTCCAGCAAGTCCACACAGAAGCCGGAGTAGTTGGACGGGGCCGAGTAGTTTCTGATGACGTAGGGGTCAGTCTGGGGATGACATGGTGTCATTATAATGTCATACATCATAAGTCATTGATCATACATCATCTATCACAGTTATATATAATTCTGATATGAATATAGCATTACGGTCATTACATTGCGGTCATTACATTGCGGTCACTACTACTAGATCATTACAACAGATCATCATGGCTTGCAAGGTGTGGACTGCGCCTGGCCCTGCAGCCAGCAGGGTTCGGATCGGCTAGCCTCTCCCAGGAGGGATGAAAATTAGTAACCTGCCGATGACCCGCACACTACACAAGTCAACCCCACCTCTACGTGGTGCAGACTGGGAAACCATGACTGCGAGGTCATGGGCTAATGGGGATATGGCTTGCCATAGGGGATGGACTCCCTGTGGTCAAATTTGTGTCCTAAACCTGCGACTGGCCTAGCAAGCCAGCAGGGGATCCTTATACTGCTCGTAGAAAAACTAAGAAGTATAAACGGACTGACCCAAACGGATATCGACCTGGCAATGTTAATGAATTACGAGATAGATCAGTGCCTCAAAAATTAGCCACAATAAACGTATGTGGTTTCAACAGCAAAGAAGAAGAGCTTATAGAAACAATGGAAGAGAGGAAAATTGGACTGATGGGAATAGCGGACACCAGAACAAAGGGGAAAGGATGCAAGGAGCTCCACCGCAGTTACACGTTTGTCTACTGTGGAGTGGAACAGTAAGAAAGGGCAAGACACGGTGTGGGAATAGTCATCGAGCCACGGCTAGCAAGAGGAATACTAGAAATAATATATATATATATATATATATATATATATATATATATATATATATATATATATATATATATATATATATATATATATATATATATATATCAGAAAGAATCATAACAGTGAGAATAAAAGAACAAACAATTACAACATATGTACAAATATACGCACCATGTAATTCAAACACAAATGAGCAAGAATGCGAGGACTTCTATGAAGACATCCATGACGTGCTAAATAAAATAGATAAGCAGGACAACATCATAGTTATGGGAGACTTCAATGCAAGACTAGGACATAACAAAGTGAGAATAGAAAAACATCTGGGAGCATTTTGAGATCAGCATAATGAAAGGAATGATAACGGAAGTAGACTGATAGAGCTGTGCAGCCAACACGACCTCTGTATAACAAATACATTCTATAAACATAAAGATTCACAAGTATACACCTGGTATAAATGCAACGATCTTGATACTAAAAGCCAAATTGATTTTATATTAATAAGAAATAACAGAAAAAGAAATATATTAGATGCAAGGGCAGTGCCCAATTTAAGTATAAACACAGAGCATAAAGCAGTCGTTGCCACAATAAGAACCATTAGAAGAAGAAAGCAAAGAGCAGGAAAATACATGCCATGCGAATCAGTAAACTTAAAAAACCTTAAAGACGAGGCAGTAAGGGAAAATTATGAGAATGAACTAACTGAAATCTTTGTAAAATTACCTATAGAAAGAAAGATAGTGGAAGAAGAATGGGAGATGTTCAAATCAAGCATTTTAAATACTGTAAAAATGACATGTGGAACCACGAAAAAAAGCAAAACATGAATAAAGAAAATAACAAGTTGGTGGAACGCAGAGGTAAAGAAAGCGGTAAAAGACAAAAAGGAAAAATATAAAAAGTGGTTGAAGAGCAAACAGGAATGTGATTACATAGAATATAGAATAGAGAGTAGACATGTGAATAGAATAGTAAAGAGGGATAAACATAAAGACTGGGAAGAGTATGGAGACACCCTAAATAAAAACTACAAGGAGGCAACTAGAAACTTCTACAAAAAGATAAGTGCATTGCGAACCAGAGGAGAACCCTTTGACCTAACTGAAATAATTGACAGAGAAAATGGAGAACCAATAAGTGAAAAAAAAAAATCCTATTAAGATGGAAGTAGTATTTCGAACAACTTAACAACATCCGATGAGATGTTACAGGAATTTAAGAAACCTACACAGATGCCACCGAAGAACTAGAACCAGACATACTAAAAGAAGAAATTATAGAAGCCATCAGATTAGCCCCATTGAACAAATCACCGGGACAAGATGAAATACCAAACAAACTAATTAAAGCAGCAAGAGAAGTAGGAACAGCATGGCTACATAGACTATTCAACCATGTTTGGGTAGAACAACAGACACCACGAGACTGGGGAAATGCCATAATTATCCCAATTTGGAAAAACAAAGGCAGCCAAAGAGATTGCACACAATACAGAGGCATTTCGCTGTTGAGTCATACTGGGAAAATATTTTGTAAAATTCTTGAGAAAAGATTGCGAACAACTATAAAACCCCAGCTAAGTGAAACACAACTTGGATTTAGGAAAAACAAAGGATGCACAGATGCCATTTTTGCTCTTAGACAACTTATAGAAAAATCAATCGAATTCAGTGAGACACTCTACTTAGCCTTTGTCGACAAAGAAAAGGCATTTGATAGAGTAGACAGAAATGTGAGTACACATCTAACAAACCTATGTAGAAGCTTATACAACAACAGTGAATGCATAGTGAGGACAACTGGAGGACACTCAGAACCCTTCACTATAAGATCTGGAGTACGACGAGATTGTGTCCTGCCCTCTCTCTTGTTTATAACATATATAGACAACATATGTAAAGAAACCAGCCAAACAAAGACCGCAAGAACACCGCATGACGAGAACACAGAAGAAGAACCATTTGCAAATGTAACCATTAGAGAACTCCTGTTTGCCGACGACCAAGCACTAATAGCAAAATCAGAAGCTGAATTACAAGATCACATGAATAGTCTAAACGAAATGTGTAGGGAACATAACATGAAAATTAGCACAATCAAAACAGAGGCAATGGTTATAACTAAAGAAGAAAAAACAACAACAGTTCTCCTAAATGAGAATCCCTTGAAACAAGTAAAGAGCTTCAAGTACCTAGGAAGTATAATATCATCAAATGGCAAATCGGAAGACGAGATCGAAAAAAGATGCAATAAGGCAAATCAATAATTGGACAAATGGCGCCAATACTAAAGAACAAACATGTATCAATAGCTACTAAGAAAGCACTTTGCAACACAATCTTCCTACCAACTCTATGTTACTAATGCCAAACCTGGACAATGACAGTAAAAGAGAAAATAAAAATCACAACAACAGAAATGAGATTCCTGAGAAGAATACTCAACGTATCAAGAAGAGATAAATTCAGAAATGAAGAAATCAGGACTAAAGTGGGGGTTATAGCTGCACAAGATTTTATTAGAAAGCAGCAAGTCAAATGGTTTGGTCAAGCAAGAATGTTACCATTCAACAGCATCCCACAACTAGCAATGATGTACAGACCAGAGGGAAGCAGCGGAAGAGGCCGACCACGTAAACGTTGGACGGAGGGAATAGCAGAGTCCATGGGAATATCGATACATGAAGCCCATATTCGGGCACTCTCACGATGTTTATACTTCACCTCAACACCGCAAGGTACAAGCGGAACATGATGAGATGAGATGTGATGAGGTGAGATGAGATGAGATGAGATGAGATGAACAGATCATGCCCCATGCATGATATTAATCACATATCGTGTAGCATATATCACAAATATATTTCATTCATAATACGAAGGTGCGTCAATAAGTAAGTCACACAGATATGTGGGATGGCAGGTAAATGTAGTTGGTGTTTTCTACAGGTGTCATTATGTGACAGCAACATCGAAGTTTATATTCCCGTTTGTCAGGTGGCGCTAGGTGTCTCTCTCTCTCTCTTCAGATTGCGGCCTCTATAATGCTCAGAGTTTGAAGGCCAAGACCAAAATTAGGAGGGTACTAATCAGAGAGTTGCTTTTTGCGGATGATGCTGCAATTACGACCCACTCTGAGAGGGAATTACAACATCTACTATCTGCATTCTCCAATGCTTGTTCTGAATTTGGTTTAACAATTAACAAAAAGAAGACACAGATTATGTCACAAGGTGCACATGGTGTACCATCAATCTTTATTGACGACACCGAACTGGAGATAGTAGACCATTTTACATATCTAGGATCAGAGGTAAATAGCAAATTATCCATAGATTAGGAAATCTACATCAAGTTTGGTAAGGCAGCAACAACAATGAACATATTAGCAACATATTAGTCTGGGAGAACAGGAAGCTTACTGCCAAAACAAAAGTCCTCGTCTACCAAGCCTGTGTCCTTAGTACTCTTCTTTATGGCAGTGAAACCTGGACAACTTACTCACACCCAGATAAACGTTTAAACAGCTTTCATATGCGGTGTCTGCGAAGAATACTTGGTATTAAGTGGCAAGACAAAATCAAAAATACTGAAGTATTGGAAAGATCAGGTTGTGTGACGTTGTGTTCCATGCTCAGTCTTTGTAGACTTAGATAAATAGGACACGTAAGGAGGATGGATGATGGTAGAATACCAAAGGACTTCTTTTTTGGGGAATTACAGACGGGTAGGAGATCTCAGGGTCGGCCTCTATTACGATACAAAGATGTGTGTAAGTGGGACATGATTGATACAGACATTGATTCCTCATTGGAAGAAAGTTGCCACTGAACGTGTTGCATGGAGAGCAACTATCAGAAATAGAATAAAGGCAAAGGAGAAAATGATTGCCGATAAGGCACACACAGAGCGTGACAGATGTAAGATGGTGCATGATGGTGGAAATGGCCATGTTTTCACATGCATCCACTGTGGACAAACATTTACAGCGCGAATTGGCCTTATCAGCCACACTCGCCACCTCCATGGATCGTAGTTATTAAGCCTTTATGAATCACAATGTACCAAACTATCGTCTGTCCAGACGGAAAGGTGCCAATATAATATATATCAATATATGCTAGGTGTCTCATGCGCATGCACAGCGCATAAACAAAATGGCGATTGTACTTACGGAGTGTACAACCAAAGAGCAACGTGCTGTTGTGCGTATTTTGTGGACAATAGGACTACCTGCAAAGGACATTCATAAGGAAATGCTTCCTGTTTATGCTGACAAATGTTTGTCCCATAAAGCGGTGCATAGCTGGGTAGAAAATTTTTCTCAAGGACGCTCTAAAATTGTTGATGCAATTCGTTATGTTCGTCCTGTTGAGATTGCAATAGAAGCATCCGTGCAGCGAGTGGAAGAGATGATTAGAGGTGACAGTCGAGTAACGATAGACTCTGTAGCTTCTGCAATAGAGTGCTCACATGGTTCAGCATACAGCATAATGCATGATCGATTGAAATTTTGGCAGGATTCATTTCGCGAAAGACTTTGAAGCTGAATGTGAAGTGAAAACGTGGTTTAGAAAACAAAGCACGCAGTTCTATGCAGCCGGTTTGGGAAGACTGATAAAACGACGGGATAAGTGCATCAAAGTTTATTTCACAAAATAATCTCTGGGAACACTGATGCATTTATATCATCCAATAAATAAACTACATAAGTCTTAGCCGCCTTCACACCTCAATCTCAACTTCTTCTCAGCATCAAATCGTTTGATGCCATAGTGTATTTATAACCTGCTACAGACGCATGAATCGCCCATAACTAGGCCAGGTCTGTAGGCTGGATGTTCCAGACGTTTCCAGCCTAGTTAGGCAATGCTCTGCCAGGTTCATTGAGCCACATGGGGCCTGGAATCGTCGTGAAGGCGTGGTACTCTCGTATGTGTGAACTGCATGATGAAGCTTCATTAGAACGTGGCTGTAGGATACAACAAGCACACTGTCACCCTTCTCCTGGAGCTGGGATCAAGCACGCCCTTGGAATCCCCAAACATTGTCAGCATACCTCCCCTGCTAACGGCGACACCTCGATTTCCTGGCTGAGGTGAGAAGGATGTTTCCAATAGCGCTGATGGATGTTTTGTTTCTGGCTGATCATATACACTCAGCATTCTTGCCCTGTAACACGTCTGTTGAACAAGTCTTCTTCATCATCTCCACACTGGGTCAGATGTATTATGCTACGGGTTACACTGCGAGAACAGCATACTGCAACTGCAATAATTTTCCGTCTGTCAGTTCGACTAATTGCCTGGATCCACCGAACCGTTGATTCTATCGCAATCTGTACAGGGTAACCGGGTCGGTCTTCAACAATTTGTGATCGTCCTTAAGAGAAGTGATCCACCCAGCGGAGTACCGGAGAATCGCGTTTCGCGACAACTACTTGTGACCATAGATGTGCAACATGTTATTTTCATTAGCAGCAAAAAGTCCCCCCCCCCTCACCCGCTACTCCCGGTCGACATTGTCAACACTACCTGCGTGTGTAACCGTGTATGCTCATAGATATGAAACTATGTAGATGGCTGTTGCCACACAACGACACACACGTGTATGCTCATAGACATGAAGCTAGATGGCTGTAGCCACACAACGACACACACGTGTGTACAGTACCAGCAACCATTTCCCAACAATCGTGACATTTTGTGACGAAATGACTTATCCTTGTACATCGAGCCATCACTCGTCCGCCCATAACACACACACACACCCACACCCACAAACCACACATACACCCACACACACGTATGCAGGCACAGATAATCCACAGATGCATACATATATACACACAGACAGGTATGCAGGCACCCACACACACATACCTACGTACCTACATACACACATATATTCACACACCTGGATATTCACAGAGACAGACACCCATACACAATACAGATACACAGCATTCATGGCAGTAGTACAGCCTGGGACTCTCAGATAAGTAGCAACATTATTTTTTCCATATTTTCATGTTCTCCTCATTGCTCTCATTTTTTTTCCATCTGTTTATTCTTCTTATCCCGTCCTTGTACCTTAATGCAGTCACTGGAGTATCTTCTCCGTGATTATGTGTTGCGTTTTGTGTATGTAGGTGTTTGCTGATGAAGGCTAGTCGCCGCAACGTCCTGTATGTTTCGTAATTCTGTTCTATAAAGCTGCATTACTTTGTGTTAATTTCTATTGTATGCACAATACGGATACACAGACAAACATGCATACAAACAACATATGATGTACACCTCATGTAAGCACCTGTCACACCTGGAGTCGCACACCTGTTGACACATCAATAGTTTAGACTATGTCAAACAACACATGTAAGTGGCACTCACCAGATATGTGGTGATGATATACCTTCGACCAGAGATATTTTTGTGAACCACTGGAGCTTCCAGGGTGAAGTTGAGTCCTGTCTTTCTGTCCCACGTCCCCGCCTGGAGGAGTCACACAAGGTCAAAGGCCACGTTAAATATGGAAATAGGAGAATGACACAGAGTGTAACTTTACCGTCAAGTTACCCTTCTAACGACATTACCAACTGTACCAAGTGAAACCACAAGGCCATGGTTGCAATGAAACCCATTTGATAATGATTTAATTCTCGTATAGCTCATCATATTCCCTTATAGCATTATCACATTCTCCTATAGCACTCTCACACTCTCCTATAGCACTATCACATTCCCCTATAGCACTATCACATTCTCCTACAGCACTATCACATTCCCCTATAGCACTATCACATTCTCCTACAAAACTATAACATTCTCCTATAGCACTATCACATTCCCCTTTAGCACTGTCACATTCTCCTATAGCACTATCATATTCTCCTACAGCACTATCACATTCCCCTATAGCACTATCACATTCTCCTACAGAACTATAACATTCTCCTATAGCACTATCACATTCCCCTATAGCACTATCACATTCCCCTATAGCACTATCACATTCCCCTATAGCACTATCACATTCTCCTATAGCACTATCACATTCCCCTATAGCACTATCACATTCTCCTATAGCACTATCACATTCTCCTACAGCACTATCATATTCTCCTACAGCACTATCATATTCTCCTATAGCACTATAACATTCCCGTATAGCACTATCACATTCTCCTACAGCACTATCATATTCTCCTACAGCACTATCATATTCTCCTATAGCCCTATCACATTCCCCTATAGCACTATCATATTCTCCTACAGCACTATCATATTCTCCTATAGCACTATCACATTCTCCTATAGCACTGTCACATTCTCCTATAGCACTATCATATTCTCCTACAGCACTATCACATTCCCCTATAGCACTATCACATTCTCCTACAGAACTATAACATTCTCCTATAGCACTATAACATTCCCCTATAGCACTATCATATTCTCCTACAGCACTATCACATTCCCCTATAGCACTATCACATTCCCCTATAGCACTATCATATTCTCCTACAGAACTATAACATTCTCCTATAGCACTATCACATTCCCCTATAGCACTATCACATTCTCCTACAGCACTATCATATTCTCCTACAGCACTATCATATTCTCCTATAGCACTATAACATTCCCCTTTAGCACTGTCACATTCTCCTATAGCACTGTGATGCTAGATAGCAAAATGATTTAAAATTTAAGTTAAGACAGGTAAGAATGATATTACACGACTTAAATAATTTTATAACGTTGTGGCCTGCTTAACTACCGAAAATAGTAGATTTGGCCCTCTGCTTGAAAAGCTTGGGAACCACTGCTCCAACAGGCGCTGACACTCTACATGTAAAAGATCGTGCGCAGAAACATCAAGAAGGTCGGAGATCATGGATGATAAGATTGTGTTAATACTGCGTCTTTTTATTCTTGACAGCTGAAATATGAACCACGTTGTAACTTGAGGCGTGCACACACACACATGCACACCCCTTCCCCCCACCCACACACACACAGAGACAGGCGAGTACACAATGACATCCATGTGACTGACCTTCTTGAGTCCATTTTGGGTCAGGTACAGAAGGTCAAGATTGAAATCGTATCTCTCGCCATTCTCATATTTGACCGTGCCTGACAGGCCCTCAAACTTGATCTGAAACACCAGGTAGCTTGTGAGTGGACATTTTGCAGACAACTAGTGGACACAAACAATGTGTGTACAGACAACTGGTGGACACAATATGTGTACAGACAACTGGTGGACACAATCAATGTGTGTACAGACTAATGGTAGACACAAACAATGTATGTGAGACTAATGGTGGACACAAACAATGTATGTACAGACTACTGGTGGACACAATGTGTGTACAGACAACTGGTGGACACAAATATTGTGTGTACAGACTAATGGTAGACACAAACAATGTGTGTACAGACTACTGGTGGACACAATCTGTGTACAGACAACTGGTGGACATAAACAATGTGTGTACAGATTACTGGTGGATACAAACAATGTGTGTACAGACAACTGGTGGACACAATGTGTGTACAGACAACTGGTGGACACAATGTGTGTACAGACAACTGGTGGACACAAAGTTTGTACAGATAACTGGTGGACCCACTGTGTGTACAGACTACTGGTGGACACAAACAATGTGTGTACAGACTACTGGTGGACACAATGTGTGTACAGACAACTGGTGGACACAATGTGTGTACAGACAACTGGTGGACACAATGTGTGTACAGACAACTGGTGGACACAATGTGTGTACAGACAACTGGTGGACACAATGTGTGTACAGACAACTGGTGGACACAATGTGTGTACAGACAACTGGTGGACACAATGTGTGTACAGACAACTGGTGGACACAATGTGTGTACAGACAACTGGTGGACACAATGTGTGTACAGACAACTCTTGGACACAATGTGTGTACAGACAACTGGTGGACACAAAGTGTGTACAGACAACTGGTGGACCCACTGTGTGTACAGACTACTGGTGGACACAAACAATGTGTGTACAGACTACTGGTGGACACAAACAAAGTGTGTACAGACAACTGGTGGACCAACTGTGTGTACAGACTACTGGTGGACACAAACAATGTGTGTACAGACTACTGGTGGATACAAACAATGTGTGTACAGACTACTGGTAGACACAAACAATGTGTGTACAGACTACTGGTGGACACAAACAAAGTGTGTACAGACAACTGATGGACCCACTGTGTGTACAGACTACTGATGGACACAAACAATGTGTGTACAGACTACTGGTGGACACAAACAATGTGTGAACAGACTACTGGTGGACACAAACAATGTGTGTACAGACAACTGGTGGACACAAACAATGTGTGTAAAGACAACTCGTGGATATAAACAATGTGTGTACAGACAACTGGTGGACACAGACAATATGTGTACAGAACCGGCAATTGTACAGACAACTAGTGAACACAACAAGCACTACATACACATAAACGACGAACAGGAAGAGCACCCCAAACAAACAAACAAACAAACAAACAATGTATGTACAGAGCAGGATCGTACACAGACAGTTTATGGACTGCAGACAATAGACGGAAAACAGGATGGAAAAACCAATGTATACAAGCAACTGATGGGCACAAAGAGCCCTAAACAAACAATGTACGCGGAGACCAGGCACTTATACACAGGGTGCATAGACAGAAGAAGCACTTAAGCTAATCACTTGAGAATAACAGGAGCACAATATGCATACACTTTAGGGTAAAGTGAGAATCATATTCGCTACAGTCAAACATCAGACGTAGTAGCACTTCACTAAAGCAACACAGGGACACACAGGACGTCTGTCTGTTGTCCTGCACTGACAAAACACATCCAGACATTCATTTATTTCCCCGCTCTCGCACACAGGCCTCAACCTGCACTCTCATCTGTACCCGATCACATCAAACATCCCGCGGGCTGCAGTGCACTTATGGTACTATTCCCCAGACACTATCCGAAAAAGTCCGTTAATCTTCCCGAAAACAACAGGCTAATGCAGCGTCTTGTGGCAGGATCATGCGCGCCAAATCCTGTCTTATACACTAAACATTGGCGCTTACAGACTATCAGCGCTTTTATCTTTCTTAGAAAACAAAACACTTGTAAGCTGTCAATTCTCCATTTTTTTGTTTTTTAGTAAACAAGACCGCTTTCAGACCAGCAATTCCTCCATCCTTAAGTGATTCTGTAATAGTTATCAGGTATGGTGTATGTCTGTAGAATGTCTGTAATAGTTATCAGGTCGGGTATATGTCATTCAAATATATACCTCAACAGGAGAAAGCATATTATTAACATGGAGAATGTTATTCTGAAATGTAAACATTCATAAAATAAACATCATAGTGGGTGACTTCAATGCTAAAGTAGGAAATCAAGGCGATGGATAGTAGGTAAACATGGTTTGGGAGAACGAAACGAGAGGGAATAGAGACCTGTAGAATGGGCAAAAGAGCGTGAACTGATTGTCGGAAACACCTGGTTTAAGCATCATCCAAGAATATCATGGACATGGTGGAGTCCTGACAGCAGGATTAGAAACCAGATTGATTACATCCTGATTAGCAGAGGGTTTCGAAATTGGTTAACAGTCCAGAAAGCAGTTCCAAATGCAGACTGTTAAAGTGATCGCAGATCGATTACAGGCACATTGAAGGTAAAGTTACAGAAAGTCAAGTATACACGAGGACACATTAAATATGATGTGTGTACATTAAAAAAAATGTCAAGGAAAATCAAGACAATTTTAACATAGAAGTAAAAAAGTAACAAAACAACAGATTTGATATATTGTCTGATCTACAGAAATTATTTCAAATTGATCAATGGGAAATGTTGAAGAATTCAACTAGTTTGGCTGCAGAAACAGCTATCCCAAATTTAAATAAAGTAGGTCGTAAGAAATGGGTGACTGAATAAATTTTACGACTAATGGAAACAAAAAGACACAGCAAAAATAATCCTGACAAATATGAGATTCACAGAAAAAGTCAGTACATTATATAAAGATGTAAAAGAAGCATGGCTTGAAAAAAGTGAATAGAAATTTGAAAAAGAAAAAAAACAAGAAAAGAAAGAAAAAAAAAAAAAAACACACACAACAGTAAAAATACGAAATTAATGCACAATATAATTCAGGAGCTTATTAAAAAAAAGGAACACGCACATCAACAGGCTGCCTGAAAACAGAAGATGAAAAAATCATAATAGAAACAGATCAGATTTCACATGGTCAGATTACAAGAAAAACTGTTATGATGATACAAAAGAAGAACGAACGGTATGATATTCGGAATAATAATCAAGGGCCATCGATTTTGAAGATGAAAGTTCAGAATGCTCTTGACCATATGAAAAATGCAAGACAACTGGGTTCAGACAACATCACAACAGAAATGATTATTGCCTTAGGCGAATTAGAAGAATATGGAACAGGCCAAGTCACCAGACTGCTGAGCAAAACACATGATACTTGAGATATACCTCCTGAATAATGTAATTCTATATTTATTGCAATCCTGAAGATATCAGGAGCCTTGGAATGTAATCAACATGAAACATTTGTATAATGAGCCACATCACGAAGATTTTGCTACGATTGATTGATTGATTGATTGATTTAAGAACCGACATCACAGCATTCGGGGCATTCCCATAAGCGCTCCGTCTCCATCCTCAGAAGCCAGCGAAGAGTTCCAACCCCAATAGTACCAGTAGCAATCTGATTATATGTGTGTCTCACCTTTCCCCTAAGCGTCGAGCATCGGCCAGATCCCCTCGTCACTCCACGCTGTCGCATTCTTGCCAGACCATGGTAATCCATTTGCTCCTCCGAGGTGTACACGTGCTTCCACAAGGCCGCAACCAAGTCTGCCTTATCATGCATCAATACTCCACCAAGTTTTGCAGAGCCAGCCAATCTGTCTGCCTGTTTATTCCCCAGCACACCAGCATGCCCCGGAGAAAATATCCAGACGATGCTTGTCACCCGTGACTTCCGAAGCGAAGCAAGCCACTCTGCACGAAGCTTGCCTGTCCTCACCCTACTCAGCATGCATTCTGAGTCAGTTACAATCACGATGTGTGTGTGTGTGTGTGTGTGTGTGTGTGTGTGTGTGTGTGTGTGTGTGTGTGTGTGTGTCGTATTCTCCATCTAGCGGAAAGCTGCACTGACTGCCTCCACCTCCATTCTTAAGCTGGATGTTGTGGTATCATATGCCAAGCTCTCCTGCACCAAACGTCGACCATTAACCTTTGCCAAGAAACTGCAGGCACTTCTACTACCTCTCAACACCGAACCATCTGTGTAGAACTGTAGATAATCACATCACCCGGGCGAGCATTATCCTGAATTAGTTGCTGGATTTCCACCTCTGTGGCCCCTGCTGGCCACTCCCTGCACTCCCGGCTCAATGTGATTATAACTCTGCAAAGTCTGACTGCTCCGCTGGCACTCTGACCCACTCCTCTCTACGCCTAATGTTCTCCAGGGGGCACACCTGTCTGATCGTATCCTCCGCCTGAGCCATCCATGATTTCCCTCTTATCAGTCGCTGACCCTTAACTGCGTCCAGCGCCGCATGCAGTGGGTGGTCTGTGTCTGCAGCTACTCTGAGGTATGCCTTCGCCTGCATCACCTTGAGCCTACCAGCAACAGTCGGCAGACCAAGGATGTAACGCATACAAACTACTGGGGTGTCTCTAGTGCATCCCAGAATGACCCGCATAGACTCGTTCTGTATGCGCTCCAGTCTCACAGCTGACTCTTTGAGACAGTGAGCAGTCCTAGTCCATAATCAATCACTGAGAGGATCGAGTGCTGGTATAGTGTGAAAAGCATTCTCTGCTCTATGTCCATTGCAGCCATAGTTTTAAGTGCGCTGAGTCCCTTTTGAGATCTTGTCACAACCGTCTCCACATGATCCTTGAAGGACAGGCTCCTGTCAAATGTGATTCCCAGATACTTCAGTTTGTTCTCTCTGTTGACGCTTCCACCATCTATCGTGAGGCTTGGGACATCAGCTCTCACAATCCTGTTGTCCAGAGAGCACCACAAAACAGCTGCATTTTCTGGGTGGATGACAGCACTCATTTCAGTGCAACAGTCAATCACTTTGTCTACTGTCGCCTGTAGCTCCTGGGCTGTTTGCTCCCTATCTCTCCCCTGCCTATATGCAAGAATATCATCTGCAAAAGTTAGTATCCTTCCAACCCCTGGTGCTTCTAGGTATGCAATCTTGCTCGTATACACATTAAAGAGCACCGGTGAGATTGCGGACTCCTGTGGCAGTCCCGGGGTTAAAATATGTGGCTCTGAGGTCCATGCACCCAGACGGAGAGCAACCCAACAAGAATGCAGGACGGCTGCTATCCAGTTCACCAACCAGGGATTGATCCCCTTCTCTATCAGTGCGGTCCTAAAAATATCACATAGAACTCTATTGTACGCATCCTTGAGATCAAGCGCCGCCGCCATCGTTTCTTGTCTAGTGGCTGCATTTGACCAGGTATCTTTTCCTGGCCTGTAGCTCCCCAGGCCTCTTGGAAGAAGTTTCCCCCTTTCCAAAACTCCTGCAGCTTGACAGCGACTATCTTCTCTAAACCCTTCACAAATGTATTTTGAAGGGTGATGATCCTAAAGCCGCTAAGCCTTGAATGATCCTTGAACGGTTTTGGGAGAGGGATAAGATAACTGTGTACCCAATCCTGCGGTACTGATACTGTCCTAATGCTCTGGTTAAAGCACACGGTCATCTCCTTCAGGTCTATATCGCTCAAAGCCTTCATGTGGCCATACCTGACCCCATCAGACTACGAAATAGCATGCAAAGAGTTATGAAGAAAATACAACCGGAAATAGGCGAAGAACAATGTCGGTTTGTAGAAGGCACGGATACAGTAAATGCTGTGTATATACAGAGAACAGTAATTGAAAGTTCTATAAAAGTAAACAAATACCTACATCTTTACCTACCTGTATATTTGCCCACTCGCGTTGACCTCGACGTTGTCCATACACGAGAGTTCTAGTACACTGAACGGATTTTTGCGTGTGGATTAGTTTTCCCCATTACCAGTGTCCTTCGCCATCAGGGCGAACCCACCCCGATTGGTGAATAGATATAAATTTCTGTTTGTCTGCATGTCTATCTGTCTATCCATCTGTCTGTGTGTCTTTATATCTATCTGACCTCCTGTCTGCTGCCTGTCTGTCTGTCTGTCTGTCTGTCTGTCTGTCTGTCTGTCTATATATCTGCGTCCCTACTTACATACTTGACCAGTATATGTACTTATCTACCTACCTACCGACCTGTAGGTATGGTACAACATATGCGAGACTATATTAATGTAATTATTCAAATGTGAATGAGTGTATTAATGTAATGGGGGAAAGGTGAGTGATTACATTAATGTATCACAAGTTAGTGATACTATTTAAAAAAAATGATAAGTGAGAGATTAAATTAATGTATGAAAGGTGATAGATTAAATTAATGTATGAAAGGTGATAGATTAAATTAATGTATGAAAGGTGAGAGATTAAATTAATGTATGAAAGGTGATAGATTAAATTAATGTATGAAAGGTGATAGATTAAATTAATGTATGAAAGGTGAGAGATTAAATTAATGTATGAAAGGTGAGAGATTAAATTAATGTCAATCAATCAATTATGTGCTGTCTCCACAATGAAAGTTGACTGCAATGGATCTCCAACACTGTCTTTCTCTCACCTTGACTGTAACTTCTGTCAGGCTGATGTTCGTCCATCTCTTTATGTTATCTTCCCACTTGTACCGGTGTCTACCCCGTGCTCGTTTGCCCCCAACCTTGAAATCCAGTATGGTTTTTATATGAGTATCATGTCTTTTAACGTGGCCGAAATATTCCAATTGCCCCGTTTTTATTTCTTCCATCAACTCTCTCTTCATTCCTAGATTTCTAGAACCTCTGTATTTGATTGTTTCTATTTCCATGAAATACGATATTTGCGTCTGTATGTCCACATCTCCATGGTCTCTATTCGACTTTCTAGTTGCTTGTTCAATGTCCAGGCTTCCACGCCAAACAGTATTGTTGAATATACGTAGCATTTGACAATTCTCATTTTGAATACATTGTTAATCTCTCTGGATCAGTGGTTCTCAACCTTTTTTGGCCCGTGCCCCTTCACCATATTTTCAGAACGTCACTCCTCCCTTCCTATAAAAAATTTGGCCTGTGCCCCCCCCCCCCCTTTTCACCGTATGTTCAGAACGTCATCCCCCCCTTTCATATTTCCTATCTAAAAAACCCCCACCCCTATACAGTATACGTAAAAATGTAAGGTAAATTTAATAGCACATACTAAAACAAGTCTAGACATCCACATAAAACATGATTTGTGGGTCTACTGACTCTATAAAATGAATTTTAGAAGGATGAGACGTACATAACTGTAAAGTATGAAGGGAAAAACAATATCAAGTAATCGGTTCTTGTATTAACGCGATCTTGAAATGGTCTTCATTCCCCTCCCCCCCCCCCCTCCACCGGAAACCCTAAAATTCCCCCCTAGTGGGGGAATTCCCCACCGGTTGAGAACCACTGCTCTAGATGTTATGTTGAAGGCATTTTTGGCCATTCCTATTCTCCTTTTGATTTCTATTTCACTTCTGCCATCATCTGTTATTATATGTCCAAGATAGGATAAACGTATTACTTGTTCTAGTATTTCCTTAATGTTTAATGTATAAAAGGTAAATTAATTGAGACGGAATATTAGATTGATTTGTGTGTTCAATTCTCCCCTTGAAAATGAAAAAAAAAAATATGTGTTTCTAACATTTCGCCCGTTGGTCATTCATCTGTCTTTCTGTGCAGGTATGGGGAAATATACTCACAGATTTCGTGTAGTTGAGGAGACGGTTGGCATGGGACATATACTCACAGATTTCATGTAGTTGAGGAGACGGTTGGCATGGGACATATACTCACAGATTTCATGTAGTTGAGGAGACGGTTGGCATGGGACATATACTCACATATTTCGTGTAGTTGAGGAGACGGTTGCCTTGGGATATATACTCACAGATTTCGTGTAGTTGAGGAGACGGTTGCCATGGGACATATACTCACAGATTTCATGTAGTTGAGGAGACGGTTGGCATGGGACATATACTCACAGATTTCATGTAGTTGAGGAGACTGTTTCCGTGCCTCCAGGTATGCACCTTGTCACACGGCAGGCTGATGGTGTTGATTTCCTGCGCCTCAGAGAAGGCGTGCAGCGCGCGGGCAAACAGCTCGTAGGCATCGTAGGCCAAGGCCGTCTCCGTCTGGGGATAGGAAGCCAGAAGTTAGACAGTGTCATCTGGAGACCTTGGAGATGTTGATCATGTCAACCTTGAGACAGACATTGAGAAATTGATAATGTTAATCTTGAGACAGACACTGAAAAGTTGATAATGTTAATCCTTAGACAAACATAGAGAAGTTGATACTGTTAATCTTTAGACAGACATGGAGAAGTTTATAATGTTAATCTTGAGACAGATATTGAGGACTTAGTCATGTTAATCTGGAGACAGACATTGAGAAGATAGTCGTGTTAATCTAGAGGCAGGAGAACTAACAACATGTAACCGACAATTGTCAATTACTGTGCACTTCTGGAAACCAAAACAGACTTCAAGCGGTTGTTGCAAGTTCCGAGAAATAAACCTTACTAGCTTGTGACAGACATCTAGCGGTTGTTGCAAGTTCCGAGAAATAAACCGCCCGCTAGCTTGTGACAGATGTGACAACAGTGATCAAACATTCCGGCAAGTCCCATCACTAAATCGTATAATATTTGTGCAAGTATAAAATATATGTATCCCAAACTTTACAAAATACATGAGCAGAAACCTATGCCATACGTATCTATTCACACATCTACATCTAAAAAAGATATGAGTAGAAACGTTTGTCACACATATCCATTCAGACATCTATATACACTCAATCCTACAACACTAATATATGCCTGACAGCAGTCACGGGGCATATCCCACTGTCCTTGACCCCAATGTTGGTGGTGATTGCTTGGCCACAAGACGTTGGAATGCTAATGCCAGACTGGACTGCGATAGTGAAACCAATCATCTCATCCCACTAGTTATCACATTGTGTACAGCAATTCTAGACAACTGTACGCCCCTAGCGCACTATTGTGTGTACAATAGCCTTGAGGATGTATGTTCCATTCGGGCTGTGTGGGTTCACCTTAAATGTCAGAAAATGTCTGCAGTAACAAACGACAAGATGTCTCTGGTTGTGCGAGTGGTAGCTCTAGGACAGTAGGACAACTTGTAGTTTTTGCTGTGTTGCGTCAACGGTCTATAATCACGAGGTGTATAATTTTGACATTCTTGTGTGATGTCAACTCTCCGGTCAATCATGTGTTGTATGATTGCGACAATGTGGTGATATATCAACTTTCCTGTCAATCATGTGTTGTAGGAATGTGAAACTGTGGTGACATGTCATTTCTGTCAAACATATTTCTGTCAAACACAACTCTGTCAAACACATTTCTGTCAAACATATTTCTGTCAAACACATTTCTGTCAAACATATTTCTGTCAAACACATTTCTGTCAAACACATTGACATATGCCTGGGTCATTGACATTGAGGTGAGTGACCCTGTAGCGAGACTACGAGATAAACAACCAGCCATGAGAAATAATGGTGAGGGTGAGTAGAAACCCCCAGGGTGGATGGGGGAGAGACAGTTTTAGGCTGGGGTGTAATGTTGTGGGGAGCCCAGGGAGGGGCTACACAGCAGGGTTAAAGGACAGTGGAAAACTTTGACTGGGCAGTGGAAGCTGGGACCGACTGAGGAGTCGGGTCGCTGAAGGACAGTTGATGTTTTGGCGCCGAGCGGATCGTTTGTCGAAGAAGTGGGAGCTTAGACTGACTGCGGTCAGATTTTTTTGTTGTGTTGTTCTCCCAGTTGTGAATGCAGGCCTAAAACCCAGTGGGGGTTGGATAGTTAAGGGAGGCCTGAACCCAGAGTGGGGTTTATAGTGAGTGAAGGCTTGAACCCAAAGTGGGTTGGATAGCTAGCGGAGACTAGACCCAGTGTGTGGGTTGTGATGTGTGAGGTCCAGCTGTGGATAAGAGCTGGAATACCTGTCTTGTGAATTTGAGATTAAGCAGCCCGTGAGAAGACAGTGTTGTGTGCGTGTTAAGTTGTGAGGAGGATATGGATATTCTATGGATTATATTGTTTCTGGATAATGAGTTATGTTCCGTTTGTCCGTGTTCTTTCTACAATAAAGGATTATGTGCGCCAACGCAATCTTGTTTAATGACCGGTGAATGTGCACTGCGGGGGTGAGTTATATTGTAAGACAGTTGGATAGCTCAATTGACACACCAGGAGTATCGTTACCTAGACAACGACCATATCACGCACTTATCATCAAGAACTTCGTGATACACATTTCGGTCAAAATCATTTCTGTCACACATATTTCTGTCAAACACATTTCTGTCAAACATATTTCTGTCAAACACATTTCTGTCAAACACATTTCGGTCAAAAACATTTCTGTCAAACACATTTCTGTCAAACACATTTCGGTCAAAATCATTTCTGTCACACATATTTCTGTCAAACACATTTCTGTCAAACATATTTCTGTCAAACACATTTCTGTCAAACACATTTCGGTCAAAAACATTTCTGTCAAACACATTTCTGTCACACATATTTCTGTCAAACACATTTCGGTCAAAATCATTTCTGTCATACGTATTTCTGTCAAACACATTTCTGTCACACATATTTCTGTCAAACACATTTCGGTCAAAATCATTTCTGTCACACATATTTCTGTCAAACACATTTCTGTCAAACACATTTCGGTCAAAATCATTTCTGTCACACATATTTCTGTCAAACACATTTCTGTCAAACATATTTCTGTCAAACACATTTCTGTCAAACACATTTCGGTCAAAAACATTTCTGTCACACATATTTCTGTCAAACACATTTCTGTCAAACATATTTCTGTCAAACACATTTCTGTCAAACACATTTCGGTCAAAATCATTTCTGTCACACATATTTCTGTCAAACACATTTCTGTCACACATATTTCTGTCAAACACATTTCTGTCAAACACATTTCGGTCAAAATCATTTCTGTCACACATATTTCTGTCAAACACATTTCTGTCAAACATATTTCTGTCAAACACATTTCTGTCAAACACATTTCGGTCAAAAACATTTCTGTCACACATATTTCTGTCAAACACATTTCTGTCAAACATATTTCTGTCAAACACATTTCTGTCAAACACATTTCGGTCAAAAACATTTCTGTCACACATATTTCTGTCAAACACATTTCTGTCAAACATATTTCTGTCAAACACATTTCTGTCAAACACATTTCGGTCAAAAACATTTCTGTCACACATATTTCTGTCAAACACATTTCTGTCAAACATATTTCTGTCAAACACATTTCTGTCAAACACATTTCGGTCAAAAACATTTCTGTCACACATATTTCTGTCAAACACATTTCTGTCAAACATATTTCTGTCAAACACATTTCTGTCAAACACATTTCGGTCAAAAACATTTCTGTCACACATATTTCTATCAAACACATTTCTGTCAAACACATTTCTGTCAAACACATTTCGGTCAAAATCATTTCTGTCACACATATTTCTGTCAAACACATTTCTGTCAAACATATTTCTGTCAAACACATTTCTGTCAAACACATTTCGGTCAAAAACATTTCTGTCAAACACATTTCTGTCAAACACATTTCGGTCAAACACGCTTCTGTCAATCACATTTCTGTCAAACACATTACAGTCAAACACATTTCTGTCAAACACATTTCACGGCGAAAGGAAAATATTGAATGCCACTGACACTCAGTAGAACTTTTATTTTCCCTAAATTTAGTTGCATGTCCTTCACAGGACGTAACAGTCAGCCAGCCCCTACATTTTGGTTGTTCGGGATTCATGGGTAAGTTTTACGTTCGGTAGTTTGCCATTGCGTTTTACGAAAGGAAGTCAATAAGTAAGTCACAAATTGCTGTGGAAAATAACTAAATATGATAATAACTTGAAACCAGTTTATTTTGATACATTGTCCATTTATGTCTCAACATAATTTCCACCAACATTGATGCACTCATCCCATCATATTATCAGTCCTCCCACACCGGCTGCATAGAACTGCGTGCTCTGTTTTCTAAACCACGTTTTCACTTCACATCCAACTTCGGCGTCATTCGCGAAATGTCTCCCGCCAAGGTGGGTTTTCAGTGGACCAAAAAGGTGGAAATCGCTGGGGGATAAGTCGGGGCTGTAAGGTGGATGTTCCAGAACTTCCCACCTTAGTTGATTATATTTCTCCTGAGTTAATCGAGCCGTATCTGGTCTGGCATTGTCATGAAGAAGCAACACTCCTTTAGTCAGAAGTTCTGGACGTTTTCTTCGAATTGCATCAAGAAGCATTGATAGAACTTCACAATACGATTCAAAATTCAAATTGTCACCTTTCTTCTTGAAATTGGTTAAAAGCACTCCTTGACAATCCCAGAACACTGTCAGCATAACCTTCCCTGCTGATGGCGTAACCTTGAATTTTTGGACACAAGGCGAAGAAGGATGTTTCCATTGCATTGAAGCACGCTTTGATTCGGACAGGTAGTGATGCACCCATGATTCGTCCCCAGTAACAATCCTTTCCAGCATATCTTCTCCTTCATCTTCGTATCGTCAGAGATGAAATAAGGACAGGCCAAATCGGTTCATTTTGTTTTCCTCCTTCAATTGTCTGGGTACCCACCTTGAGCACACTTTCTTAACTTTCAATCGATCATGCATTATGCTGTATGCTGAACCATGTGAGCACCCTATTGCTGATGCTACAGAGTCTATCGTTACTCGCCTGTCACCTCTAATCATCTCTTCCACCCGCTGCACGGATGCTTCTGTTGCAATCTCAAAAGGACGACCAGATCGGATTTCATCAACAATTTTAGAGCGTCATTAAGACAATTTTTCTACCCAGTTATGCATCGCTTTACGGGACAAACATTTGTCAGCATAAACAGGAAGCATTTCCTTATGAATATCCTTTGCAGGCAGTCCTTTTGCTCCCAATAAACGCACAACAGCACGTTGCTCTTTGGTTGTACACTCCGTAAGTGCAATTGCCATCTTGTTTATGCGGTGAGCGTGCGAATGAGACACCTAACGCCACCTGACGAACGTGAATATAAAGTTTGATGATGCTGCCACCTAATGACACCTGTAGAAAACACCAACTACACTTACCTGCCATCCCACAGAACTGTGTAACTTACTTATTGACTCGAACTCGTATATATACCATTTTGTCGAAACAACCAGCACCGCTGTGATTTGAATCCGGGTATACGGGATTACGAACCGCGCCCGTAACAACGTCACCACGGAGCTTTCTCATATGAACTAGCCAAAGAAATATAAATAAGGGGACATACTCGAACACTAGCGCGTTCTGTTGTCTGGTGTATCCGGTGTTGTCTAGTGTATCCTGTATTGTCGTGTGTATCCTGTGTTCTGTGGTCTAGTGTATCCTGTGTTGTCTAGTGTATCCTGTGTTGTCTAGTGTATCCTTTGTTCTGCTGTATAGTGTATCCTGTGTTCTGTTGTCTAGTGTATCCTTTGTTCTGTTGTCTACTGTATCCCTGTGTTGTCTTGTGTATCCTGTTTTCTGTTGTCTAGTGTATCCTGTGTTGTCTAGTGTATCATGTGTTTTCTAGTGTATCCTGTGTTCTGTTGTCTAGTGTATCCTGTGTTCTGTTGTCAAGTGTATCCTGTGTTCTGTTGTCTAGTGTATCCTGTGTTCTGGTGTCTAGTGTATAATGTGTTCTGGTGTCTAGTGTATCCTGTGTTCTGTTGTCTAGTGTATCCTGTGTTCTGTGGTCTAGTGTATCCTGTGTTCTGTTGTCCAGAGTATATGTGTTCTGTTGACTAGTGTATCATGTGTTCTGTTGTCTAGTGTATCCTGTGTTCTGTTGTCTAGTGTATCATATGTTCTGTTGTCTAGTGTATCATGTGTTCTCTTATATAGTGTGTCATGAGTTCTGTCCTCTAGTTACCCTGTTTTGTTGTCTTGTGTATCCTGTGTTGTCTAGTGTATCCTGTGTTGCCTAGTGTATCCTGTGTTGACTAGTGTATCCTGTGTTGTCTAGTGTATCCTGTGTTATCTAGTGTATCATGTGTTGTTTATTGTATCTGGTGTTGTCTAGTATATGCTGTGTTGTCTAGTGTAATCTGTGTTCTGTTGTCTAGTGTATCCTGTGTTGTCTAGTGTATCCTGTGTTGCCGTGTGTAGCCTGTGTTGTCTAGTGTACCCTGTGTTGTCTAATGTATCCTGTGTTGTCTAGTGTATCATGTTGTGTCTAGTGTATCCTGTTGTGTCTAGTGTATCCTGTGTTGTCTAATGTATCCTGTGTTGTCTAGTGTATCCTGTGTTGCCGTGTGTAGCCTGTGTTGTCTAATGTATCCTGTGTTGTCTAATGTATCCTGTGTTGTCTAATGTATCCTGTGTTGTCTAGTGTACCCTGTGTTGTCTAATGTAGCCTGTGTTGTCTAGTGTACCCTGTGTTGTCTAATGTATCCTGTGTTGTCTAGTGTATCCTGTGTTGCCGTGTGTAGCCTGTGTTGTCTAATGTATCCTGTGTTGTCTAATGTATCCTGTGTTGTCTAATGTATCCTGTGTTGTCTAATGTATCCTGTGTTGTCTAATGTATCCTGTGTTGTCTAGTGTACCCTGTGTTGTCTAATGTATCCTGTGTTGTCTAATGTATCCTGTGTTGTCTAATGTATCCTGTGTTGTCTAATGTATCCTGTGTTGTCTAGTGTACCCTGTGTTGTCTAATGTATCCTGTGTTGTCTAGTGTACCCTGTGTTGTCTAATGTATCCTGTGTTGTCTAGTGTACCCTGTGTTGTCTAATGTATCCTGTGTTGTCTAGTGTATCATGTTGTGTCTAGTGTATCCTGTTGTGTCTAGTGTATCCTGTGTTCTGTTGTCTAATGTATCATGTGTTGTCTAGTGTATCCTGTGTTGTCTAGTGTATCCTGTGTTCTGCTGTCTAGAGTATCATGTGTTCTGTTGTCTAGTGTATCCTGTGTTCTGATGTCTAGTGTAACCTGTGTTGTTTAGTGTATCCTGTGTTGTTTAGTGTATCCTGTGTTGTCTAGTGTATCCTATGTTCTGTTGTCTAGTGTATCCTGTGTTGTCTAGTGTATCCTGTATTGTTTAGTGTATCCTGTGTTGTCTAGTGTATTATGTGTTCTGTTGTCTAGTGTATCCTGTGTTCTGTTGTCTAGTGTATCCTGTGTTCTGTTGTCTAGTTTATCCTGTGTTCCATTGTCTAGTGTATCATGCGTTCTGTTGTCTAGTGTATCCTGTGTTCTGTTGTCTAGTGTATCCTGTGTTCTGATGTCTAGTGTATCATGTGTTCTGTTGTCTAGTGTATCCTGTGTTGTCGTGTGTATCCTGCGTTCTGTTGTCTATTGTATCCTGTATTGTTTAGTATATCCTGTGTTGTCTAGTATATCCTATGTTCTGTTGTCTAGTGTATCATGTGTTGTCTAGTGTATCCTGTGTTGTCTAGTGTATCCTGTGTTCTGATGTCTAGTGTATTCTGTGTTCTGATGTCTGGTGTATCATGTGTTACGTTGTCTAGTGTATCCTGTGTTCTGTTGTCTAGTGTATCATGCGTTCTGTTGTCTAGTGTATCATGCGTTCTGTTGGCTAGTGTATCCTGTATTCTGTTGTCTAGTGTATCCTGTGTTCTGTTGTATCCTGTGTTGTCGTGTGTATCCTGTGTTCTTTTGTCTAGTGTATCATGTGTTCTGTTGTCTAGTGTATCCTGTGTTCTGTTATCTAGTGTATCATGTGTTCTCTTATATAGTGTGTCATGAGTTCTGTCCTCTAGTGTACCCTGTGTTTTGTTGTCTTGTGTATCCTGTGTTATGTTCTCTAGTGTATCATGTGTTCTGATGTCTAGTGTATCATGTAATCTGTTGTCTAGTGTATCATGTATTTTGTTCTCTAGCGTATCCTATGTTTTCTTCTCTAGTTTATCATATGTTATGTTTGCTAGTGTATCATGTATTCTCTTCTCTAGTGTATCATGTGTTCTGTTGTCTTGTGTTTCCTATGTTATGTTCTCTAGTGTATCATGTGTTCTGATGTCTAGTGTATCCTGTTGTCTAGTGTATCATGTGTTCTGTTCTTTAGCGTATCCTGTGTTTTCTTCTATAGTGTATCATATGTTCTTTTCTCTAGTGTATCATGCATTCTCTTCTCTAGTGTATTATGTGTTGTGTTGTCTTGTGTATTCTGTGTTCTGTTGTTTAGTCTATCCCTTGTTCTGTTGTCTAGCCTATCTTGGGTTCTGTTATCTAGCGTACCCTGGGTTCTGTTGTCTTGTGTATCCTGTGTTCCATTGTCTAGACTATTCTGGGTTCTGTTGTCTAGTCTATCCTGGGTTATGTTGTCTAGTGTATCCTGAATTCTGTTGTCTAGTCTGTTCTGTTGTCTAGTGTATCCTGTATTCTGTTGTCTAGTTTATCCTGTGTTCTTTTTTCTAGTGTATCCAGTTTTCTGTTGTCTAGTGTATCCTGTGTTCTGTTGTCTAGTATATCCTGTGTTCTGTTATTTAGTGTATCATTTGTTCTGTTGACTATTGTATCCTGTGTTCTGTTGTCTAGTGTATCATGTGTTCTGTTGTCTAGTGCATCCTGTGTTCTGTTTTCTAGTGTATCCCGTGTTTTGTTGTCAATTGTATCCTGTTTTCTATTATCTAGTATACCCCGTGTTCTGGTGTCTATTGTATCCTGTGTTCTGTTGTCTAGACTATTCTTGGTTCTGTTGTCTAGTGTATCATGAGTTCTGTTGTCTAGTCTATTCTGGGTTCTGTTGTCTAGTGTATCATGAGTTCTGTTGTCTAGTGTATCATGTGTTCTGTTGTCTAGTGTATCATGAGTTCTGTTGTCTAGTGTATCATGAGTTCTGTTGTCTAGTGTATCATGTGCTCTGTTGTCTAGTCTATTCTGGGTTCTGTTGTCTAGTCTATCCTGGATCTGTTTTCTAGTGTATCCTGTTGTCTAGGGTATCCTTATTCTGTTTTCTAGTCTTTCTTGTCTTCTATTGTCTAGTGTATCATGAGTTCTGTTGTCTAGTCTATCATGTGTTCTGTTGTCTAGTGTATCATGAGTTCTGTTGTCTAGTGTATCATGTGCTCTGTTGTCTAGTCTATTCTGGGTTCTGTTGTCTAGTCTATCCTGGATCTGTTTTCTAGTGTATCCTGTTGTCTAGGGTATCCTTATTCTGTTTTCTAGTCTTTCCTGTCTTCTATTGTCTAGTGTATCATGTGTTCTGTTGTCTAATTTATCCTGTGTTCTGTTGTCTAGGGTATCCTTATTCTGTTGTCTAGTGTATCCTGTGTTCTGTTTTCCAGAGTATTCTGTGTTCTGTTGTCTATGGCATCCTTATTCAGTTGTCTAGGGTATCCTGTGTTCTGTTGTCTATGGTATCCTTATTCTGTTGTCTAGGGTATCCTGTGTTCTGTTGTCTATGGTATCCTTATTCTGTTGTCTAGGGTATCCTGTGTTCTGTTGTCTATGGCATCCTTATTCTGTTGTCTAGGGTATCCTGTGTTCTGTTGTCTATGGTATCCTTATTCTGTTGTCTAGGGTATCCTGTGTTCTGTTGTCTATGGCATCCTTATTCTGTTGTCTAGGGTATCCTGTGTTCTGTTGTCTATGGCATCCTTATTCTGTTGTCTAGGGTATCCTGTGTTCTGTTGTCTCGTGTATCCTGTGTTCCTTTGTCCAGCTGTATTTAAAGTTCTTACTTACTGCTTTGACCTGTGCATAGATTGATGGACACTCCCACCACCTGTCAGTCTCTGTGGTCTCATAACGCTGTGAACATGTTTCTGGTGTCATTGTATGACTGAGATGGATGAGAAACTGAATACTGAAGTAGTGGTACTCTCTTGCGAATTTCATATATTTGTGTATCCCATTCATGAAATATTGATCTTTTCTGGGTAATTTCATCATCTACGAGAAATGTTTACATTCATGTGTATAGTCTTCAGAAATCATATCTGTGTGAGTGTGCATGTATGTGTGTGCGTGTGCTTGTATGTTAGTTAGTTAGTTAGTTAGTCGACAGATCATCCTCGCTGCACATCGAACCATTCAGTCCATAAGTGCTCGGATCCCCTCCTCAGCAAATCCCGCAGCGTGTAGCGGCTAACGACGCCAGTTCTGTGTTGGTTTATCAATCTTCTTTGGCTTCCTGCGTAGTGTTCTTGTTTGGCCACACCTCTTTTAATTTGATGCTCTAGCAGTCTGGCCATTGTTGTAGATTCACAGTCATCACTTGGTTCTCGCAAAAGTCTCACATCACGTAGAGCATTCAGAATGTCAGCCTGGTCCATGGCGCGTCCGCCCTCCACAGTAGCCTCACCTGCGAGCTTGTCAGCCCGCTCATTTCCTTGTACTCCCGCATGCCCTGGCACGAAGATGAAACTAATCTTTGCCAGCCGAGACCGCTTCAGAGGCAGCAACCATTCTCTTCGGATCGACCCCTCCTCTATATGCTTGTATATGCTCCTATATGTGCTTGTATGTGTATGAGGGTGTGTGTGTGTGTGTGTGTGTGTATGTGTTTGAGTGTGTGTGTATGTGTCTGTGTATCTGTGTGTAGATGTGTATATGTGCATGAGTGTGTGTGAGTGTGTATGTGTGTGTATGTTTGTGTGTGTGTAAGTGTGTGTGTATGTGTTTATGTATGTGTGTATGTGTGTGAGTGTGTGCATGTGTGTGTGCATGTGTGTATGTGTGTGTATGTGTGTGTGTGAGTGTGTATGTATATATGTGTGAGTCTGTGTAAGTGTGTGTGTATGTGTGTGAGTGTGTGTGTATGTGTGTATGTGTTGTGAGTGCCTGTGTGTCCATGTGTGTGTATGCGTGTGTATGTGTGTATGCGTGTGTATGTGCATGTATGTGTATGTGTGTTTATGTGTGTATGTGTGTATGTATGTGTGTGCTTGTATGTGTGTGTGTGAATGTGTGAGTGTGTGTGTGTATGTGTGTATGTGTGTGTATGTGTGTGTGTGAGTTTGTGTGAGTGTGTGTGTATGTACAATTATATCGGAACAGTCATAACATCTGATGGGAGATGCCTTGAAGAGATTAGAACAAGAATCGCCATGGCGAAAGTAGCCTTTAGTAAGATGAAAAACATTCTGACCAATAAAAAGATGTCAATTGAAACGAGAAAAAGAGTGTTGAGGGGATACATAGAGCCTGTTCTTTTATATGGATGTGAAACTTGAACAATGTGCAGTCAAGCTGAAAAACATTTGATGTCTACAGAAATGTGGTTTCTGAGGAAAATGCAAAGAATGCCACGGACAGATAGAAAAACCAATCACCAAGTACTACAGGAGACAAATTAATATCGTAAATTGGTTAGAGAAATTAGACGTAGACAGTCAAAATATTTTGGACATGTTATGGGAAGAAATGGATTGGAGAACTTAGTGACAACTGGCAAGATCGAAGGGAACAGACAAAGAGGAAGACCGAGAGGAAAATACCTGGGTGGCTTGGCCACATGGCATGGACGAGACAAATCAAATTAAATCAACTTTATTAGGGTCACAAATTGGGCGCGCAGGCCCGTCTTACATTCAGCCCTTCCAATCACTCGTCTTTCGTTCATCAAGAGCATTATACATTTACATAGGAAGATAAAATAAACATTGTGAAATGAATGTTGTAAACATAAACAAGGCTAATTACCATGTTATGAAGCCCATCTCCCACCTATCCATACATCACCCCACCCACACAACACCCCCACCTACCGACACACACGCGCACCAAGGGACACATACACACCCCCACCTACCGACACACACGCACACCAAGGGACACATACATACCCCACCAACCGATCCATCCCCCTCCCGCACATCCCCCACCCACACACACTGCCCTCGCCTGATCCCCCAACCAAAACACACTCGCCACCCACAAACATTCCCCCACCAACCCACACATCCTACGCCCATCCACATACACATACTACCCCACACATCCTCTCCCCACCCACACCTCAAACCACCTATCCCCCAGCCACATCTCCATCGACAACATATTCCCCACCCATGCACACAATCCCCCACCAACCCACACATCGCACATCCACTCACACATTCCCAAACCATACACACACATCCCCACCAACTGACATGTCCCTACCCCCACCCCACACATCTCTCTAACCACCCATACATCCCCAATCCACTAACACACACCCCACCACCCACACATACAACTTCCACCCACCCACACATGCCTTAACCTAATCCCCCACCACACAATCCCCCACCCGCACATCACATACACCTCCTATCATGCACTATTCCCAACCCACGCACCACACACACACATATCCCTCACCAACACATCCCCACTTACACACCACACACATATCCCCCACCCAGATACCACACAATATTCCCACCCACACCCACACAGATACCCTTACCCATCCACCCCACATACCCCCACTCACACAACACAAAAACAAAACAAAACACAAAAACAAAACAAAACACAAAAATCCCCCACCCACACACACATACCTCACCCACACAATATCCCCAACCAACACACCACACACCTCTCCCCACCCACACACGCATTCCCTACCCGTCCACCAACACACACTAACTCACGCATACATTCTCCACTACGCACCCCCCCCCCCTCCCAACCAAACATCTCTCGATCACAATACCCCTACCCCACACACATCCTCCACCCACTCACACATCCCCGACACATACAACTCCCTCACCCACTTACACATCCCTAAGCCACTCACTCACACACCCCCACCCACACATTACCCATCCAAACACACACATCTCCCACCAACACTCCCCCACATACTTCCCCCAACCACCACAATCCCCTACTCACCCATACATATACCCCATTCATACGCACATTCCCCGCACCCATCACACACATCCCCCACACCACACACTATCCTCCACCCATACCTCCACAAACATACCCTCCACCCACACATCATTCACACATCCCCCACCAACACACCGCACAAATATCTCAAACCCACACACCATACACTTCTCCCCACCCACCCTTGCATCCCCAATCCACCCAACACAATCCCCTACCCACACAACCCCGCCTCCTACACATACTTCCTCAAACCGTCCACACATCTCCACCCACATAAACACACATCCCCTGCATCCGTCCCATACACATATCCTCCACCCATACACACATCCCCCACACCCATTCCAACACCCCTACTTTCACCCCCACACATCCATCCACACATCCCACCAACACCCACAAATACCACTACCCACCAAAACCAACACACCCCAACCCATCCAAACGCATACCCCCACCCACACACCCCCCACACACACATATCCCCACACTCACACATATCCTCCACATACACTCACACTTCCTCACATCTAGACACATACAAAATGTCTCACGTTAGTATTGAAACTAGTATGAAGAAACTCCCACACTTTACTCACACATATACACTGACACTTGTCATGAGCAGTCTCATAAAAATGTTAAACATGGAGAAAAATGTGTACATAAAATGTATGTGACGTAAAAATAGTGATGCTCTCTCTCTCTCTCTCTCTCTCTCTCTCTCTCTCTCACACACACACACACACACTCTCACGCTCACACATTCACTCTTCCGCTCATTCACTCTCCCGCTCACTCATTCACTTTCCCGCTCACTCATTCACTCTCCCGCTCACTCATTCACTCTCCCGCTCACTCATTCACTCTCACGCTCACTCGTTCTGTCTCTCATTCACACTCACTGACTCTCTCACTCAAACTACAGTAATGAACATTAGTTTATATTATGCATGATAAAATCAAATGGTATTTAACTGATAATATGACAGATGAGAATACACAAACATATGGATTCGCGTGTTACATAACATGCGTGTTACATGACATGCATCTGCTCAGCTCTCTCTCTCTCTCTCTCTCTCTCTCTGTATTCTTTCATATACACACACTCACACGCATGCACGCGCTCACACACATACACTAACACATCAACTCTCCCACTGTCTAACTCTCTAACACACAATCCTTCACACACACACACACACACACACACTCACTCTCTCAATCACACTCTCTCACACATACACATGAACGCATGCACATGAACGCACGCACGCCTACATTCCCTCACTCACTCTCACACATACACGTACGAATGCATGCACTGACACATTCCCCCACCATTTCTCGCTCAATCACTCTCTCCACACACACGCATGCACGTGCGCACACACGCATCCACTCTCTCCCTCTCTCTAACACCCACTTTCTCTCTCTCTCTCTCTCTCTCTCTCTCTCTCTCTCTCGCTCCCACACGCACACACATATACAGTGAACAATTATAGTTAAACAATTATAATGAACAATTATACTGAACAATTATAGACAGGAACACTGAGCTGATCCACGACTCTGGTGATCGAGTGAGATGGCGAGTCATGACCGCCCACGCTTTCCTGCATGGCACATGATTGATTGATTGATTGTGTGTGTATGTGTGTGTGTGCGTATGTGTGTGTGTGTTTGTGTGAGTGTCTGTATGTGTGTGTGTGAGTGTGTGTGTATGTGTGTATGTTTGTGTATGTGTGTGTGTGTATGTGAGTGTGTGTATGTGTGTGTATGTATGTGTGAGTGTGTGTGTGAGTGTGTATGTGTGTGTATGTGTGCATGTGTGTGTGTTTGTGTGTGATTGTGTGTGAGTGAGTGTGTGTGTATGTGTGTGTATGTGTGCGTGTGCTTGTATGTGTGTGTGCGCGTGTATGTTTGTGTGAGTGTATGTGTGCGTGTGCTTGTATGTGTGTGTGTGTGTTTGTGTATGTGTGTGTGTGTGCTTGTATGTGTGTGTGTGAGAGAGAGTGTGCTTGTATCTGTATGTACTTTAATGTACGTGTTTGAGTGTGCTTGTATGTGTGTATGTGTATGTATGTATATGTGTGTGTGTGTCCAGACTCTGGTTGGGTATATGTTTCTAATGCAACTAAAATCAACGCATGTCTTCTCCGCATCTAGAGGCTGCCTGTTGTCAACTCCCTGGATATCCTGTCACCCATCACCTACATGCTCGTGTATTCTGTCACCCATTACCTACATGCTCGTGTATTCTGTCACCCATCACCTACATGCTCGTGTATTCTGTCACCCATTACCTACATGCTCGTGTATTCTGTCACCCATCACCTACATGCTCGTGTATTCTGTCACCCATTACCTACATGCTCGTGTATTCTGTCAACTTTCACCTACATGCTCGTGTATTCTGGCACCCATCACTTTCATGCTCGTATATTCTGTCACCCATCACCTGTCTACATGTTGTCACTCAGAAATGTATATCTATTGTATCTCTATATCTTTATGATTTTTGAGGTTGTTTTTGTTTGGTTGGTGATAAATCTGCACATGTGTATGTGTGTGTATGTGCGCATGCCTGTTGCCCCTGTAGGTGTGTACATGTGTACGCGTGTGTGTATGCGTGCCGTGTGTTGTTCCATTACTCACATATGTGTTTGAGACAGACACTCTTTAACCCGTGCACGACACTGTCACATGACAACAGCTGCCGCCACTCTGTCATCATGTATTGGCCACCTGTCTGGGTATACATATCACTTCCTCCCCCCCCCCCACCCCCGAAACCACTTTCACCCCAGGTACCTAGCAAACACCACTTCTATGCTGCTGAGAATCCATAGGTGGAGTCTGATGTGCTAGGCTGCCATCTGGATCTCTTCGGTCTGAAGGGATTGATCTATATATATATATATATATATATATATAGTGTGTGTGTATGTGTGTGGTGTGCATAAATGTGAGTGTTGGGAGCACGTATACATCTGTATGTTCGTGTGTGCGCGCTCGCGTCTGTGTGTAAAGTATACACGCACACAGCCGTGTTGTTGTCCTCTACATCGTAGCTAAGAAAAAGTACAATTACGACGAGTATATGTAAGCACACCACATTCACATGGCCTACAGACTGTATTTGTCGGTACACCAAATAACAGAAGCCAGAAAGGAACGGACATCACTAGAACACACCCTACTGACAAATGGACATTGGCGACAACACCAGTGTAAGCGTGCATGCAGACTGGGTACAGTAGTGGGTGGATATGTTCTAGGATGAGAGTCCCGGGAGAACGCAGTTCCACAGGTTTTATGTTGCAACTGATTTATTTTTAAACCTGGCCAAAATTGAATCTCAGCAGAAACAAAAAATGTATAGCCCGTGACATCTGTCATCTTGATGTCAAGTCAAATCATCAGATTTCTCCTTTATTTTATTTTTTTCAAAATGACCTGCACTGGAAGTTCTCCAATAGACTCTCAGAATATCCGCCCACAACACAAGAATACAGAATACTCTATAAGCACACAGAGTGACATATACATTTGGTCTCTCTCTCTCTCTCTCTCTCTCTCTCTCTCTCTCTCTCTCTCTCTCTCTCTCTCTCTCTCTCCATCCCTCCCACCCCCACACACACACCCCCACACCCACACAAGGTTAATGTGTCAGATCCAGCCACTGATGATTTCTTCTGGTCTTCCCTGGGCTGAGTACATTTGAGCTGAGCCAAGATCCACATCACAGCGCGCAGGACATTCCTATACCTGCTCCGTCCTCGTCTTCAGCGAAGAGCCCCATGACTAATAGTGCCAGAAGCAGTCAAATTATGTGTCCGTCTGGCCTGTCCTCCGAGTCTAACCTAGAGGTCCTGGGTTGTCGAAGCACACTTGATATCCTGGAGTCTGTTCTCATCTGTCCTCTGGTGGAAGGTAAGCTCAGGGTATTCTTTAGTCTGTTTTGTCATACCCTGGCTATGCAGAAACCTGCCGTCTTGTTTAGTCTGTCCTCTCCTAGCCTGGTTGTGGAGACACCTGACAATTTATTTCGTCTGTCTTCCCCTACTCTTGCTGTTGAGACACATGACGCCTTGTTTAGTCTGTCCTCTCCTACTCTAGATGTGGAGACACCTGACGTCTCGTTTAGTCTGTCCTCTCCTACTCTAGATGTGGAGACACCTTACATCTTATTTAGTCTGTCCTCTCCTACTCAAGATGTGGAGACACCCAACGTCTAGTTTGGCGTTTAGTCTGTCATCTCTTACTCTAGATGTGGAGACACCTGGCGTTTTATTTAGTCCGTTCTCCCCTACTCTAGATGTGGAGACACCTGGCGTTTTATTTAGTCTGTCATCTCCTACTCTAGATGTGGCGACATCTGACGTTTTATTTAATCTGTCCTCTTCTATCCTTGTTGTGGAGACACCTGACGCCTTGTTTAGTCTGCCCTCTCCTACCTCGGAACATAAGCTATCTAGGTGATGCTGAATCTCATGTCTTGTATTTGAGAAAGTTGAGGTATCTCAGGTCTCCCCGAGTCTCTCCTCGTCAATGTTGGGAAATCATGTTATTGCTGAGATTGTCCTCATGGGAGTATACACATTACGATGGCTTTTTGCTACGAAAACAGGAGAATATTGCATAATAAACAAAATAATGATACACAATAGTGTATAATAGTGTATATATAGAACGTTACAGAAACACACGTGTACATGAATTTCAGTATATACGAGGGGAAGTCAATAAGTAAGTCGCAAATGGCTGTAGAAAAATAACTAAATGTGATAACAACTTGAAACCACTTTATTTTTATACATACATTGTCTCTTTATGTTTCAACATAATTTCCACCAACATTGATGCACTTATCCCATCGTTTCATCAGTCCTCCTAAACCGGCTGCATAGTACTGCGTGCTCTGTTTTCTAAACCACGTTTTCACTTCACATTCAACTTTGGCGTCATTCGCGAAATGTCTCCCGCTAAGGTGGGGTTTCAGTGGACCAAAAAGGTGGAAATCGCTAGGGGCTAAGTCGGGGCTGTAAGGTGGATGTTCCAAAACTTCCCACCATAGTTTGTTAATTTTCTCCTGAGTTAATCGAGCCTTATGTGGTCTGGCATTGCCATGAAGAAGCAACACCCCTCTAGTCAGCAGTCCTGGACGTTTTCTTCGAGTTGCACCATTAAGCATCGATAGAACTTCACAGTACTATTCAGAATTCACATTGTCACCTTTAATTTTGAAATTGGTTAAAAGCACTCATTGACAATCCCAGAACACTGTCAGCATAACCTTCCCTGGTGATGGCGAAACAATGAAATTTTGGACACAGGGCGAAGAAGGATGTTTCCATTGCATTGAAGCGCGCTTTGATTCGGGCTGGTAGTGATGCACCCATGATTCGTCACAAGTAACAGTCCTGTTCAGCATGTCTTCTCCTTCATCTTCGTATCGTCAGAGATGAAATAAGGACAGGCCAAATCGGTTCATTTTGTGTTCCTCCTTCAATTGTCTGGGTACCCACATTGAGCACACTTTCTAAAATTTCAATCGATCATGCATTATGCTGTATGCTGAACCATGTGAGCACCCTACTGCAGATGCTACAGAGTCTATCGTTACTCGCCTGTCACCTCTAATCATCTCCTCCACCCGCTGCACGGATACTTCTGTTGCAATCTCAACAGGACGACCAGATCGGATTTCATCAACAATTTTAGAGCATTCTAGAGAAAAATTTTCTACCCAGCTATGCACCGCCTTACCGGACAAACATTTGTCAGCATAAACGAATATCCTTTGCAAGCAGTCCTTTTGCCCACAAAATATTCACAACAGCACGTTGCTCTTTGGTTGTACAATACGTAACTTCAGTCGCCATTTTGTTTATGCGCTGCTCATGCGCATCAGACACCTAGCGCCACCTGACAAACCGGAATATACAGTTCGAGGTTACTGTCACCTAATGACACCTGTAGAAAACACCAACTAAATTTACCTGCCATCCCACAGAACTGTGTGACTTACTTATTGACTTGCCCTCGTATTAAAAAAAAAAAAAAAAAAAGCAACTGTGTCTACACAGAAATGGCTACAAATAAAATGTATAAGAATTGAGAAAAGCAAGAAGACATGAAGCACGTTCTAGAACATTGCAGGAGAAAGTTACCATGATGTCGTGGGTGGAATTGTCAAACCCCTGTCAGCGGAACCAGGCCGAAGCAGCCATTTTCAGAAAATGATTGAGAAAACACACACATTAAACCTGTACACATTCTGTATCGGTGTTGATAGATATTTTAGTGGGATGTTGCATTTTAAGTGCACATTAACTTCATCACATTCATCGCCATCATCCTAGCCATCATAATTACCACCATCATTGCCATCATCATTATCCTGATGATTAAACACGCCATCATCGAACAGATAAGTCAGCGTCCTGTACAGGAGGCTAGTTCTGCGACAAAATCTGCTCTGTGGTATCCAGGATGGGGTTCACGGAGACAAAGACTAATACTTGCTGTGTGGATCACTCAATGCACAATGTGTTATCGTCTCTTATCTGTGTGTATGAGATTATGCACCATGTGTGATCGTCTGTTATATGTGTGTATCTCTCAATGATCCCTGTTTGATTGTCTGTTATATGTGTGTATCACTCAATGATCCCTGTGTGATCGTACCTTACATGTGTGTATCACTCAATGCACCCTGCATGATCTTATATGTGTGTTTGAAACAATGCACCCTGTGCAATCTTATCTGTGTGTATGAAACAATGCACCATGCGTGCTCTTATCTGTGTGCATGAAGCATTTTACCCTGTGTAATCTTATCTGTGTGTATTGAACAATGCACCATGCGTGCTCTTATCTGTGTGCATGAAGCATTTTACCCTGTGTAATCTTATCTGTGTGTATTGAACAATGCACCATGCGTGCTCTTATCTGTGTGCATGAAGCATTTTACCCTGTGTAATCTTATCTGTGTGTATTGAACAATGCATCCCGTGTAGTCTCACCTGTGTGTATAAAACAATGCACCCTATGTAATCTTATCTGTGTGTATGAAACCATACAACCTGTATGATCGTACCTTACACGTGTGTATCCATCAATACACAATGTGTGAACTTAGCTTATCTGTGTATATAATAATATAATATTTTTTTGTTTTTTTTTGTTTTGCGTATCCTTTTACAGGACTTAGCTGTCAACAGCAGCATCTTTCAGCTGTCTGTTGATCTCTTGGCAAGATTACGCTCAGTAGTTTGCCATTGCTTTCTGAGCGGCCGGCTCAGTATCCGCAAGTCACGAGCGGGGGTCGAACCACCTCAGTTCTCGCTCCGCTGCGAGACTCTGCGTGATAAACGGGATTACAGAGAGAAAGTGTTGTAACCCCACAGCCAGAGAGACCGGCAATAATATAATATACAATAATAAATAATATAATATACAATAGACCCTGTATGGTCAGCTATTGTCTGCATGTATCCATCAATATGCCACGCGTGTTCACCCAGTCTGTGCCTATCAAACAACGTATGGGGTGTTATTTTATCTACTGCGTTTAGTCTGCGCAAGCTGCAGAAATCTGACTAGATATTGTGCCAGGCCACACAACATGTTTTCTGGCAGGTTAATGTTTCATGATTTTCCAATTGACAACTGTCTCTGTTGGACACCGCTGAGATGTATTCAGGGTCTGCAAAAGTTAATTCCGTAATGGACGGCTGTAGAGACACAATCAGAGACAGCTGTAGAGACATAATCAGAGACAGATGCAGAGACACAATCAGAGACAGATGTATAGACACAATCAGAGACAGATGTATAGACACAATCAGAGACAGCTGTAGAGACACAAGCAGACACAGCCCGATTCTACCAGCTACGATATTTTGGTATCCAGTGAAAAATCTGCTGCGACGTGTCCCTGCCATGCAGCACAATGAGAATATGTTGATATGTCCATGTTTTCGATCACTTTGGTCAGATGGGTGGTGCTGTCACCATAAGTTGTAGCCATGAGAATGAGATAGCTATGTGCTGTCACCATAAGTTGTACCCATGAGCATGAGACGAGTTATGTGTTCGTGGCCACATATCGACATGAGATGGGTTTGAATCCAGCATACTAGTGGGTTATCCCACTGATCCACTGCAGTTTCTGTAATCTGAGAATTGCCTGAAAGACGTGCACCAAACCGCCAGACATCCACTGTGTGACGTCATGGCAGAAAACACTGCACACAAATTATAGCCCACAAGGGTGAAATGGTATCTGGCGTGTTTGCTGAACAAATAACCAATACATGCATCACCTCCAGCATGGTCTTCTCAGTCACCATCCTCATCATTATTGTTATCATCATCATCGTAATGAAGACGACATAACCTTGGCTGTGTCTTGCCATCAGGTACATCGCTCTGGATTGCTGGGGTTCAATTATCACTTTCTTTACCGGGGATGTCTCAGTAAGTGCTCATACGCACAGACAACACTTCACCCAGCGTCTCCAGTGAAATACTTTCACAAATATTACAAGTAGATATTACAATTAGCTATTACAAGTAGATATTACATGTGTTATTACAAATCTAATAGCAGTGACGGTATTTCTCTTGTCAAGGGCGTCACTCCCTGCGACATCCAGCGATAGTACTCAAGCTAATGACAGTGTCTCAGTTAGTATTTGTAATTACCCATTTTTGTTTGCATGTATGTGTGTCTCCATTCTACTCTACCCCCTCTACTTCATCTTATTCTAGGTTTATCTGCTGGCGTGGGTGATCACGTCTCATCACACCGTGCTCTCTTGTTGAAGTATTGACATCTCTACGTCAGGATGCCAGACAGTACAGACCATGAGAAGACCAGCATTGAACTGGCGGAGACAAATACTAACCTCAATTTCCTTGTACTTCATGAGTGGCGAATCGTATCCCGCGTTTGCTCGCAGCAGCCAATCAGATTTCACATTGACGACCTTCTTCCTATCTGGGTCAATGAGCCTCAAGGCCGTGATGTTAGCGCCACCATACATGTAGTCTCCCAGGTCGATAAGTCCCAGGTCCTGGGGTAGGACAGATAACATAGAAGACATTACATAGAGGACATTCATTCATTCATTCATTCATTCATTCAGTAGCATGTCCTTTGCAGAACCTCGCTCCCATAACAACCTTCCGGAAAACTTCTCGATCATAAGCAAGATGTCCCGCGTCTGATACACCCATCTGGAGATCATCCGCCACATCCTGCACCCATCTTCTCTTTGGCCTTCCTCTTCCTCTCTTCCCAGGCATATACCTCTCCATTATTGCTCTCTCTAAACTTTTCAAGTGACCATAATATTTCGATTTTCTTTGTTTCATCGTCTCTATTAGCCATCCTTCTACAATATTCAGCGCTTGAAGTATGGATGCATTTGTTCTTTTCTTTACCCAAGATATTTTTAAAACTCGTCTATAACATTTATGTTCAAAGGCATTTATGCGCTGTTCAGCTTGTTTAGTAAGTGTCCAGGTCTCACAGGTGTATGTTGCAATGGGAAAGATGCATACTCTAAAATCTAATTGTTGTAGTTCTATCTGTCCCCCTCCTTAATTTATTCAGTTGTTTTAGTCTTTAAAGAGCAGTAGATAGTTGTCTTTTAATTTATTTCATTGTATCACACCATTGTTGGTAATCAATGACTCAAGATATTCTCAATTTTTCACCACCTCCAATTTTTCTTCATCAACATATATTTCTGTCTTCACATTAGTTTTATTTGTATGCTATGTTAAAATATCAGTTGTGATTTTCACTATTTCTTTGGAGCCCATGCTGCCCATGTCTCGTGCTGCCTATGTCTCGTGCTCTTAACTGCTTGTAGTCTGTTCGGCGTGTTTACACGTCATACGGTGTGTTTACACGTCTCATACGGCATGTTTACACATCTTACGTCCACGTGTGTATGAACGTCAATATATACACAGGTAATATGCAGTATCGCCCTGACTCTTCACTGGGGTAAATGGAGGAAGAAAAGAAGATGAATAATAGTATACCATCGTAATTTAGTTAGTTTGTCCATTATGCTCCGTTCCTGTGCCAGTGAATATCACACAAAATGCTCCTCACTGCCCTATATGAACAATGGAATAGACAGGAGTGTCGGCAAGCCAACAGCCCGCACAGGTACACTGTGCATAATGCCGCCGCCAGAATGCCAACACAAAAGTCCTCCATGAAAAATACAGTTCATTGTCGATGGAAACGGCAGTCACCTGAAAGACTTCATTGACCCGGGTTTTATCCCATAAGGCTCGGTCTCTTTCCGCAAGGCGACCCCCGAAAGCGCCACACAAAGCACGAACTCCGTAGTTCCAGCGACGACTCCCATGAGTCTCCTGAAAAATGCACTCGTGAACAGAAAAGGCAAACCAGTCAATCCAGCAACAGCCGGCCTCCATAGTTTTTAACATGCAGTTCACGCTACACACTGCAAACAGATGTAAAAGCATTCCACGCGAAATTCACAGCTCACAGTGTCGCGCCATGCACTCACTCAGTAGCAGGGCGACGGAACCATGGCCTCCTTAGTCGCCTCTTACGACGTGCATGGTAGGCAACAGTGTTACTATTCTTTGCTCCCCCGTATGGGCCCCGGCAACACACGGGCGATACCGTAGTATTACAGTCATAACCTACCTAAGTAGTAATCATAACTTAAAAAAGTAGTAATCATAACTTAACAAAGTAGTAATTATAACTTAACAAAGTAGTGATCATAACTTACCAAAGTAGCAATCACAACTTTACAAAGTAGTAATTACAACTTACCAAAGTAGTAAAAAAGTAGTGATAAATTTCAGAAATCATCTTCAGCTTCAGTGCCTGGGAATAGAAATCATAGAACATTGGTAGGACGTTGGTAGGACATGTTAGGTCATTGGTAGGACATTGGTAGGTCATTGGTAGGTTAGGTTATATTGGTTTTCAGTGTCATTGAATCAGGCATTTGTATAACTTGATTTCCAAGTATCAATCATTTACAAGTAATAGTATTAATACTGATAATAATAATAATAATAATAATAATAATAATAATGGGGATATCAATTGTTCATAGCATTCTAATTATAAATAATAACAATCATCAAAATAATAATAACGTTGATGATGATAATGATAATGATGATGATGATGATGATGATGATGATGATGATGATGATGAGGATGATGATGATGATAATCATCATCATCATCAAGTTCCCTGCCAGCTGGCGTAGGCGTTCATAGCTCTCCACAGATCTCGGTCTTTGGTTTCTGGATCAACTCTTCTGCTGATATTCCTCCGTGCCACTGTCTGAATCCATCCATATGGTAATAATAATGGTAATAATAACAATGATAATAATAATAATTAAATATTAATACAGTACCGTACTGGTACCTCAATAGATTGTTACACTTATGCCACAGAAAAGGCATAATAACTACAACCTATGGTGGTAGAAGACCAGGGATGGAGTTATACCTCTCCGTAGCACATAGCCTGGGCTGAATTGTTGCTACGAGTAATAACAACAACAACAACAACAATAATAATAATAATAATAATAATAATAATAATAATAATAAATAACAATAATGAAACCCGGAGAAAATATTAAATAGTTTACAGTGATGTGACAGGAGTGCGCATGATGTCCTACTGTCCATCATTCAGGGATACAGGACACCGTGTGTAACGGTAGAAAACACTAATATAAGGCTACACATTACATACATTACTTTATTACCTCTACCCCCCCCCCCCCGTTATCTCTATTCTCCAGTTATCTCTATTCCCCAGTGACCTCTATTTTCTAGTTGCCTCTTTTCCCCAGTTATTTATATTTCCCAGTTACCTCTATTTCCCAGCTACCTCTATTCCCCAGTTACCTCGATTCCCCAGTTGCCTCGATTCCCCAGTTGCCTCTATTCCCTGGTTACCATAATTCAGCAGATACCTCAATTCTACAGTCATTCCAGTTCTTAAGATAATCTCCTAGTTACCCCTATACCCCTGTTACCTATATTCTGTAGTTACAGCTAATTACCAGTTACATCTATCTCAATAATAGAAACTGTAGACTCATAAAGTGTAGACTGACAGCCTGGCCCTAGATGTCACAGGAGACAAGAACACTCTAGATAGGACACTATGGACCAGATGCACACCAGGGTAGAAGAACGACATTCAGAACAATTATGATGTTTGCAGTGGATGATAAACAAGAGCCACTTACGGCGTGCAGAAATGGTTTGATAGTTTTGATGTTTGCAGTGGATGATAAACATGAGCGACTTAAGGCGTGCAGAGATGGTTTGATAATTTTGATGTTTGCAGTGGATGATAAACAAGAGCCTCTTACGGCGTGCAGAAATGGTTTGATAATTTTGATGTTTGCAGTGGATGATAAACAAGAGCCTCTTACGGCGTGCAGAAATGGTTTGATAGTTTTGATGTTTGCAGTGGATGATAAAAAAGAGCGACTTACGGCGTGCAGAAATGGTTTGATAGTTTTGATGTTTGCAGTGGATGATAAACAAGAGCCACTTACGGCGTGCAGAAATAGTTTGATAGTTTTGATGTCTGCAGTGGATGATAAACAAGAGCCACTTACGGCGTGCAGAAATAGTTTGATAGTTTTGATGTCTGCAGTGGATGATAAACAAGAGAGACTTACGGCATGCAGAAATGGTTTGATAGTTTTGATGTTGCAGTCAATGATGAACTTGTCCTCGCTCCTGTCCTTGAGGTCCTTCAGGAGCACCAGGTAGTCGTTGTTGACCAGCTCCAGCTTGCGGATGGTGATCTGAGCCGGGGGGTCGTTGGATCCCTTCAGTACTTCTTGTACACGGGTCAGACCTGGGGAGAATAGGTGTCCCAGACAGACATGATATTACAAGCACAAAGTAAGTGTACCAGACAGATATAATACTACAAGCACAAAGTGTCCCAGACAGACAATATTACAAGCATAACGTAGTGTCATAGACAGACATAATATTACAAGCACAAAGTAATGATTCTGTTTGCCCCTGATGTTTTTTTGGTATTTGGTTATGGTTTCATATCTTTTAAACACCACACAGAGAATATCCACACAATTTGTGTAAGTGACTGTTTAGTGTGTGTAAGTGACTGTTTAGTGTGTGTAATTGCCTGTTCAGACTGTAAATGACTGTTCAGTCTGTATAAGTGACTGTTTAGTGTGTGTAAGTGACTTTTCGTTGTGTAGGTGGACATATATTGTATATTTCTGAAGATGCATGCTGTTCCCAGAGGTTTGTGTCTAAAACATAGAGCACGTGGTCAACAAGCACCAGCCATTACCGTCGTTGTTCTCATACAGGATGGTGAACCGCCTCCACTGCCAGTGGCGGATGACGTCCCGGTAGGCGGTGCTCAGCGTCAAATAGTGCGGGTACAAGCTGATGGAGAAGTAGTCCCTGGAGTCCCGCGGGTCCCAGCGCCACTGCAAGTGTGGGATCTCGAAGGCCGTGCACATGGACTGCACATGCCCCGCGGCCAGAGAGGAGACCGGGCCGAACATGGCCGCTATACCGATTTGTGTCATGCGACACACTGGGGAAGACATCATGGATACGTGTTAAACACACACATTACGGGACTAGGCCAAGTACAATGTTATACACACACACACACACACACACACACACACACACACACACACACACACACACATTACCGGACTAGGCCAAGTACAATGTTAAACACACACATTACGGGACTAGGCCAAGTACAATGGTAAACACACACACACACATTACCGGACTAGGCCAAGTACAATGTTACACACACACACACACACACACACACACACACACACACACATTACCGGACTAGGCCAAGTACAATGTTAAACACACACATTACGGGACTAGGCCAAGTACAATGGTAAACACACACACACACACACACACACATTACCGGACTAGGCCAAGTACAATGGTAAACACACACATTACCGGACTAGGCCAAGTACAATGGTAAACACACATACACACACATTACCGGACTAGGCCAAGTACAATGGTAAACACACACATTACCGGACTAGGCCAAGTACAATGGTAAACACACACATACACACACACATTACCAGACTAGGCCAAGTACAATGGTAAACACACACATTACCGGACTAGGCCAAGTACAATGGTAAACACACACACACATTACCGGACTAGGCCAAGTACAGTGTTAAACACACACATTACCGGACTAGGCCAAGTACAATGTTAAACACACACACACACACACACATTACCAGACTACGCTACTATATTTATAGTCACAGCATGCTCATATATATTGATTGGCTACACCTAATCTCTTGCATCAATTTATGGCTACACCTAATCTCTTGCATCAATTTATGACTTCCATTTGTTTATTGCTGGACTTACTCTTTCGTTTCTCTGTCCGTCCATTGTATTCTTTACATGTCCCTACCGCATTTACTCTGGCATCATTGTCCACGTTTCACGTGACTACATCAGTCCGGCCTCTATACAGCCCTTCAACACGGTGCTTTTCACTGACATTGCCAGCTTTATGTCGGTCAGAGTGCCCTCCATCTTGCAGACGGCTACCTCTGCCGTATAGACTCTTGCTCTAATCTCTGCCAGCCTGCTTTCTTCAGCTTGCTCTAATCTCTGCCAGCCTGCTTCCTTCAGCTGTTGTGACTGCTCCCGGAGAGTTGTTCCGGCCCACAAGTCTAAACAACGTTAGGCATCTACAATTGTCAACCTGCAGGAGACGCTTGATTTGCAACGAACGAACGAAAAAGAATTGGGCACGCAGGTCCATCTGACTTTCTTGGAAATAACTAGCAGTATTCTAGTTTTGAAGCTTCGGACCTTTTTTCTATGTGAATTCTATTTTAATGGTATATACTGTTGATACTCGTGGTCGCGTTTCTTCTTCTTCTTCTTCTTACAATATTTCCCCCCGAAACATGTGTAAGTGTGGTCATGCAACAGTGCCACACTCACGTACTGTGTCAGTTCAGGATTTCTTGTTGTGTAAGTGTGGTCATGCAACAGTGCCACACTCACGTACTGTGTCAGTTCAGGATTTCTTGTTGTGTAAGTCTGGTCATGCAACAGTGCCACACTCACGTACTGTGTCAGTTCAGGATTTCTTGTTGTGTAAGTCTGGTCATGCAACAGTGCCACACTCACGTACTATGTCAGTTCAGGATTTCTTGTTGTGTAAGTCTGGTCATGCAACAGTGCCACACTCACGTACTGTGTCAGTTCAGGATTTCCTGTTTGTCTCTTAAACGTTTCTTCCAATGTTTGCATAGCGTGAGCCACTCCAGATTGTTAGAATAAAGATGACATGTGTCTACAATAATACTAGCTAGACTTGAGATGACATGTGTCACCAGTGACACAGTCTAGATTAATGATGACATGTGTCACCAGTGACACGATCTAGACTACTTATGACATGTGTCACCAGTGACACGGTCTGGACTATTCATGACATGTGCCACCAGTGACATGGTCTAGACCAGAGGTTCCCAAACCATGGTCCGCGGGCCATCTGTGTCATAAGAGTGGCATGCGAGGCCTCGTTATTTAATATAATATATTTAATTATATATATAATTTTATAACGTTGTGGCCCGCTTAACTGCCGAAATAGTAGATATGGCCCTCTGCTTGAAAAGCTTGGGAACTACTGGTCTAGACTATTGATGACATGTGTTCAAACTTGCTTCATTCAAATTGTCGAACTAAAGCCGAGTCACTTTGACCAACAACGGTGAAATTATTGATCTGCGAGGGATCGACTTGAATATGGGAGCCATTAAACAGTAACACACATTAAGCGAGTGTCCAGCTAACAGTATTTCACTGTGATCCAGACAGGTGTGGGAAGGAGCATTCCATCCACGAGATGGAACAGCCGTTATTTGCGTGTCCTGTACGTAAGGCTAACCACCTGATCGTCTCCAAAACACCTGTCACATTTATATTCGCATAGAACTTAATTCACACAGAACAGCTCAAACAGAACACTCTTTGTTATTTCCTCTGTCCATCGTTTAAATGGTCGGCCTCTTCTTCTGGTTCCGTTTGGTCTGCACATCATTGAATGTTGTGGTATACTGTCACTGACAGTGTCAGGGTATCCTAGTTAATGTGGCAGAACCATTTAACTTGCTGTTGTCTGGTGAAATCTAGCACTGCTATAACCCCCCACTTTAGCCCTGATTTCTTCATATCTGATTTTCTCTCTTCTTGATACACTGAGTGTTCTTCTCAGGAATCTCATTTATGTTGTGATTTTTTTTTCTTTCCTCTTTTTCTGTCATTGTACAGGTTTGGCATTGGTAGTTTAATTTGGTTTAGTTTAGTTTAGTCTAGTCTAGTTTAGTTTAGTTTAGTGTAGTCGACGGATCAAGAGTTAGTAGAAAGATTGTGTTGTGCAGTGCATTTTTAGTAGTTATTGATACATGTTTGATCTTTAGTATTGGTGCCATTTGTCCAATGAGTTGATTTGCCTTATCGTATCTATTTTTGACCTCGTCTTCTGATTTGCCATTTGATGATATTATACATCCTAAGTACTTGCATCTCGTAACTTGTTTCAGGGGGTGTTCTTTTAGTTAAATCTTTGCTGTTTATTTTCTTCTTTAGTTATAGAAATTACCCTCGTTTTTAATTTTTTTTATTTTTCCATATCCTATTTATAGGACATCGCTGTCATCACTAGCATTTTACTGCTGTTTTTGATGTCTTGGCAATTATTACATTCAGTAATTTGCCACTGCTTTCTGAACGACCGGCTCCCATACTAACACGTTAAAACCCAAGCGCGACACAGTCTGCTGCCAAATCGGTCAACGCATCGTTTTACTGATGCTAATTTTCATAACAATGCTACATAAAACTAAACATAACAAGGCATTGGAAAGTCACAAACAGTCAGTAAGTACTGAGGTTGATTGTGAAGTGCTGTATGTGACATACAAGTAACGTCCACCGACTCTCAGACAATTCTATCCACAAAATACAAATAAATGGCTCGTGAATGTCCGGACAGATGGACGACAGCAACCAGCACTCACCTTTCCTCTGTGCCGTGAAACTGTCATGGGGCGGGACTGTCTCTCGGTCTACCAACACCAGCGTCTCGCGGAACAGGTCCGGGTTGAGGTTCAAATCTTCTACTGCCCACTCCAGGGCACGCCATTGACCTTCGTACTCCGGTTCAAACAGGGCACCTGGACAAAAACGGCAAGATGTTAATCTGAGGTGAATCACCGACCTTAAAACCATCAACATGTGCCCTGAAGTGAATCACCGACATAAGAATCACCGACTTTAGAACCATCAACATGTGCCCTGACGTGAATCACCGACCTTAGAACCATCAACATGTGCCCTGACGTGAATCACCGACCTTAGAACCATCAACATGTGCCCTGACTTGAATCACCGACCTTAGAACCATCAACATGTGCCCTGACGTGAATCACCGACCTTAGAACCATCAACATGTGCCCTGACTTGAATCACCGACCTTAGAACCATCAACATGTGCCCTGACTTGAATCACCGACCTTAGAACCATCAACATGTGCCCTGACGTGAATCACCGACCTTAGAACCATCAACATGTGCCCTGACTTGAATCACCGACCTTAGAATCACCAACATGTGCCCTGACGTGAATCACCGACCTTAGAACCATCAACATGTGCCCTGACTTGAATCACCGACCTTAGAATCACCAACATGTGCCCTGACGTGAATCACCGACCTTATAATAATTAACATCACCAGAGATCAGCATGGCCGAATGGATTGCTCCGAAACTTCCGGTTTGTTGACGTCGAGGTAGCGGGTTCAACCCCTAAACCGGTCAGTTGGAATAAAATTTTGCTTTTTATGTCCTTGTCTTAGGGACGTCAATTACAACTACTTCAGAAGTCGGAGTGGGTTCGTCTGATGGCGAGGGACACTGGTAATAATGAAAGCTAATCCACACACAACAGTCAGTCTAGTACACTAGAAGTCGTAGCACCTGCGTGGACTACGCTTGAGTTCAAATCGCGCGAACGCAAAATCAAAAGTCGCTATTTTCAGTCATCATCAATTATCATCAATCATTACCATCAATCATAATCCTCAATCATCATCCTCAATCATCATCATCGTCATTGTCGGTGTCATCATCATCGCAGAGTATCTTGCCGCCCTTAGACGCGTTATAACTTTCACAGCACAGTATCTTGCCGCCCTTAGATGCGTCATAACTTTCACAGCAGAGTATCTTGAAGCCCTTAGACGCGTTATAACTTTCACAGCACAGTATCTTGCCGCCCTTAGACGCGTCATAACTTTCACAGCAGAGTATCTTGCCGCCCTTAGACGCGTTATAACTTTCACAGCACAGTATCTTGCCGCCCTTAGACGCGTCATAACTTTCACAGCAGAGTATCTTGCCGCCCTTAGATGCGTCATAACTTTCACAGCAGAGTATCTTGCCGCCCTTAGACGCGTTATAACTTTCACAGCACAGTATCTTGCCGCCCTTAGATGCGTCATAACTTTCACAGCAGAGTATCTTGCCGCCCTTAGATGCGTCATAACTTTCACAGCAGAGTATCTTGCCGCCCTTAGACGCGTTATAACTTTCACAGCACAGTATCTTGCCGCCCTTAGACGCGAAGCTGTTGACTTGCTCCGGTACACATAGGCCTCGGTCAAACATTAAACCCAATGATATGGCACACATCACGACTGTTGGAGCATGTGTGTTGACAGTGATCTTTCAATGATATGGCACACATCACGACTGCTGGGGCATGTGTGTTGACAGTGATCTTTCAATGATATGGCACACATCACGACTGCTGGGGCATGTGTGTTGACAGTGTTCTTTCAATGATATGGCACACATCACGACTGCTGGGGCATGTGTGTTGACAGTGATCTTTCAATGATATGGCACACATCACGACTGCTGGAGCATGTGTGTTGACATTGATCTTTCAATGATATGGCACTTATCACGACTGCTGGGGCATGTGTGTTGACAGTGATCTTTCAATGATATGGCACACATCACGACTGCTGGGGCATGTGTGTTGACAGTGTTCTTTCAATGATATGGCACACATCACGACTGCTGGAGCATGTGTGTTGACAGTGTTCTTTCAATGATATGGCACACATCACGACTGCTGGAGCATGTGTGTTGACAGTGTTCTTTCAATGATATGGCACACATCACGACTGCTGGGGCATGTGTGTTGACAGTGTTCTTTCAATGATATGGCACACATCACGACTGCTGGGGCATGTGTGTTGACAGTGTTCTTTCAATGATATGGCACACATCACGACTGCTGGAGCATGTGTGTTGACATTGATCTTTCAATGATATGGCACACATCACGACTGTTGGAGCATGTGTGTTGACAGTGATCTTTCAATGATATGGCAGACATAACGACTGCTGGAGCATGTGTGTTGACAGTGTTCTTTCAATGATATGGCACACATAACGACTGCTGGGGCATGTGTGTTGACAGTGATCTTTCAATGATATGGCACACATCACGACTGCTGGGGCATGTGTGTTGACAGTGATCTTTCAATGATATGGCACACATCACGACTGCTGGAGCATGTGTGTTGACAGTGTTCTTTCAATGATATGGCACACATCACGACTGCTGGAGCATGTGTGTTGACAGTGATCTTTCAATGATATGGCACACATCACGACTGCTGGGGCATGTGTGTTGACAGTGTTCTTTCAATGATATGGCACACATCACGACTGTTGGAGCATGTGTGTTGACAGTGTTCTTTCAATGATATGGCACACATCACGACTGTTGGAGCATGTGTGTTGACAGTGTTCTTTCAATGATGTGGCAGACATAACGACTGCTGGGGCATGTGTGTTGACAGTGATCTTTCAATGATATGGCACACATCACGACTGCTGGGGCATGTGTGTTGACAGTGATCTTTCAATGATATGGCACACATAAAGACTGCTGGGGCATGTGTGTTGACAGTGATCTTTCAATGATATGGCACACATTACGACTGCTGGGACATGTGTGTTGACAGTGTTCTTTCAATGATATGGCACACATCACGACTGCTGGGGCATGTGTGTTGACAGTGATCTTTCAATGATATGGCACTTATCACGACTGCTGGAGCATGTGTGTTGACAGTGATCTTTCAATGATATGGCACTTATCAAGACTGCTGGGGCATGTGTGTTGACAGTGATCTTTCAATGATATGGCACACATCACGACTGCTGGGGCATGTGTGTTGACAGTGTTCTTTCAATGATATGGCACACATCACGACTGCTGGGGCATGTGTGTTGACAGTGATCTTTCAATGATATGGCACACATCACGACTGCTGGAGCATGTGTGTTGACAGTGTTCTTTCAATGATATGGCACACATCACGACTGCTGGGGCATGTGTGTTGACAGTGATCTTTCAATGATATGGCACACATCACGACTGCTGGGGCATGTGTGTTGACAGTGATCTTTCAATGATATGGCACACATAACGACTGCTGGGGCATGTGTGTTGACAGTGATCTTTCAATGATATGGCACACATAACGACTGCTGGGGCATGTGTGTTGACAGTGATCTTTCAATGATATGGCACTTATCACGACTGCTGGGGCATGTGTGTTGACAGTGATCTTTCAATGATATGGCACACATAACGACTGCTGGGGCATGTGTGTTGACAGTGATCTTTCAATGATATGGCACACATAACGACTGCTGGGGCATGTGTGTTGACAGTGATCTTTCAATGATATGGCACACATCACGACTGCTGGAGCATGTGTGTTGACATTGATCTTTCAATGATATGGCACTTATCACGACTGCTGGGGCATGTGTGTTGACAGTGATCTTTCAATGATATGGCACACATCACGACTGCTGGGGCATGTGTGTTGACAGTGTTCTTTCAATGATATGGCACACATCACGACTGCTGGAGCATGTGTGTTGACAGTGTTCTTTCAATGATATGGCACACATCACGACTGCTGGAGCATGTGTGTTGACAGTGTTCTTTCAATGATATGGCACACATCACGACTGCTGGAGCATGTGTGTTGACATTGATCTTTCAATGATATGGCACACATCACGACTGTTGGAGCATGTGTGTTGACAGTGATCTTTCAATGATATGGCAGACATAACGACTGCTGGAGCATGTGTGTTGACAGTGTTCTTTCAATGATATGGCACACATAACGACTGCTGGGGCATGTGTGTTGACAGTGATCTTTCAATGATATGGCACACATCACGACTGCTGGGGCATGTGTGTTGACAGTGATCTTTCAATGATATGGCACACATCACGACTGCTGGAGCATGTGTGTTGACAGTGTTCTTTCAATGATATGACACACATCACGACTGCTGGAGCATGTGTGTTGACAGTGATCTTTCAATGATATGGCACACATAACGACTGCTGGGGCATGTGTGTTGACAGTGTTCTTTCAATGATATGGCACACATAACGACTGCTGGGGCATGTGTGTTGACAGTGTTCTTTCAATGATATGGCACACATCACGACTGTTGGAGCATGTGTGTTGACAGTGTTCTTTCAATGATATGGCACACATCACGACTGTTGGAGCATGTGTGTTGACAGTGTTCTTTCAATGATATGGCAGACATAACGACTGCTGGGGCATGTGTGTTGACAGTGATCTTTCAATGATATGGCACACATAACGACTGCTGGGGCATGTGTGTTGACAGTGATCTTTCAATGATATGGCACACATAAAGACTGCTGGGGCATGTGTGTTGACAGTGATCTTTCAATGATATGGCACACATTACGACTGCTGGGGCATGTGTGTTGACAGTGTTCTTTCAATGATATGGCACACATCACGACTGCTGGGGCATGTGTGTTGACAGTGATCTTTCAATGATATGGCACTTATCACGACTGCTGGAGCATGTGTGTTGACAGTGATCTTTCAATGATATGGCACTTATCAAGACTGCTGGGGCATGTGTGTTGACAGTGATCTTTCAATGATATGGCACACATCACGACTGCTGGGGCATGTGTGTTGACAGTGTTCTTTCAATGATATGGCACACATCACGACTGCTGGGGCATGTGTGTTGACAGTGATCTTTCAATGATATGGCACACATCACGACTGCTGGAGCATGTGTGTTGACAGTGTTCTTTCAATGATATGGCACACATCACGACTGCTGGGACATGTGTGTTGACAGTGATCTTTCAATGATATGGCACACATAACGACTGCTGGGGCATGTGTGTTGACAGTGATCTTTCAATGATATGGCACACATAACGACTGCTGGGGCATGTGTGTTGACAGTGATCTTTCAATGATATGGCACACATAACGACTGCTGGGGCATGTGTGTTGACAGTGATCTTTCAATGATATGGCACACATCACGACTGATGGGGCATGTGTGTTGACAGTGATCTTTCAATGATATGGCAGACATAACGACTGCTGGGGCATGTGTGTTGACAGTGTTCTTTTAATGATATGGCACACATAACGACTGCTGGGGCATGTGTGTTGACAGTAATCTTTCAATGATATGGCAGACATAACGATTGCTGGGGCATGTGTGTTGACAGTGTTCTTTCAATGATATGGCACACATCACGACTACTGGGGCATGTGTGTTGACAGTGATCTTTCAATGATATGGCACTTATCACGACTGCTGGAGCATGTGTGTTGACAGTGATCTTTCAATGATATGGCACTTATCACGACTGCTGGGGCATGTGTGTTGACAGTGTTCTTTCAATGATATGGCACACATCACGACTGCTGGGGCATGTGTGTTGACAGTGATCTTTCAATGATATGGCACTTATCACGACTGCTGGTCATGTGTGTTGACAGTGTTCTTTCAATGATATGGCACACATCACGACTGCTGGAGCATGTGTGTTGACAGTGTTCTTTCAATGATATGGCACACATCACGACTGCTGGGGCATGTGTGTTAACAGTGATCTTTCAATGATATGGCACACATAACGACTGCTGGGGCATGTGTGTTGACAGTGATCTTTTAATGATATGGCACACATCACGACTGCTGGGGCATGTGTGTTGACAGTGATCTTTCAATGATATGGCACACATAACGACTGCTGGGGCATGTGTGTTGACAGTGATCTTTCAATGATATGGCACACATAACGACTGATGGGGCATGTGTGTTGACAGTAATCTTTCAATGATATGGCAGACATAACGACTGCTGGGGCATGTGTGTTGACAGTGTTCTTTCAATGATATGGCACACATCACGACTGCTGGGGCATGTGTGTTGACAGTGATCTTTCAAAGATATGGCACACATCACGACTGCTGGAGGATGTGTGTTGACAGTGTTCTTTCAATGATATGGCACACATCACGACTGCTGGAGCATGTGTGTTGACAGTGTTCTTTCAATGATATGGCACACATCACGACTGCTGGGGCATGTGTGTTGACAGTGATCTTTCAATGATATGGCACACATAACGACTGCTGGGGCATGTGTGTTGACAGTGATCTTTCAATGATATGGCACACATCACGACTGCTGGGGCATGTGTGTTGACAGTGATCTTTCAATGATATGGCACACATAACGACTGATGGGGCATGTGTGTTGACAGTGATCTTTTAATGATATTGCACACATAACGACTGCTGGGGCATGTGTGTTGACAGTAATCTTTCAATGATATGGCAGACATAACGACTGCTGGGGCATGTGTGTTGACAGTGTTCTTTCAATGATATGGCACACATCACGACTGCTGGGGCATGTGTGTTGACAGTGATCTTTCAAAGATATGGCACTTATCACGACTGCTGGAGCATGTGTGTTGACAGTGATCTTTCAATGATATGGCACTTATCACGACTGCTGAGGCATGTGTGTTGACAGTGTTCTTTCAATGATATGGCACACATCACGACTGCTGGGGCATGTGTGTTGACAGTGATCTTTCAATGATATGGCACACATCACGACTGCTGGGGCATGTGTGTTGACAGTGTTCTTTCAATGATATGGCACACATCACGACTGCTGGGGCATGTGTGTTGACAGTGATCTTTCAATGATATGGCACACATCACGACTGCTGGAGCATGTGTGTTGACAGTGATCTTTCAATGATATGGCAGACATAACGACTGCTGGGGCATGTGTGTTGACAGTGATCTTTCAAAGATATGGCACACATCACGACTGCTGGGGCATGTGTGTTGACAGTGTTCTTTCAATGATATGGCACACATCACGACTGCTGGAGCATGTGTGTTGACAGTGTTCTTTCAATGATATGGCAGACATCACGACTGATGGGGCATGTGTGTTGACAGTGTTCTTTCAATGATATGGCAGACATCACGACTGATGGGGCATGTGTGTTGACAGTGATCTTTCAAAGATATGGCACACATCACGACTGCTGGAGCATGTGTGTTGACAGTGATCTTTCAAAGATATGGCACACATCACGACTGCTGGAGCATGTGTGTTGACAGTGTTCTTTCAATGATATGGCAGACATCACGACTGATGGGGCATGTGTGTTGGCAATACCTATTACTTAGGAAAACCAAGTTCAGGTAGCTCTATCTAGGTTGACCAGCGCAACAATAGCATAACACCATTCGGTGTCACAATCCAGCTGATTCTGTAGGTCAGATCCATGTCCATCATGTATGGGTATGCAAGGATATCATCACATCCATGTCCTCCATGTGTGGGTACGCAAGGATATCATCACAAAAGGACAATGTCCTACCTCAACCAATTATTAGCTCTCTTGTTACGTCAGTACAATAGAATCGGTGACAGGGACAATGACAAAGATAATGACAAATAATGACAGAGATAGTGACAGAGATAATGACAAGGCTAATGATAGAGATAAAGACACCGGTAATGACAGAGATAATGACAAGGCTAATGATAGAGATAATCACAGTGGTAATGACAGAGGTAATAACATCGGTAATGACAGAGGTAATGACATCGGTAATGACAGCGGTAATGACATCGGTAATGACAGCGGTAATTACAGAGATAATGACAGAGATAATGATAGCGGTGATGACAGTGGTAATGACAGAGATAGTGACAGAAATAATGACAGTGGTAATGACAGAGATGATGACTGATAATGACACAGCTAATGACAGCGGTAATGGCATAGGTAAACCTTGTGGCAGGTCAGGACTGATGCTAAAGATATCTGAGGCCCGCTGACTGCAACACGTCACTTCCTTTCTCTGTAACAGTCGAGGAAATCAAGCAAACGAGTCGGGTGTTAGGTTGAAACCCAGAAGATAGTGCAGAAGGAACTTAAAAGGCCTTCAGTCCTGTTTGTCACCGTCCTCTAAATCTGTCGTAACAGCTCATGGCCTTCAGTTACCAAGAATGGACGCGTGTGTCGCTATGACAAAGCTGTCAAGTTCGAGTTAGCCACAGGGTTCCTGGTTCGCATTCTTCTGATCTCACATCGACTTCTTTGGCCAAAGACGATATTCCCCAGTCTACTCGCTCTCGCGACATGACCCTTGCAGCTTTTGGCTGTTCCCTCAAGCTAGAAATGTCCCAAAATGGGACTCAATTTGAGTTAAGGCTGTTTGTGTGGCATCCCAGCCACGCTTTACTACATTACCAAAGAGGACTTCCTGTAATTGCTCTAACACTGGCGGGAAGGCAGTGTGTAGAGACCCAAAGAAGTCCGCTATGCTTTTAGACCTGCTTATATTCCAGGCCAAAGGTCCTAACTCTGGTCATAGCTCTATATTCACTCAGTTGTCCTGTTTTTCTCACAACACATTTTCGCTCACAATATACATTTATATATTATTAACCTGAGATCTTTTGCCAACTATACTCAGTGCATGCAACATATTGAAAATATCTTAATGTTTCACTTTGTCTTGACCTTTATAGCACCTTACAAAATATAAATATAGTTCAGTTTCCCTCTGTGTACAATCCCCATCAACATACATCAAATACAAATCGCATTTCTCGTTCCTTTATTTGCCAGAAACCCAGAGTTTCTGGTCGTAATTTCTGACCCACGGTTTTATTGTCAGTGCCCTGTCAGTGTTCACTCTCCTGGCATTGTTCATGTATATAGCGGCTTGAGGCTAAGCCCTGCCACCAGAGAAGATTTATCCATTTGAAAATTGCCTGTAGGCGCTGTCGAAGCCCGTTAATCCCTGCTCTCACCGCCGCCGCCAGTCCTCACGGTCATAATTCCATGCAACACTACAGCATCGGAGGCCGCTGTGGTCGAGTGGCTAGAGGCTCTGCCCTCCGACCACTTGTTCGTCTATTCGAATCCCTTCCCACGTGGGGATGTTTAAACATTGACCCCCACACCCCAGGCGGACCCATCCAGAGTACGAACGAACGAACGAACGAACGAACGAACGAACGAACGAACGAACGAACGAACGAACGAACGAACGAACGAACGAACGAACGAACGAACGAACGAACGAACGAACGAACGAACGAACGAACGAACGAACGAACGAACGAACGAACGAACTGTATTTTAAAAGGATCACAGAGGGTTTTACATTCGGCCCTTGCAACAATGCATCTTCCGTACCTCAATTTTCTATTGTGCATGTTCAATTTACAAAGGGAAAAGAAAACATTGTCAAATGATTGTTGTGAACATATACAATACATATTACCACGTTATGAGACAGACAGACAGACAGACAGACAGACAGACAGACAGACAGACAGACAGGCAGGCAGGCAGACAGACAGACAGACAGACAGACAGACAGACAGACAACACACACACACACACACACTCACACACACACACAGACTTCACTCATTTATAAACACATACATATATGCATATACACAAACATTCATACATCATTTACACACACTCACACACCCTCACACACACACACAAAAACATGTAAGCATGCATACATACACAGACAAACAGACAGATAGGCCGGCAGATAAGAAGGCATACATATATCTATTTTTTTCTCCTTCTATCTCTCTCTATCTATCTCACTGTCTCTCTCATCTCATCTCATCTCATCATGTTCCTCTTGTACCTTACGGTGTCGAGGTGAAGTATAAACATCGTGAGAGTGCCCGATTATGGGCTTCATGTATCGATATTCCCATGGACTCTGCTGTTCCCTCCGTCCAACGTTTACGTGGTCGGCCTCTTCCTCTGTTTCCATCTGGTCTGTACATCATTGCTTGTTGTGGTATGCTGTTGACTGGTAAACTACTTGCATGGCCAAACCATTTGACTTGCTGCTTTCTAATAAAATCTAGTGCTGCTTTAATCTCAACTTTAGTCCTGATTTCTTCATTTCTGATCTTATCTCTTCTTGATACGTTGAGTATTCTTCTCAGGAATCTCATTTCTGTTGTTGTGATTTTTCTTTTCTCTTTTTCTGTCATTGTCCAGGTTTGGCATTGGTAGCATAGAGTTGTTAGGAAGATTGTATTATAAAGTGCGTTCTTAGTAGTTATTGATAAATGTGCGTTCTTTAGTATTGGTGTCATTTGTCCAATAAGTTGATTTGCCTTATTGCACCTATTTTCGATCTCGTCTTATGATCTGCCATTTGATGATATTATACTTCCTAGGTACTTGAAACTCTTTACTTGTTTCAAGGGATGTTCTTGTAGGTGAATTGTTGTTGTTTGTTCTTCTTTAGTTATAGTCATTATCTCTGTTTTGCTTGTGCTAATTTTCATGTTATGTTCCCTACACATTTCGTTTAGACTATTCATGTGATCTTGTAATTTAGCTTCTGATTTTGTTATTAGTGTTTGGTCGTCCGCAAACAGGAGTTCTCTAATGGTTAGATTTGCAGATGGTTCTTTTTCTGTGTTCTCATCATGCGGTATTCTTGCGGTCTCTGTTTGGCTGGTTTCTTTACATATGTTGTCTATATATGTTATAAACAAGAGAGGGGGCAGGACACAACCTTGTCGTACTTCGGATCTTATGGTGAAAGGTTCTGAGTGTCCCCCAGTTGCTCTCACTGTGCATTCACTGTTGTTGTATAAGCTTCTACATAGGTTTGTTAGATGTGTACTCACTCCATATTGTTTAAGGATTTCCCACAGCTTGTTGCTATCTACTCTATCAAATGCGTTTTCTTGGTCGACAAAGGCTAAGTAGAGTGTTTCATTGAATTCGATTGATTTTTCTATAAGTTGTCTAAGAGAAAAAATGGCATCTGTGTATCCTTTGTTTTTCCTAAATCCAAGCTGTGTCTCTCTGTACAAGCTCAAAACAAGCTTAGCATATTCTACCGCTCAGTTGAGGAACAATCTTCCACAAGAAAACAAAGACACCACCAATGATTATACATCCAGTCGCAACTTGTTTTAAAATAATCTCAGTACAAACTACATCATAGGCACCTTTCCGTCTTGACAGACGATAGTTTGGTACATTATGTTCCAAAAAGGCATAATAACTACGACCCATGGCGGTGGCTAGTGTGACTTCTAAGGCCAATTCACGCTGTAAACGTTCGGCCACAGTGGATGCATATTAAACCACGAACAGACTACATGCCCACTTAAAAGAACAGAAATTAATAGAAAAATTATCTCAAACGACAACTAACTTATAAAAATTCCCAAATGTATGCTAGGTTACACCTTCCTTAGGTATTTATAATGGCTATATTAAACATTACTTTAGTGAGTCATGTATATTGATTATTTTTCATCCGTTGTAATGCTTATTGTTCTTTTGTTGTCTAATATTGGCTTCAATAAGTGATGTTGAATGAAATAATGTATGAGAGGAAAATAGAGAAGAAGGGCAGAATGTCAGACGGGCCTGCGTGCCCAATTCTTAACCCTTTGAAAATGCAGTTGGTTGGTTGGTTCGTTCGTTCATGCGTTCTCTCTCTCTCTCTCTCTCTCTCTCTCTCTCTCTCTCTCTCTCTCTCTCTCTCTCTCTCTCTCTCTCGTCCATGTCCATATATACTCATTTATAAAAAAAGACACGCAAACACGCACACTCCACATAAACGCTCTCATTATGATACACACTCTCACCGACACAATATGCAGTGACACCAGACACGAGAGACCACACAATATGCAGTGACAACTGACATGAGAGTCCACACAATATGCAGTGACAACTGACATGAGAGTCCACACAATATGCAGTGACAACTGACATGTGCATCCACACAAACATGGAGACATGTTGAGATACATATACATGTATGTACATATTTTTTTTTTAGCATCAACTCTTCCATTCAGTTTCCATTGCTTGAGTGTTTGTCAAAGGATGCTAAAATTTAGAAAAGCTCAAAGTTATTGATAATTTCATTGTTGGTATTATCTGTTGTGAGCTTACTACATGTTGTGTATTTCTATTATTATTATTAATATTGTTATTGTGTCAGGTCTTAGTCAGATATGACTGAGCTACCGTATAACAGTAGACGGTACTACCTGCTTTCTATTAGCACCGAACGTTGGGCGGCGCTTACCAAACCCGACAACCCACATTGTGCCAACGGCTTCGGGCGGAAGAGCGCAATTGGGAGGGTACAAGCCTTACCCTGGTGCGAGGAAATGCAACCTAAAGACAAAGTGTCATGGCAGGCCCTAAGCTTTGGTTGGCGGCTGGTCTGGGATCGAAGCTCCGACAGGTGGACAGTTAGAGCATTACTTTACTGATCCGGCAGTTTCTGCAGCTTGTTTTGTTCCAGATGTAGGGGTGTTACCTTTCCTTTGGAGTGAACTAGGCAGGCCGAGAGAGGGATCATGCTGCATGGGCAACACATGATTTCTATATTTTAGCCCAGGCTTTGTGCTATGGAGTGGCAATAACTCCATCCCTTACAAACTATCGTCTGTCAAGACGGAAAGGTGCCAATGATGTACATCTCAAAGTATACAAGGTATCAATGCCACTTTAGTGTGATCAACCCAACTAAATCAAGTATGGGAGCCGTTATTCTTAGCGCGTTGCGCATAATACTCAGCGTTATTCACAGCTGCGAGATTTAAGTGTGGCTCCCGTTGAAAATTTAAATGATGTTTTTTATATATATTTTATACATTTAGTTCTGTATGCAGTTCCTAACACTGACCCTAACCCTTACCCGAAACTTCAACACTTCTGTCGCGATTTTCGAACATTTTCGACGGTAGTAAACATCACGTGACCAGCCACGACTGCGAATAACACGTAGCTATGGAAGGCGTTATTCGCAACCCACTGCGAATAATCACTTGGATCAAGTATACTCAACTTTAAGTAAAGGCGACAGTCCTGATCGCAGCCTCCATTGATGTCATCAGGGAGTCGAATGAGGGTTTGTTGCCTGGAAATGTGAAGGAAAGATTGGCCACTCGTGTTTCCGTACAGTCAAATAGAACATGTGACGGGGCTGTCATATCACAGAACTAGAACATGTGACATCGATGTCATATCACAGAACTAGAACATGTGACATCGCTGCCATATCACAGACCTAGAACATGTGACTTCGCTGTCATATCACAGAACTAGAACATGTGACATCGCTGTCATATTACAGAACTAGAACATGTGACATCGATGTCATATCACAGAACTAGAACATGTGACATCGCTGCCATATCACAGACCTAGAACATGTGACTTCGCTGTCATATCACAGAACTAGAACATGTGACATCGCTGTCATATTACAGAACTAGAACATGTGACATCGCTGTCATATCACAGAACTAGAACATGTGACATCGCTGTCATATCACAGAACTAGAACATGTGACATCGCTGACATATCACAGATCTAGAACATGTGACTGCGCTGTCATATCACAGAACTAGACCATGTGACATCGCTGTCATATCACAGAACTAGAACATGTGACATCGCTGTCATATCACAGAACTAGAACATGTGACATCGCTGTCATATCACAGAACTAGAACATGTGACTTCACTGGCATATCACAGAACTAGAACATGTGACATCGCTGTCATATCACAGAACTAGAACATGTGACATCGCTGACATATCACAGAACTAGAACATGTGACGGTGCTGTCATATCACAGATCTAGAACATGTGACATCGCTGACATATAACAGAACTAGAACATGTGACATCGCTGTAATATCACAGAACTAGAACATGTGACATCACTGTCATATCACAGATCTAGAACATGTGACGGCGCTGTCATATCACAGAACTAGAACATGTGACATCGCTATCATATCACAGAACTAGAACATGTGACACCGCTGTCATATCACAGACCTAGAACATGTGACTTCGCTGTCATATCACAGAACTAGAACATGTGACATCGCTGTCATATTACAGAACTAGAACATGTGACATCGCTGTCATATCACAGAACTAGAACATGTGACATCGCTGTCATATCACAGAACTAGAACATGTGACATCGCTGTCATATCACAGAACTAGAACATGTGACATCGCTGACATATCACAGATCTAGAACATGTGACGGCGCTGCCATATCACAGAACTAGACCATGTGACATCGCTGTCATATCACAGAACTAGAACATGTGACATCGCTGTCATATCACAGAACTAGAACATGTGACATCGCTGTCATATCACAGAACTAGAACATGTGACTTCGCTGACATATCACAGAACTAGACCATGTGACGGTGCTGTCATATCACAAATCTAGAACATGTGACATCGCTGACATATCACAGAACTAGAACATGTGACATCGCTGTCATATCACAGAACAAGAAGATGTGACATCACTGTCATATCACAGATCTAGAACATGTGACGGCGCTGTCATATCACAGAACTAGAACATGTGACATCGCTATCATATCACAGAACTAGACCATGTGACGGTGCTGCCATATCACAGAACTAGAACATGTGACATCACTGTCATATCACAGAACTAGAACATGTGACATCGCTGTCATATCAAAGAACTAGAACATGTGACATCGCTGTCATATCACAGAACTAGAACATGTGACATCGCTGACATATCACAGAACTAGAACATGTGACGGTGCTGTCATATCATAGAACTAGAACATGTGACATCGCTGTCATATCACAGAACTAGAACATGTGACATCGCTGACATATCACAGAACAAGAACATGTGACGGTGCTGTCATATCACAGAACTAGAACAAGTGACATCGCTGTCATATCATAAAACTAGAACATGTGACATCGCTGACATATCACAGATCTAGAACATGTGACGGCGCTGTCATATCACAGAACTAGACCATGTGACATCGCTGACATATCACAGATCTAGAACATGTGACGGCGCTGTCATATTACAGAACTAGAACATGTGACGGTGCTGTCATATCACAGATCTAGAACATGTGACATCGCTGACATATCACAGAACTAGAACATGTGACATCGCCGTAATATCACATAACTAGAACATGTGACATCACTGTCATATCACAGATCTAGAACATGTGACGGCGCTGTCATTTCACAGAACTAGAACATGTGACATCGCTGACATATCACAGAACTAGACCATGTGACGGTGCTGTCATATCACAGAACTAGAACATGTGACAACGCTGTCATATCACAGAACTAGAACATGTGACATCGCTGTCATATCACAGAACTAGAACATGTGACATCGCTGTCATATCACAGAACTAGAACATGTGACATCGCTGACATATCACAGAACTAGAACATGTGACGGTGCTGTCATATCACAGAACTAGAACATGTGACATCGCTGTCATATCACAGAACTAGAACATGTGACATCGCTGACATATCACAGAACTAGAACATGTGACGGTGCTGTCATATCACAGAACTAGACCATGTGACATCGCTGACATATCACAGATCTAGATCATGTGACGGCGCTGTCATATCACAGAACTAGACCATGTGACATCGCTGACATATTACAGATCTAGAACATGTGACGGCGCTGTCATATCACAGAACTAGAACATGTGATGGTGCTGTCATATCACAGAACTAGAACATGAGACATCGCTGTCATATCACAGAACTAGAACATGTGACATCGCTGTCATATCACAGAACTAGACCATGTGACATCGCTGTCATATCACAGATCTAGAACATGTGACGGCGCTGTCATATCACAGAACTAGAACATGTGACATCGCTGTCATATCACAGAACTAGACCACGTGACGGTGCTGTCATATAACAGAACTAGAACATGTGACATCGCTGTCATATCACAGAACTAGAACATGTGACATCGCTGTCATATCACAGAACTAGAACATGTGATATCGCTATCATATCACAGAACTAGAACATGTGACATCGCTGACATATCACAGAACTAGACCATGTGACGGTGCTGTCATATCACAGAACTAGAACATGTGACATCGCTGTCATATCACAGAACTAGAACTTGTGACATCGCTGTCATATCACAGAACTAGAACATGTGACATCGCTGTCATATCACAGAACTAGAACATGTGACATCGCTGACATATCACAGAACTAGACCATGTGACGGTGCTGTCATATCACAGATCTAGAACATGTGACGGCGCTGTCATATCACAGAACTAAACAATGTGACGGCGCTGTCATATCTTTGATCTAGAACATGTGACGGCGCTGTCACATCTTTGATCTAGAACATGTGACGGCGCTGTCATATCTTTGATCTAGAACATGTGAAGGCGCTGTCATATCTTTGATCTAGAACATGTGACGGCGCTGTCATATCTTTGATCTAGAACATGTGACGGCGCTGTCATATCCTTGATCTAAAACAAGTGACGGCGCTGTCATATCTTTGATCTAGAACAGTGGTTCTCAACCGGTGGGGAATTCCTCCTCCCCCCCCCCAGGGGGAATTTTAGGGTTTCCAGGGGGTGGGGGGGGGGGGAATGAAAACCATTTCAAGATCGCGTTAATACAAGAACCGATTACTTGATATTGTTTTTCCCTTCATACTTTACAGTTATGTACGTCTCATCCTTCTAAAATTCATTTTGTAAAGTCAGTAGACCCACAAATCATATTTTATGTGGATGTCTAGACTTGTTTTAGTATATGCTATTAAATTTACCTTACATTTTTACATATACTGTATAGAGGTGGAGGGATTTTTAGATAGGAAATACGAAAGGGGGGAATGACGTTCTGAAATTACGGTGAAGGGGGGCACGGGCCAAATTTTTGATAGGAAGGGAGGAGAGGGGAATAACGTTCTGAAAATATGGTGAATGGGGGAACAGGCCAAAAAAGGTTGAGAACCACTGATCTAGAACAAGTGACGGCGTTTTCGTATCTTTGATCTAGAACATGTGACGGCCCTGTCATATCACGGAACTAGAACATGTGACATCGCTGTCATATCTTTGATCTAGAACATGTGACGGCCCTGTCATATCACGGAACTAGAACATGTGACGGCGCTGTTTTATCTTTGATCTAGAACATGTGACGGCGCTGTCATATCTTTGATCTAGAACATGTGACGGCGCTGTCATATCTTTGATCTAGAACATGTGACGGCGCTGTTATATCTTTGATCTAGAACATGTGACGGCGCTGTTTTATCTTTGATCTAGAACATGTGACGGCGCTGTTATATCTTTGATCTAGAACATGTGACGGCGCTGTTATATCACAGACTTAGAACATGTGACGGCACTGTTTTATCTTTGATCTAGAACATGTAATGGCGCTGTCATATCTTTAATCTAAAACATGTGACGGCGCTGTCATATCTTTGATCTAGAACGTGTGAACGGTTGTATCTGGGCCAGTTAACATGACACGGTTGTATCGGTGCCAATGAACGTGACAGGGTTGTATCAATGCCAGTGGCACCGTTGTATATGTCACAGATATGGCCATATAGATACATAGATTCAACACTCTGTCACACACACACACACACACACACACACACACACACACACACACTTATAATGTCTCTCACACACAATATCTCTCTCACATAAACAAATACTCTCTCTCTCTCTCTCTCTCTCTCTCTCTCTCTCTCTCTCACGTACAATCTCCCTAACACACACACAAACACACCCTCATACACACACACACACAATGTGTCTCTCACACACAGTCTCTCTCACGTAAACAATTACTCCCTCTCAGGCACAATCTCTCTCTCTCTCTCTCTCTCTCTCTCTCTCTCTCTCTCTCTCTCTCTCTCTCTCTCTCTCTCTCTCATGAACAAATATTCTCTCTCATGTACAATCTCTCTCCACCTCCCCTTCCCCTAACTCTCTCTCACGTACAATCTCTCTTACACACGCACAGACACACAGACTGAGTGAGTGACAGAGGAATTAGGAGCTGGGTTGCAGTTGAGCTACCCAGAGCCAGCTGTCAATCACCCTGACAAGCTAGGGCCCACAATGAACGACTTCGGAACGTGTTGGAGATTCCACGGATGTTCCCTGCGCTTGTGACAGGTCACAAAAACGGGTCCAATTAGAACTGGGAATGAATACCCGGGTTAGCCACTGATATTAATTGAAAGTAGATATTTGTTAGTGCAATAGACAGAAACAAGATGTGACATACGGATTGAACCATCACCCGGCGTCATTAGAATGTTAAAAGAAATAAGAAGGACAGCGAGAAAGTATTGCACCATATTTGTTTTCGGAAACTATGTTTTCAAAATGAATTAAATTTACAACAAAAGCTTTATAGAATCCATAGGATTTTGTGTGGCCTTCCTTAGGCCAGCGTGAAAAATGATCACGATTGCCTTGATTTTACAAGGTGCTGTCCTGTCTTGTAGCCATGTCCTCACTAATCACACATCGATCACCGTCACACTTTGACGCACGGAGTCCATTTATAAGAGCACCAAAAATATTAAAATCAGCTGGAACAAGATCGGAGTTACATGGCGGATAACGGACGGATTAGGGTCCAGCCCAATTTAGCAACTTCTGTGATGTCTGACGTGTGAGAGAGTGTGTATGGTCGTGCTGGGGCAACTGTCTTCTGTGATGTCTGACGTGTGAGAGAGTGTGTATGGTCGTGTTGGGGCAACTGTCTTCTGTGATGTCTGACGTGTGAGAGAGTGTGTATGGTCGTGTTGGGGCAACTGTCTTCTGTGATGTCTGACGTGTGAGAGAGTGTGTATGGTCGTGCTGGGGCAAATGTCTTCTCTGAAGTCTGACGTGTGAGAAAGTGTGTATGGTCGTGCTGGGACAACTGTCTTCTGTGATGTCTGACGTGTGAGAGAGTGTGTATGGTCGGATTGGGGCAAATGTCTTCTGTGATGTCTGACGTGTGAGAGAGTGTGTATGATCGTGGTGGGGCAACTGTCTTCTGTGATGTCTGACGTATGAGATAGAGTGTATGGTCGTGCTGGGGCAACTGTCTTCTGTGATGTCTGACGTGACAGATAGATAGAGAGATAGATAGAGAGAGAGAGAGAGAGAGAGAGAGAGAGAGAGAGAGAGAGTGTGTGGTCGTGCTGGGGCAAATGTCTTCTGTGATGTCTGACGTGTGAGAGAGTGTGAATGGTCGTCCTAGGGCAACTTTCTTTTGTGATGTCTGATGTGTGAGAGAGTGTGAATGGTCGGGTTGGGGCAACTGTCTTCTGTGATGTCTGACGTGAGAGAGAGAGAGAGAGAGAGAGAGAGAGAGAGAGAGAAAGAGAGAGAGAGAGAGAGAGAGAGAGAAAGAGAGAGAGAGAGAGAGAGAGAGTATGGTCGTGCTTGGGCAACTGTCTTCTGTGATGTCTGACGTGTGAGAGAGTGTGTATGGTCCTGCTGGGAGAAATGTCTTCTCTGATGTCTGACGTTTGAGAGAGTGTGTGTGGTCGTCCTGGGGAAACTGTCGTCTGTGATGTCTGACGTGTGAGAGAGTGTGTGTGGTCGTCCTGGGGAAACTGTCTTCTGTGATGTCTGACGTGTGAGAGAGTGTTTATGGTCGTCCTAGGGCAACTGTCTTTTGTGATCTCTGACGTATGAGAGAGTGTGTATGGTCGGACTTGGGAAACTGTCTTCTCTGATGTCTGACGTATGAAAGAGAGTGTATGGTCGCGTTGGGGCAACTGTCTTCTGTGATGTCTGACGTGTGAGAGAGTGTGTATGGTCGTGTTGGGGTAATTGTCTTCTGTGACATCTGACAACCGGAAGCTACAAATATGGGCAGAGCCGAGTATTTGACACATACTAGACAACAAGAAGCGACAAACAAGCGCAGAGCCGAGTGTTAGACACGCGTTAGACAACCAGAAGTGACAAACATGGGCAGAGTCAAGTGTTAGACACGTGTCTGACAACCACAAGCGACAAACATGGACTTGGACTGTCAAGTGGTGGTCAGTTGTATGACAGCCACAACCAACATGCTTTCAGCACTGAACATATCACTCTATAATATCTCTCTTCTCTCATCGCTCTTCTCTTTCTCTCTCTCTCTCTCTCTCTTCCTCTCTCTCTGTCTCTGTCTCTGTCTCTCTCTCTCTCTCTCTCTCTCTCTCTCTCTCTCTCTCTCTCTCTCTCTCTCTCTCTCATCTTATCTGAGATAATCTTTGCTCAGAAACTTACGAATCCCTGAACCTTTGAGTTGATTTGAGTCATCAAAGCACTTGTGACGTTTCTATCCTCACCTCGTCCTCACCGTCAACAATCAGCGAAGAGTCCCAATACTATTGGTACCAGTAGCAATCTGATTATGTGTCCGACTGGCCTTTCCTTGGAAAAGTGAGTTTCGGCCAGATCCTCTAGCCACTGCCTGCCACACCCTTCTCTCCAGGCAATGATGTACATCTGTGCTCCCACACTGTACACATCTCCTACACTGTACACAACATCTCCCACACTGTACACAACATCTCCCACACTGTACACACGATTCCACAGGGTACTGCCCACATCTCCCACACTGTACACAACATCTCCCACACTGTACACAACATCTCCCACACTGTACACACGGTTTCACAGGGTACTGCCCACATCTCCAACACTGTACACAACATCTCCCACACTGTACACACGGTTCCACAGGGTACTACCCACATCTCCCACACTGTACACAACATCTCCCACACTGTACACAACATCTCCCACACTGTACACACGGTTCCACAGGGTACTCCCCACATCTCCCACACTATACACAACATCTCCCACACTGTACACACAGTTCCACAGGGTACTACCCACATCTCCCACACTGTACACAACATCTCTCACACTGTACACACGGTTCCACAGAGTACTACCCACATCTCCCACACTGTACACACGGTTCCACAGGGTACTACCCACATCTCCTACACTGTACACACGGTTCCACAGGGTACTACCCACATCTCCTACACTGTGCACACGGTTCCACAGGGTACTACCCACATCTCCTACACTGTACACACGGTTCCACAGGGTACTACCCACATCTCCTACACTGTACACACGGTTCCACAGGGTACTACCCACATCTCCTACACTGTACACACGGTTCCACAGGGTACTACCCACATCTCCCACACTGTACACACGGTTCCACAGGGTACTACCCACATCTCCTACACTGTACACACGGTTCCACAGGGTACTACCCACATCTCCTACACTGTACACACGATTCCACAGGGTACTACCCACATCTCCTACACTGTACACACGGTCCCACAGGGTACTACCCACATCTCCTACACTGTACACACGGTCCCACAGGGTACTACCCACATCTCCTACACTGTACACACGGTTCCACAGGGTACTACCCACATCTCCTACACTGTACAAACGGTTCCACAGGGTACTACCCACATCTCCTACACTGTACACACGGTTCCACAGGGTACTACCCACATCTCCTAAAATATTCTATGCATCCTATATCCAATCACCTCTCGATTATTGTTCCACAGTCTGGGATGGCTGCCCTAAATCTAATATGAAACGATTGTGTTCGCTTCAAAACCGCGCTATACGTCTAGTTTCTAGCATAAAGCACGTTGAAAGTAATAAATTATACAGCCATCTAAGACTTCTACCACTTCAAAAGCGCTTCCTTTTTAACAAAGCCAAATTAGTGAATAAAATTATATCTGAAAATACCCCAGAGTATCTTCTACCGTTAATTCAATCTAATGCAATGAACAGTAAGCGCTTAAATTTATTACAGCTTCCTAAGCCTAGATTGGACTTATACAAAACTTGTTTAGCATATTCTGGTGCTCACTTGTGGAATAGCCTTCCAACAGAACTGAAAACACCAATGAGTCCCTACACATTCAACCGAAAACTCTTTCATTACTTACTTCATACCGACTATATGCCCCCATAAGTCACCTACTAGTATCATTTTCCCACTATCATTTTCCCACTATCATTCTTCACTGTATGTGTGTGAACGAGACAGTTGGTGAGAGAGTGAGTGAGAAAGAGTGTGAGTGGAAGAATTAGTATGATAGAGGGAGTGAGAGAGTATGCATGTGCGTGTGCCTGAGTGAGTGTAAAAGTGAGTGAGTGTGTGGACATATGTGTGAGAGATTTAGTTAGAGAATGAGTGAATCTGAGAGAGTGGGTGTGTTGTGTGTCTGCGTGATAGAGTGTGAAAGTTAGTGAGTGAGTGTGAGTTAGAGAGTCATCGAGTAAATGAGTGAGTAAGGGAGCGTGAGTGAGTGAGAGAGAATTTGTGGGTATGCGTGTATGTGCACGAATGAGTGAGTGTGAGAGCGAGTGAGTGGGTAAAAGAGAGAGCGAGGGTGAATGAGAGAGTGCATGAGAAAGTGTAATGTATGTGTGTGCATGTCTGGATGTGTGTATGGGTGTATATGTGTGTACATGTGTGTATCTGTGTGTGACTCTGTGTGTATGCCTGTACGTGTGTTAAAGTGTGCGTTCATGTGTTTATATGCGTTTATATGCATGTGCGTGTGTGTATGTGTGTATGGATGAGTCTGTGTGTGTGTGCTCGTGTATGTATTGTATATCTTTGTATGTGTAAGTGTGCATGCATGCAGTGTATGCGAGGGAGTGTATATTCGGGTGTTATGTGAGTACGTGTGAGTAAGTATATGGATGTGTGCAGGTGTGTGTATTGCGTGGGTATGATGTGTGTGGGTGTGTGTATGTACATGTGTGTGAGAGAGAAGAGAGAGAGAGAGAGAGAGAGAGAGAGAGAGAGAGAGAGAGAGAGAGAGAGAGAGAGTTGAGCGCACGCATGTCATCTAACATGCTGATCCATAAGTTTTGTGTATTCTCATTTTTTTCATATTATCATTTTGATGCACTTGATTTTAACATGCATAAAATGAATTCATGTAAATTACTGTAAAGCAAGTGAGAGAGTTAGTGAGTGTAAGTAAGAGAGAGAGAGTGAATGAGTGTGAGAGTGTGTGTATGTAAAGAGAGCGCAAGAGAGAGAGAGAGAGAGAGAGAGAGAGAGAGGGGGGGGGAGAAAAAAAAGAAGAAAAAAGAGTTGAATTGCATCACTAATTTTTACGCTACATAATGTATATGTACAATTTTTTCTCCACTTCTTGCAATTGCGAGAATTCTCACGACAATCGTCAGTGTCTCAATTGTGTGTAAAGTGTGGGAGTTTGTTCTTATTAGCTTCAGTGATCATGTGAGGCATCAAGTATTTGTCTAGATGTGAGGATGTATGTATGGGTGTGTATGTGAGGGATATGTGTGTGTGTGTGGGGAATGTGTGTGTGCCTGTGTAAGAGAGAGAGAGAGAGAGAGAGAGAGAGAGAGAGAGAGAGAGAGAGAGAGAGAGAGAGAGAGAATTCAGTGCTCGCATGTCCTGTAACATGCCATTCCATATTTTTTGTGTATTTTTATCTTTCACATTATCATTTTGTATGTATGACACTTGATTTTATCATGTATAATATAACATTACTGTAATGTGAGTGAGAGCGTTAGTGAGAGGGAGAGAGAGAGAGAGAGAGAGAGAGAGAGAGAGAGAGAAAGAGAGAGAGAGAGAGAGAGAGAGAGAGAGAGAGAGAGAGAGAGAGAGAGAGTTGAATTGCATCACTAATTTTTAAGTTACAAAATGTATATGTACAATTTTTCTCCATTTTCTTTACAATTTTGCGACAATGCTCACGACAATCGTCACTGTATGTGTGTGTAAAGTGTGGAAGTTTGATCATAATAGTAGGTTGGGGGATCGGGGAATTTGTGTGTGGGTGGGCTCAGGATGTGTGGGTGGGAGAGGTGGGTTTGTGTGGGTGGGTGGGGGATTGTGTGTGGGTGGGTGGGGGATTGTGTGTGTGTGCGTGCGAGATGTATGGGTGTATGGGGAGATGTGTTTGTGGGTGGGGATGTGTGTTTGTGTAGGTGGTTGTGGGTGGAGGAGGATATGTTGGTGGATGATTGATGGTGGGTTATGGGATGGGTGGGGGTATATGTGTGGGTGGGGAGATGTGGGTGTGGGGATATGTGGTGGGTGGGAGATGTGTGCAGGTGGGGGTGGTTATGGGTTTGGTGATGTGTGTGTGGGTGAGGGATGTGTATGGGTGTGGGATGTTTGGGTGGATGGGTGGGGAGTGTGTGTGGGTTAGAGATGTGTGGGTGAATGTGTGTGGGGGGTGTGTGGGTTGGGGGAGGGGTGCGTGATGGGTGTGGGTGATAGATTTGGAGATGTGTGTGTGGGTGGGGGATATGTCTGGCTGGGTGGGGGTGTGTGTGGCTGAATGAAGGATGTATGTGTGGGTAGTGAGGGTGATTGTAGTTGGGGGATGTGTGGATGGGTAGGAGATGTGTGGATAGATGTGTGTGTGGGTGAGGGATGTGTCTTTGGGATGTATGTGGGTGTGGTATTGTGTGAGAGGGGAGCTGGGTGTGGTTAAATGGTGTTTGTGTGGGTGGGTGAAGGTATGGTTGGGTGAAGGATGTGTGTGAGGGTGGGGGATGTGTGCTTAGATGGGTGGTTGGGATGTGTGAGTGTGGGTGGGTAGATAGGAGATGTATGTGTTGATGAGTGGGTAAGGGATGTGTGGGTGTTAGTGGTTGAGGGATAAGTACATGTGTCTAGGGATGTGTGAGGGGATGAATATATGGGTTGTGTGTGCGTGGATGGGAGGTGTGTGTTTGTGAATGGGGAATGTGTTGGTGGGTGGGGATGTGTGTGAGGGATGTTTGTATGGGTGGGGAGATTGTGCGTGGGTGGGGATGTGTGTGTATATGGGTAGGGGTGTGTGGTTAAGGGATGTGTGGCTGGGGGAATGGGTGGATGGAGGATGTGTGGTTGGGTGGATGATGTGTGGTTGGGTAGAGGATGTGTGGGTGGGTGATTGTATATGAGTAAGGGTGTGTGGTTAAGAGATGCTTGGTTGGGGGATGCGTGGGTAGAGGATGTGTGGGTAGGTAGAGGATATGTGGGTGGGTGAGCGTGTGCAGGTTAGGAGATGGTGGGGGATGTTTGTAGGTGCGGGCTCGGGATCTGTGAGTGGGCTGGGGGAGATGGGAGATTATGTGGGTGAGTGCGGAATTTGTGTGTGGGTAGGTGCGGAATATGTGAGTTGACGGGGAGACATGTGTGTGGCTGAGGAATGTGTGTTTGGTTGGGTGGTTGGAGGTGTGTGGGTGGAGAAGGATATTGGGTGAGTGATTGTTGGTGGGAAATGGGACTGGTAGAGGATATGTGAGTGGGTGGGGAGATGTGTGTAGGTGGGGGATGTGTGGGTTATTGAATGTATGTGTGCTTGGGGTGTGGGTGGATGGGATGTGTGGTGGTGAGAGGTGTGTGTGGGTGGGGAGATGTGTAGGTGTAGGGATGTGGTGGATGGGTGGGGGAATGTATTGTATGTGTGTGTGGTTGGGTGGGGAAGTTGGAGTGAATGGGGGATGTGTGGGTGGGTGGTGGATGTGTCTCATAACATAGTAATATGCATTGTTTATGTTTACAAAATTCATGTGACAATGTTTTTTCCTATGCACTGTTGATGAAAGAAAGATGAATGATTGGAAGGGCCGAATGTAAGACGGGCCTGCGTGCCCAATTTGTTACCCTTTGAAAATAAAGTCTGTTCGTTCGTTCGTTCGTTCGTTCGTTCGTTCCTACACTGTACACACGGTTCCACAGGGTACTACACACATCTCCTACACTGTACACACGGTCCCACAGGGTACTACCCACATCTCCTACACTGTACACACGGTTCCACAGAGTACTACCCACATCTCCCACACTGTGTACACGGTTCCACAGGGTACTACCCACATCTCCTACACTGTACACACGGTTCCACAGAGTACTACCCACACCTCCTACACTGTACACACGGTTCCACAGGGTACTACCCACATCTCCTACACTGTAAACACGGTCCCACAGGGCACTACACACATCTCCCACATTGTACACACGGTTCCACAGAGTACTACCCACATCTCCCACACTGTACACACGGTTCCACAGGGTACTACCCACATCTACATTGTACACACGGTCCCACAGGGCACTACCCACATCTCCTACATTGTACACACGGTTCCACAGGGCACTACCCACATCTCCCACATTGTACACACGGTCCCACAGGGCACTACACACATCTCCCACACTGTACACACGGTCCCACAGGGCACTACACACATCTCCCACACTGTACACACGGTGCCGCAGGGTACTACCCACATCTCCCACATTGTACACACGGTTCCACAGGGCACTACCCACATCTCCCACACTGTACACACGGTCCCACAGGGCACTACACACATCTCCCACACTGTACACACGGTCCCACAGGGCACTACCCACATCTCTCACACTGTACACACGGTGCCGCAGGGTACTACCCACATCTCCCACACTGTACACATGGTACCACAGGGTACTACCCACATCTGCCTTGTCGTGCACCCATAACCCACCCAGAGGTGTAGACCCTTCCACTTTGTTAGCCTGCTCGTGTCTCCACTTACTAGCAAAGAAAGGTTCCAGCGGATGCTCCCTGTTTTTCTGTGTATCATTGAAGCACCCTGCACGAGGCATGCTTGTCCCCACACATGTCTGTCCCCACACATGCCTGTCCCTACAATGCGTGTCCCCACACATGCCTGTCCCCACACATGTCTGTCCCCACACATGTCTGTCCCCACACATGCCTGTCCCCACACATGCCTGTCCCTACAATGCCTATCCCCACACATGCCTGTCCCTACAATTCCTGTCCCTACAATGCCTGTCCCCACACATGCCTGTCCCTACAATGCCTGTCCCCACACTTGCCTGTCTCCACACATGCCTGTCCCCACACATGTCTGTCCCCACACATAGTTAGTTAGTTAGTCGACAGATCATCCTCGTTGCACATCGGACCATTCAGTCCATAAGTGCTCGGATCCCCTCCTCAGCAAATCCCGCAGCGTGTAGCGGCTAACGACGCCAGTTCTGTGTTGGTTTATCAATCTTCTTTGGCTTCCTGCGTAGTGTTCTTGTTTGGCCACCCCTCTTTTAATTTGCTGCTCTCGCAGTCTGGCCATTGTTGTAGATTCACAGTCATCACTTGGTTCTTGCAAAAGTCTCACTTCTCGTAGAGCATTCAGAATGTCAGCCTGGTCCATGGCGCGTCCGCCCTCAACAGTAGCCTCACCTGCGAGCTTGTCAGCCCGCTCATTTCCTTGTACTCCCGCATGCCCTGGCACGAAGATGAAACTAATCTTTGCCAGCCGAGACCGCTTCAGAGGCAGCAACCATTCTCTTCGGATCGACCCCTCCTCTATCCTCTTGATCATGTTCATTGAGTCGCTAAGGAAACAAGCCCTAGTGAATGTCTGTGTCTCGAGCCATGTTATTGCTTTACTTACTGCCATGACTTCCATGGTCAGGCTACTTGTGGTTTCAGTGAAAGCACCAGAGTCCTCCTTCACAATTCTCCCTCCGGCCCGAGCTGTAAAGGCCCATGAGCTTCTCACATGTCGGATGACCGACCCATCTGTGTAGATGACCGCGTCACTGTCTAGCGAATTCTCGAAAATCAACGCTTGTACTTCAGCCTCAACAGCAGCCGGATTTTCTTGTCTGCATTTTCTATCTAGTTGGATGCAAACTGAAAAGGATGTGCAGAAGTCTGTTGGCACTTGCACCCACTCCTCGCCAGGTTCTAAGTCCTCAAGTGAACACACCTGTTGAAGAATGTCCTCGGCTTGACCCATCCACGACCGTCCTCTTTTTAACCTGCTGCCCTTCACCTTCCTAATTTCACTATGCAGTGGATGCTGTGTGTTTGCGTTAATTCTGAGGTAGGCGCGTGCCCTGCAAACTTGCATTCTCTCTTCAATGGTTGGAAAATCAAGAAGGTAGCGCATCGCCCTGCATGCTGTATCTCTTGTACATCCAAGAATAATGCGCATAGCTTCATTCTGTATCCTTTCCATCCTTTCTATCTGCTTATGGCTGACAGTCAGGATTGCCATTGCATACTCCAAAACAGACATGACCAGCCCCTCGTACAGAAGACATAGATGGCGCTGCTCACAGTTTGCTGCCGCCATCACCCGCATCGCTGCCAAACCCCGCTTGGCCTTTGTTATCACCTGGTCTATGTGCACATTATAAGCAAGGCTTCGATCAAACCGTATCCCCAGGTAATTCATTGCCTGCGTTCTTTCCACCGTCTCTGAACACAGCATTACAGTTGGTGTTGGATTGTTGACAATACACATGCCTGTCCCCACACATGCCTGTCCCCACACTTGCCTGTCCCCACACATGCCTGTCCCCACACTTGTCTGTCCCCACACATGCCTGTCCCCACACTTGCCTGTCCCCACACATGCCTGTCCCCACACTTTCACTTGTCTGATGGATGACCCTGACATCCCATCAAGGGATGGAGATGTCACCAGGGCAAAGAAGGAGTCTGTCAGTCTAAGCAATCGTATCCTTTATTTGAACTGGTGTACCCACCGAAGAGCTTCAGAAAGCACATAGGATGAAACACAGAAACTATTCTGAGAACAGAGCACAAAACACGCATGGTCATAAATAGGAAACCTTGAACAGCAGCAAACTATCACGGCGTTACAATTGCCTGTAATAACAAAATGAACACGTATAATATTTCAAATCCAACATCATCACGCTCCATCCCTGAGAGCTAATCTCCCATTCAACTCCCGCAGAGGGATAATTGAAACATTCAGTTGCCATGATTAATTCAGGACGCGCATTGTTTATTGTTGATTCCTGCATCCACGCATTACGGGGTTTTCCAGCGAGAAATTGATACTATAAAATATGTATCACCTGTCCTTCTTCTCCATCGACATCCGTAACCTTCCTACACTTTAGCTGGGTGCTTTTATGTCGAGGTTTATGGCTGCCCCCTCTCACCGTGTTCTCAGCTGGTTTAGATGTTGCTGTCCGACTTTTCAAGCTCAATGTGTTTAGGTTGTTTTAGATGTCGCTGTCCGACTTTTCGTGCTCAATGTTTGGGTTGATTTAGATGTCGCTGCAAGAATGTGTCTTCTAAATGTACTTAGAACTGTTTTATGACTGTGTACAAAGTGTACTCAGCTGTTTTAGACGTCGTTGTTGATGTATGACTGTGTACAACTGTACTCAGCTGTTTTAGACGTCGTTGTTTGTGTACATGGTGTACTCATGTCCTACTAGTGTTTAACCTACTAGTGAATGTCCTAATAGTGTGTACTAGTGTGTATCTTACTAGTACATGTACTACTAGTGAATGTCCTATTAGTCAATGTCCTACTAGTATGTGTCCTACTAGTGTATGTCCTACTAGTGAATTTCCTAATATTGTATGTCCTACTATTGTATGTCATAATAGTGTATGTCCTACAGGTGAATGTCCTACTAGTGTATGTCCTACAGGTGAATGTCCTACTAGTGTATGTCCTACAGGTGAATGTCCTACTAGTGTATGTCCTACAGGTGAATGTCCTACTAGTGTATGTCCTACAGGTGAATGTCCTACTATTGTGTGTCCTGCTATTGTATTTCCTACTGGTGAATGTCCTACAAGTTTATGCCCTACTATTGTATGCCCTACTTGTGTATGTCCTACTATTGTATGCCCTACTTGTGGGGCACTTTGTTTATCACCACTATAATCCAGCCAACAATGAGGGATTGTGCTAGTCCACAGACATTCAATATAATCTCCTTGTACTACAGGCAGCCTGCCATTGTTGCTGGCAGTAATCTATATACTCCCCCCCCCCCCCTGCAAACATTGCTTTGTTGCTTTGTTCCTAAATCCTAGTGTTGATGCCTGTGACCACTGTTGTAACATCTGTAATCTACTCCTGGTCTAAACCTTTGTCATCTTCAGACATTTTAATCATCGTGAAAGGCGTGGGGGATGGGTTACGTTGTCCCCTTCTGGCACGGAAGCTATCGGTTCGAATTCCATCATAGGACGGCTGGGCATTTTTACGAGAATTATTGGTTTCCTATGACAACAAGCGTCCTCTGTGTCTCTTGTCTAGCGTGGTATGATCAGGATAAGGACGAGCAACAAGAAGTCCCGCGTGCATGATGAGAATGTGAGTTGGTAATGTCAAGATGTAGATTGGAGATATGAATGTCTAAATGTAGATTGGAGATATGAATGTCTAAATGTAGATTAGAGATTTGAATGTCTAAATGTAGATTGGAGATATGAATGTCTAAATGTAGATTGGAGATATGAATGTCTAAATGTAGATTGGAGATATTAATGACAAGATGCGGTTTGGATTGGAACCCGGAACCTCCAAGGTTAGTCCAACGTCAGACAACGTCTACGTTATGGCAACTGCTCTATAGCTGTGCTCTTGTAGGAAAGGTAAGTCCGCACTGTAATGAGACACCAGATATGCCTTTAGCGATTAGATCTTTGATCAGTGACGAGTTTCCAATATGAATTGATAATTGTGACTTGGGTGAAATAAGACTTACATATAACAAAGGTATGATCATTATGAAGGATGGAATACGATGTACGAGTTAAACTGGATAACTGTGAAATTGATGAAAAATGACCTACCAATAACCTAGATTTGAAAACTGTGACGTGAACAGAGCTTGGCGTAGACAAAGGTCAAACCTCATAATTGTGACGTGGATAGAATATTACGTGGACTAAACTAAAACCTCAACATTGTGGCATTGGTAGAGTATGATATAAACTAAACTAAACCTCACGATTGTGACGTGGATAGAGTATGACGTGGACTAAACTAAAACCACAGCATTGTGACGTTGATAGAGTATGACGTAGAGTAAAGTAAACCCTCATTATTGTGACGTAATCCTAATATTGTGTCAAAGACTGAAGGAAGAGGCAGGAAGCTTGCCTCATGATAGAACACCACCGGGACGTGGGGTCAACCTCAGATTGAGTAGAGGGAACAGAGTGCCCGGGATCAGGGCAGGATAGATGATAGAAAAGGGGGACTATTAACTAGTCCTCACACGGAGGCGTTGACCAGATAGTTAGCACTACTGGTCACGACAGAATCACGCCTGCGTGATCGGTACGATCGCCACTCAAACCAAAGCCAGCTAATAGAAGCTTGCTAACTGACCTAGCACGCAAAGGGCCGAAGGGCGTATGAAGGTCCTTCCGCGTGGCGTGTAGCGACGCGAGTGAAGGAAGTCAGACTGGGGACTGACTCTGTAGTGTTCACATCGTGTAGAATAGATATGTGTTTTCATATAGCCTAGTAGATAGAGAATAGCTATAGGGGTTAGGAAAACTATTGATAGAGAATATTGTGACTTTATGTGTGATTAGATAGCGACTGTTTTGCAATTGTAAAGAGCCAACGGCAATAAAATGTACCATTTCATTCCTCGCACACGACTTGCAAGTTTCTTGTATGGTGTGGGAGAAGTAATCCGATGATGCCTGAAACATGAGTTGTTGACAGGCAATAGGATTAAATGTGGTGTCAGAAGTGCTGCTTGAACCTGAGTTCAAGCTATATACACTTACCCACGGCTCTAGACTAGGGTTACAGATAGGATATTACAAAGATTAAATGTTTAATTTGTGTCAGTGACTATGACGTGTGCAGACTAGATCGAGTTGCCGGCAGAATTGTGCCTATTCCATATCCGAGTTGGAAGCCTTAAGCGTCATCTATGCGGTGAGAAAGCTGCATCGATTCCTGGCGGGTGTGCACTTCATTGTCCAGACTGACAACTCCCCAATAACGGTCATGCACAGTGGTGTACATCGAAATGACCGAATATACAGGTGATCGCTAATACTACAAAATTACACCTTTAGTATAGAACATATTAAGGGGAAAGATAACATCTTGGCTGATACCCTTAGTCGACCATCTGATGTAGCAATACCAGAAATTTCCACATAAAATTGTATTGTAATATATGTTAATTTAGTACAGTCAAATATTCTATGTGAAATATGTTAGAAATACATGAATATTGTGTGCTGAACTAAGTACCAAAAACATTGACCTGCTATGTGTCCGTAGACATCAAAAGTAAGAACTTTACTCTGGGAACAAATATATCACTTTGTGAACTAGGACAGCTTATTACATGCTAAGCTCCAAATATGTTCCAGTGAAGTAGTTGTGTTAAACAGAGAAAAACAGTGTCAGATGATTAGATACATACAGACACGAGAACAGTGGTCTACAAACGAACTCTACAGGTGCAATACCCATAGAATAAATATGACTGTGTAATGGATTTCAAATACCCAGAACAATTGTATAGATATTATGCCAATGAAAGTATGTTTCTGAACATTAATGGCAACGACTAACCTGAGGTATTTATAGACCATGTATATATAAACTTAATGTGATATGTATCATAATGTTTTAATATAGTGATAAAATATAGATAGATTATGTCATTTTAATCTATAGTTAGATTTAGATAATATAATACTTTTTCATTTTAGTTTAGATAGATTAGTAATTTACATATTTAGGTAGCTTTAAAAGTAGATTAGGATAGTAATTGAAACATGACAACTAATTAGAAGTTTACATATGAATAGTATCATTTAGTTTATTATATTTCATTTTGTTTCATTTCATTTGATTTCATTCCATCTTAACCTATGCATTTAACAAACGTTATCATTTAGTAGCATGATTAGGTTACATCATAATAGAATAGAAATATTATACACTCAAAGATACATCATTTACACCATATAGAATAAGAATATCAATCATATAGTTTGTTTCATTTAAAAACATTAGTTAGAATATGTTATATTTCACATCACCCATTTCAGAAAGGGACGTAACTTATTACATTTCACATTACCCATTTCACAAAGGGACATAACTCATCTCACATCAAGTTCATTTCACATAGGTAAATGACATCCCTTAAAGTAGATAAAGATTAGGAGTAATGTAAGCTTATTTTAGAATTAATATGACAGATAGATTAAAATAGGCAACACATTAAATGTATATTTATAGAACTAGTATTAGTATGTCATTATTTAGAATAATATTTCAGTAGAATAGAGTGGTTAATAATACCAGGGTACAAACCATCAACCCATTTTTCTTACATGTAAATATGTTGTAAATACTTGACGTGTGCAACGATTGATGCACAGTCATTAGGCTCAACTCTGTCAAACTGAGCCAAACTTGTACAGTGTCACTCCAAGGGTTTTAAATAACTATGAATGTAAAAGATGTGTGACAAAGGTGAGGATGAAAGAATTGTGACAGAAATGAGGATGAAATATGAGTGACAGAAATGAGGGTAACAGATGTGTGCCAATAGTGAGGGTAAAAGAAGTGTAACAGAAATGAGGATGAAAGATGTGTGACAGAAATGAGGGTAAAAGATGTGTGCCAATAGTGAGGGTAAAAGAAGTGTGACATAAGGGAAGGTAAAAGAGGTGTGACAGATATGTGAAAGTGAGAACAAATGTAAAATATACAGGAGAGAGTGAAAACAGTCAGCGGATTTTTTCTGCCGCTCAACAGGACTTTTTATTTTTGTTGCCGTCGGGTGTTGGTTTCAATGTTGGTAATGTGTTGTAATGAATGTATTTTGTGTAGTTTGAGTTTAGGATCTTAGTGAAAGTATTTTGAGTCTCATAAGACAGAAATGTAGTCACAGATTTGTATTATACACATGTTTGTGACCACAGTTAAATGAATTATGGCACTTGAAAAACTAACTTACATACACATGATAGTTAGATACACATGTTAGAGTGTAGATTATACATTTAATTACATCCAAACACACAAACAACCAGAAAAACAAACATGTAAATTGCATACACTTTTATTAGATCAAAGGGAGATAACTCCGGGTCAGGGGACATAATAGACAACGAAACACTAACTTAACAGTGAAATATGACTTTACACGCGGAAGCGAGATAGGTAAAGCCTGTCGCTCACAGCTTGTGTAATGGTTGTTTAATATTATATGGGGGACATGAAGCAATTCATGTGTTGACCTTCAGAAAGTCAACTTTGTATGGGTAGTGAGTTAATTTACTATTTGAGGGCAGGTCTTATAAGACAACGGTCCGGTTCAGACATACCTCTAATTAATATAATATTGCGATTGAGAAGAGGGCTCACGCCAACCAGACAAGTTTGTGGCGATTGCCAGTAGCCAAGTAAAGTGATGCTACATTGTGACATTAGTCAGTAGGTCTATTGAGTAGCCCAAAGCCAGGTTATCTACAGTCTTTGACAAAAATTAGACACACTAATTTTTTAGAAACCTCTTGCGTCACAACCAATGAGTCAAAGTTGATGACGCAACACAGGAGGGGAGGGTGTGTGTCAAAGACTGAAGGAAGAGGCAGGAAGCCTGCCTCATGATAGAACACCACCGGGACGTGGGGTCAACCTCAGATTGAGTAGAGGGAACAGAGTGCCCGGGATCAGGGCAGGATAGATGATAGAAAAGGGGGACTATTAACTAGTCCTCACACGGAGGCGTTGACCAGATAGTTAGCACTACTGGTCACGACAGAATCACGCCTGCGTGATCGCTACGATCGCCACTCAAACCAAAGCCAGCTAATAGAAGCGTGCTAACTGACCTAGCACGCAAAGGGCCGAAGGGCGTATGAAGGTCCTTCCGCGTGGCGTGTAGCGACGCGAGTGAAGGAAGTCAGACTGGGGACTGACTCTGTAGTGTTCACATCGTGTAGAATAGATATGTGTTTTCATATAGCCTAGTAGATAGAGAATAGCTATAGGGGTTAGGAAAACTATTGATAGAGAATATTGTGACTTTATGTGTGATTAGATAGCGACTGTTTTGCAATTGTAAAGAGCCAACGGCAATAAAATGTACCATTTCATTCCTCGCACACGACTTGCAAGTTTCTTGTATGGTGTGGGAGAAGTAATCCGATGATGCCCGAAACATGAGTTGTTGACAGTGACGTTGATAGAGTATGACGTAGAGTAAAGTAAACCCTCATTATTGTGACGTAAAGTAGCTGTTGGACACGAAATGTGCATTCACACAATGTTGTACTTAAGGAACGGTGTGATAAGATTGAACTAGTAAATGTGAGACATTTATTAGTAAGAATGGTAATATAATTCAGTTTTGCAGGTCAGCTGAACTAGGTGAGAGGGGACAGTTTAGTACTGTCAGCCCGGAGAAAGTGCCACAACACAGCAAGGCTCTCTTCTGTCCGTGTTGTAGAGAAGCTGTCATCAGGTGGTACTAGCTGAGTGACAGTTGTAGTAGTTGAGTCACAGTTGTAATAAATGAGTGGTAACTGTTGTATCTGAGTGACATTTATAGTATTTGAGTAACATTTGGCATGGTTAACTGACAGTTGTTGTAGTTAAGTGACAATTGCAGTAGTTGAGTGAAGGTTGCAGTAGTTGCGTGGCAGTAGTAGGAGTAGTAGTTGCGTGACTATATTAGCTGTGTGACAGTTTCAGTAGTTGATTGACAGGAGTAATAGTTGAGTGAAAGCCGTAGCATCTGAGTGGCAGTTGTAATAGTTGTATGACGGTCTTAGTATTTGTGTGACAGTCTGAGTAGTTGTGTGACAGTTTTAGTAGTTGTGTGACAGTTTTAATAGTTGTGTGACAGATGTAGTTGTTGTGTGACAGATGTAGTAGTTGAGTGACAGTTGTAGTAGTTCTGTGACAGATGTAGTAGTTGAGTGACAGATGTAGTAGTTGAGTGACAGTTGTGTTAGTTGAGTGACAGTTGTAGTAGTTCTGTGACAGATGTAGTAGTTGAGTGACAGATGTAGTAGTTGAGTGACAGTTGTAGTAGTTATGTGACAGATGTAGTAGTTGAGTGACAGATGTAGTAGTTGAGTGACAGATGTAGTAGTTGAGTGACAGTTGTAGTAGTTCTGTGACAGATGTAGTAGTTGAGTGACAGTTGTAGTAGTTCTGTGACAGATGTAGTAGTTGAGTGACAGTTGTAGTAGATGAGTGACAGTTGTGTTAGTTGAGTGACAGTTGTAGTAGTAATGTGACAGATGTAGTAGTTGAGTGGCAGATGTAGTAGTTCTGTGACAGATGTAGTAGTTGAGTGACAGTTGTGTTAGTTGAGTGACAGTTGTAGTAGTTCTGTGACAGATGTAGTACTTGAGTGACAGTTGTAGTAGTTGAGTGACAGATGTAGTAGTTGAGTGACAGTTGTAGTAGTTCTGTGACAGATGTAGTAGTTGAGTGACAGTTGTAGTAGTTGAATGACAGATGTAGTAGTTGAGTGACAGTTGTAGAAGTTCTGTGACAGATGTAGTAGTTGAGTGACAGTTGTAGTAGTTCTGTGACAGTTGTAGTAGTTCTGTGACAGATGTAGTAGTTGAGTGACAGTTGTAGTAGTTCTGTGACAGATGTAGTAGTTGAGTGACAGTTGTAGTAGTTCTGTGACAGATGTAGTAGTTGAGTGACAGTTGTAGTAGTTGAGTGACAGATGTAGTAGTTCTGTGACAAATGTAGTAGTTGAGTGACAGATGTAGTAGTTGAGTGACAGATGTAGTAGTTGAGTGACAGATGTAGTAGTTGAGTGACAGTTGTAGTAGTTGAGTGACAGTTGTGTTAGTTGAGTGACAGTTGTAGTAGTTCTGTGACAGATGTAGTAGTTGAGTGACAGTTGTAGTAGTTCTGTGACAGATGTCGTAGTTGAGTGACAGTTGTAGTAGTTCTGTGACAGATGTAGTAGTTGAGTGACAGTTGTGTTAGTTGAGTGACAGGTGTAGTAGTTATGTGACAGATGTAGTAGTTGAGTGACAGATGTAGTAGTTGAGTGACAGTTGTAGTAGTTCTGTGACAGATGTAGTAGTTGAGTGACAGATGTAGTTGTTGAGTGACAGATGTAGTAGTTGGGTGACAGTTGTGTTAGCTGAGTGACAGTTGTAGTAGTTCAGTGACAGATGTGGTAGTTGAGTGACAGATGTAGTAGTTGAGTGACAGATGTAGTAGTTGAGTGACAGATGTAGTAGTTGAGTGACAGATGTAGTAGTTGAGTGACAGTTGTAGTAGTTCTGTGACAGATGTAGTAGTTGAGTGACAGATGTAGTTGTTGAGTGACAGATGTAGTAGTTGGGTGACAGTTGTGTTAGCTGAGTGACAGTTGTAGTAGTTCTGTGACAGATGTGGTAGTTGAGTGACAGATGTGGTAGTTGAGTGACAGATGTAGTAGTTGAGTGACAGATGTAGTAGTTGAGTGACAGATGTAGTAGTTGAGTGACAGATGTAGTAGTTGAGTGACAGATGTAGTAGTTGAGTGACAGTTGTAGTAGTTGAGTGACAGATGTAGTAGTTGAGTGACAGTTGTAGTAGTTGGGTGACAGATGTGCTAGTTGAGTGAAAGTTGTAAGTTGTGTCGTAAGAAGTGCAACAATGTAACAATTACACCAGTTTTGTTAGAAGTGTAACAATGTAACATTTATACCAGTGATGTTAGAAGTATAACAATGTAACAGTTATAAGAGTGTTGTTAGAAGTGTAACAATTTAACAGTTATACCAGTGTTGTTAGAAGTATAACAATGTAACAATTATACCAGTATTGTTAGAAGTGTAACAATTTAACAGTTATACCAGTGTTGTTAGAAGTATAACAATGTAACAATTATACCAGTGTTGTTAGAAGTTTAACAATGTAACAATTATAACAGTGTTGCTAGAAGTGTATCAATGTACCATTTATACCAGTGTAGTTAGAAGTGTAACAATGTAACAATTATACCAGTGTCGTTAAAAGTGTTACAAAGTACCCAGTTATACCAGTGTTAGCCAGAAGTGTAACAATGTAACAATTATACCAGTGTCGTTAAAAGTGTTACAATGTAACCAGTACCCAGTTATACCAGTGTTAGCCAGAAGTGTAACAATGTAACAATTATACCAGTGTTAGCCAGAAGTGTAACAATGTAACAATTATACCAGTGTTAGCCAGAAGTGTAACAATGTAACAATTATACCAGTGTTAGCCAGAAGTGTAACAATGTAACAATTATACCAGTGTTAGCCAGAAGTGTAACAATGTAACAATTATACCAGTGTTAGCCAGAAGTGTAACAATGTGTCTCTCACGCAACAGGAATAAGATGTACATGGAGCTAAGTCTTGATAATGGTGACGTGTTTGTAACATGTCACATTCAATACTCACCAACTCGTAACCGTTCTGGCAGGGAGTTACCACTCTGGATGACACTGAAGAGCACCACCATGGTAATCCACGCTGACAGGTTAATCCACACTGACATGGTAATCCACGCTGACTTCTGCCTGGACATTCTACCTGAATCCAACTTTAGAGGAGTGGACGCACAAACTAGCGGCTGCTGACAAAATCCAACTTTAGAGGAGTGGGCGCACAAACTAGCGGCTGATGATTGAATCCAACTATAGAGGAGTGGATGCACAAACTAGGGGCTGATAATTGAATCCAACTTTAGAGGGGTGGTTGCACAAACTAGGGGCTGATGACACAATCCAACTTTAGAGGAGTGGGTGCACAAACTAACGGCTGCTGACATAATCCAGGTGATACATCCACTAACACGCTGGGGTCATCTTTCTGAAACAAAAAAAGAACAATATTAGATAACAATTAATTGATAACAAGGCATATTGGAGTCACGTTAAAGGTCACACTGAGACACTGCTTTTGTGGAATGACGTGTGATTCATTCGTCTATTCTATGTCACGGCATAATGAGCTAGGGTGCTCAATGTCCTTGCTCATGGACTTTCCCTGCCAGGCAATTCTCACAGCTGTACGGTTCACATGTATGTCAAACTGGGTCAGCCCTTGACCCTTACTAGTCACACCGAACTGGTTTGTTGGAGACATTACTAGGGTTTCGAACCAGCAGCTCCAGTGACAGATGGTGCTAGATAAATGTCAATACGTGTGTGTAAACAATTAACAGCAAAACAATAAAACACAAATTAAACAACACAATGTGAGAAGAGGACATACCACATATAAGCATTCTTTCCTCCACACCCCAGAGTAAAAAAGGGAAGTGTCAATGTAAGTAAGTATACAGAAAAAGGGTGGGGGGAGGAATTTAAAGGCGAAAAATGTGACTTCATTGCACTGGGTTTGAGCCCCTAGCAGTCTCCGAGGAAACATCATTCCAGCACTGAATATATAGTTCCGAAACGAACCCAAGACCTGCGGAGCAAAGATTTACCACTCTGCCACGGAGATTCCCGAATCAAGTGTTTACCTTTACACAACTGGGCAGACAGGAGAAGGCATGTTGTTACAGTTATCTTTACACCGCTGGGCAGACAGGGAAAAGTATGCCATTGTAGTTGTCTTTACACCACTAGGCAAATAGGGAAAGGCATCACTTTACTGTTATCTTTACATAGCTTTGTTTTCATTGGCCAGCCATCCCACAGAAATGTGTGACTTATTTATTGACTCGCCCTCGTAACATTTTCTACCCAGCTATGCGCCGCTTTACGGGACAAACATTTGTCAGCATAAAAAGGAAATCCACCTTGGCGGGAGACATTTCGCGAATGACGACAAAGTTGAATGTGAAGTGAAAACGTGGTTTAGAAAACAGGGCACGCAGTTATATGCAGCCTGTTTGGGAGGACTGATAAAACGATCGGATAAGTGCATCAATGTTGATGGAAATTATGTTGAGACATAAAGGGACAGTGTATCCATAAAAATAAACTGGTTTTAAGTTGTTATCATCTTTAGTTATTTTTATACAGTCATTTGTGACAAACTTATTAACGTACCCTAGTATTTATTCTCTCTCTCTATCTCTCCCTCCCTCCCTCCCTCCCTCTCTCCCTCTCTCTCTCTCTCTCTCTTCTCTCTCTCTCTCTCTCTCTCTCTCTCTCTCTCTCTCTCTCTCTCTCTCTCTCTCTCTCTCTTTACCTCGCCAAGAGCAATATGTTTCTGAAATTCTGTTATCGTTACGGTAACAATGAGCCTGCTACAACACAACAATATGTGCTGTTATCATTACGGTAACAATGAGCCTGCTACAATACAACAATATGTGCAGTTATCATTACGGTAACAATGAGCCTGCTACAGCACAACAATATGTGCTGTTATCATTACGGTAACAATGAGCCTGCTACAACACAACAATATGTGCAGTTATCATTACGGTAACAATGAGCCTGCTACAACACAACAATATGTGCAGTTATCATTACGGTAACAATGAGCCTGCTACAACACAACAATATGTGCTGTTATCATTACGGTAACAATGAGCCTGCTACAGCACAGCAATATGTGCTTTTATCATGACTGTAACTATGATCGTGCTACAACACAGCAAGATGTGCTGTCATCATGACGAACGAACGAACTTTTTTTTCAAAGGGTAACAAATTTGGCACGCAGGCCCGTCTTACATTCGGCCCTTCCAATCACTCATCTTTCGTTCATCAATAGTGCATGATACATTCACATATTATTTAAAACAAAACACACACATTGTCAAATGAATGTTGTAAACAATGCATATTACCATGTTCTGAGTCACATCCCCACCCTACCCCCAAAAACACATCCCCCACCAACCACACATCCCCCACACACACATCCCTCACCCACCCATTCATGCCCACCATCCACACACACACAAACATACCCAGGCACACATACATACCCCAACGCATCAAACCAACCACCTCTCACACAACCCCCACCCCAACACATCCCCACCTACACATCTCCCCACCCACACACACACATCCCCACCCATCCCATAACCCACACACACTCACCCACCCAATAACCACCACACAACCATACACAACCAACCACCCAGCCAAGCACACATAGCCCAAATACACATACCTCCACCCATCCACACCTCTCCCCGCCATCCCACACATGCCAGCCAAACACACATCCCCCACCCATCCCATTCATCCCTCATGCCACACACACACACACACACACACACACATCCCTCCATCAACCCACTTATCCTACACCTACACATACACACTTTCCGCACCCACCCACACGTCCCCCAATCACACACATCCCCACCCACCCACACATCCATCACCCACCTAAACAAACATCCCCCACTCATCCCCCAATCTACACACATTCACCCATCCACACATCCTCCAACCATCCACCCAGACACCCCCCAATCACCTATCTCCCAACCAGACATCCCCCACTAACACACACATCCCCATCCCATACACACCATCCCCACCCACATACAAATCTCCCCACCAATAATCTCAAGCCCCACACACACATCTCCCACTCACACATCCCCACCCACACACACATATCTCCACCATCCACACACATCACACGACCCACACATGCATCCACCGACCCACGCACACATTCTCCACCCATACATACACATCCCCCACCCATACACACACATCCCCCACCCAAACACACATATCCACTGGCCACACATACTCCCCCGCTCATACACACATCCCCCACACCTATCCCCTTCACCACCTACACACACGCAACACACCCACTCACACATCCCCACACACCCACACCCAACATCCCACTACCCACCAACACCTACACACTTAAATACATACCCCCAGCCACACATCCCCACCCACACAAATCCACCCACCCACATGTCCCTCATCCTCATACACATCCCCACCAACCCGCAAATTTTCCCACCCCACACACCCATCTCTCACCCACACATCTCCCCATACACCCACTTAACACACACCCACGTAACTGTCACAAAATAAAACACCTCGTTTGACCAGCTGATTCCATTGGCACCTTGCCGTCTTGACAGACGATAGTTTGTGCTTTAAAAAGGCATAATAACTTTTATTGCCTCTCCATAGCACAAAGCCTGGGCTAAAATATAGAAACCATGTGTTGCCCATGCAGCATGATCCCTCTCTCGGCCTGCCTAGTTCACTCCAGAGGAAAGGTAACACCCCTACATCTGGAACAAGACAAGCTGCAGAAGCTGCCGGATCAGCAAAGCAATGCTCTAACTGTCCGCCTGTCGGAGCTTCGATCCTAGACCAGTCCCCAACCAAGGCTTAGGGCCTGGTCTGCCCTGCCATGACAATTTTGTCTTAAGCTTGCATTTCCTCGCACCAGGGTAAGGCTTGTACCCTCCCAATTGCGCTCTTCCGCCCGAAGCCGTTGGCACAATGTGGGGTGTCGGGTTTGGTAAGCGCCGCCCAACGTTCGGCGCTAACAGAAACCAGGTAGTACCGTCTACTGTTATACGGTAGCTCAGTCATATCTGACTAAGACCTGACTGACACCAGCTGATTACAATAAGAGGATTTCTGATTAAACGGACTATCTGCAAAGCGACAATTGTTTCAACTAATACAGAGAAAACATTCATAGTTGTGGCTGCACGTGTTCCCAAACAGGTCGGGCATAAATAACAGCTGTACTTGTACATCTGGTCAGCAAAAATAGGAACATTCGGAAGTGAGATGAATGCATAAATCGCTTTGACAGTTTATCAACAGTCAGAGACAACCGGAATTGGCAGCTAGGGACAGGTAACAGTCCATCTGTCAATTGGAGTTTCCCGACATCAAACAGAAATGGCAGCGGTGATTTTCACCAGTCGACAGAAGATTGACGGCTGGTTATCGGCAACTGTTGTTGGGAGTATACAGGAACTCGCTGGCTTGTTTTGGGAATCTAAACAACTGATGACAACTCTGGCATTGATGGAGCCAGGGAAAATAGATTCTTGATAATGGATGATATGCCCAAATAACACCTGCAGGACGTCAACCATGTCACGTGACCAATTTTAGGGGTTTGCCAGAAAACCATGATTGGAGAGGACAGTTGAACTCAAACCTTGGATTTTAGCGGACGTGCTTCGGCACTGCGGTTCTATTGGAATAATGTCTACCGTGTGCTTATTAGTGGATTTAATGGTTCACGTGCCTGTCATGGCAATTTGTAGATGTGATTTGTTAGACTGCAGTGTTGCCTAAGGTAGTATACTATGTAATTAGTCCTAATTAATTTAGGCGGTAGCATGGTGAAAGTTAGAGTAGTGAAGTGATATTGGCTCTGCTAGGGTGAATAGAATACTGAGGTTGCCCTCTTGTCCTGTTATTTTCCCGAGAGGAAGTTGGAATCAACCAGCACATCTTTAAACTTATTATCTGTTGGGATTATTGACTGACTTTTGTCTACACTCCTCTCTTCTGTCTTCCCTTCCATATATCTATTTCTTTCACTCTCTCTCTCTGTTATTCTCTCAACACATACTCAGACAACAGTTCCTTTCAACAATAAATAAAAGATTTATTAATAAAACTATGTCTGGTGTATGTATGGATATTGTCTATGTAGTTGGTATGTTCTTCTAGTGTGGCTGCCAGATAAGATGTTGATAGATAGTCTCCGTGTCTTCTCTCGTCTCTTCTCTCGGCTAAAGTACAGGACAGTACATAGATACAACAGAACGGTCTCACCCTGAATGCTCCGTCTGCTTGAGTCCGTAGATATATCCGTTTTTTGTTTTTAATGAAAAAATGTTCACCACTGTATCAATGTACTTAAACAGATCACTATATGCTGTCAGCTTAAACTGAATGTTCGTTGCTTTCTTATAGCGTTCTTAAATCCATCCTGGAAAACACATCGAGTTTCTAGTATTCTCTATTTTTGTCCTGTAAAAGTTCTACACTGGATAGTTCGTAATTGGTATAGGCATTTGGTATGCACCTTGCAACTCTTCGATACTGAGTCATTTGAGTCTTTTGTTTTAGTTTGTATGATCTCTATTTTCCGTTCTCTGTCCTCCTGACTTATTACGATGACACTTCTTTTCTTTCCTTTCTTATGCACAAGTGTCGGGCTTTATTACTTTAAAGTGCTTTCTTGTGGGTTATCAACACTGAGTGATCTTGACCACAGCCATCTGTGTTATATCTTAGTTGATAAGTCTCGCACTGGTATGGGAACCTGTGTGATATACATTTAATAATGAGATCTGTGTCTGCTTCCTCTTCTCTCCTATGTGAGTGTCTTTTCCTCCAGCCGAAATGAAAAGGCTTCCGAAAAAACCCACTCTGACATAGGATAGAAGATTCACCTAACGTCTATACTATTCCTACTAATAGAAAGAAATGTTAAATGCACTTCACGCACATCTATATTCCTATGCTAAAACTATACTCTAATATATTAATACCTTATTTAGGCATCTATGTTCCTGGAATCGAAAAACACTTAGCGAATAACACACTACTATCCCCTCTTTCCATCATTAGGGACGTGTATTTCTATTCCCACTCAGGAACATATCTCCTTCAGTTCAGTTTGGAACACACACTAAACTCTCACAAAGAAGTGAACACTCTTTATAGGTCATTTTTGCCGCATAGTCCTTGACCTTGCTTGACACCTCAAGTCCATACTTCATTATCACCGTTAGTGGAAAATTACAGATCTGAAACTTTTCCGCTATTCATACATCCAGACCGCAATATGCTGTCCAATAATGCTGTCTGCCTTTGTCGCAAACCAATTTTTCCACGCGGCCGGTTACCTGGGCTGTTGGCGGCCCCTTCTGTGTCTTGACCTATAAACACATGCGCCTGGTCACTCCGTTGTTGGTTACCCTTACTGCTTCGTTTGTTAACCCTTCTTCTACCTGGTTAGTCGGTGTATACAGTCGTCTATCTGGGAATCATTAACTCTCAGTATTCCACGACACCTCTGTTTATTGGTCTTTCCTTATCATAGCCTGATTCGGAGGTAGGTGAGAAGCTATAAGGCTCTCTGACAGAGTAGTTAGCTGTAAAATAACAGAGCAGGGTAATAAGCTTACACCCAGCCGGTAGGATCAGTAACTAGTGCTCTCATATGATGTGTTGGTTTTCCCACAGGTTCCCCACCAGTTACTAGGAAACTCAACACTGGTTTTGAAGAAGTGCACTCCAATTGGACGACCACCAGTTGGACTCTAAAATGAATCTTACGGAAAAGGAATAACGTCCGAGAAGAAAGATGGTATATGTTTACGCTGGAATCATACTCAGAAGGGTTCACCATGGCATGGCCCAGAAGAGCCAGCCAATATAACGACTCCTGCGTGGTATGGTTCACATAGGATGGGTGATGATTGTTGATATATCACCCATCAGACAAACATTGTTTAAGGAACGAGAACATTAACGGATAAGTCACATCGTGTGCTAGATTCCAGTGTAATATTACATATGACATATACTTGAACCTATATGAACACTAGTTAGGATCAAGTGTAGAAACATTAACAGTAAAACCTAAATACACTACAAAGGATTTGTGCATTCTTTAGGACCGATAGGAACTTACAAAGTTAGTTTGCAACCAGGCCGTAATCAATCTGAACTTACAAACAGTATCTATTTCGGATGATCATGAAGATGGATTACCAGGTGGCTACCGATGACAGTCAGTATCTGGCAAGAGGGTTTCGACACTGGGTGAGGTGCACTGGTTATGATTTAATGTGCTGTGGTGTGCCCTTGCAATGAAGAAACTATGCTATTAGCTGAAAGTCCGATCATACACACATTATAGAATACATCACACATTTTCTTCGCATACACGCCTTACGTACATTACACATTTTTCTTTTAATAAATTAATCTTTATTAATTTTTAGAAGCAAGAGTTGTTGAATATGTTGCGTTGGGGAAGTATGAGAGGGGGGCATAGTACGACAGTGAGAGAGTGATAGGGAAAGGTGTCCATAGGCTGATGGAGTGTGTTGGACGGAAGCTGGTGGATTCGCCAAAATATTGATAAGGAAAAAAATATTATAATGTGGGTGTTGACTCTCCTCACTCCAGGGACGACACTCTAAAGGAGGACACGACATTATTGGGTCTCGTCCGGGATATTTGAACAGCGGGATCTCTCGTAAACGGAATCCTTGGACAGTGGGATCCTTTGACAGTGGGATCTTCTGACAACGGGGTATTTTGACACGGGATCCTTAGTTATAAGAGGGAGATATCATATTGGAGAATCCAGCTAGAGTGAATGTGGATAGGGGTTAGGACTAATATCTTACCTGTTCACACTTCACACATCTGCATAGGTCTGTGGTCCTGATTCTACTCTTGTCACTGAGTGAATGTGCTGTGTGTGGTAATATCTAGATTTATAGTACTTGTTCATATATCTATATAGTAATTTGCAGCTATATTGTACTCGACCTGCTAGCTTACCTCTCTGTAAAATGGCCACCCCTAAACTAACCACTTCAGAATTAAAGGCAAAGGGGGAAGAAATGGGACTGTCGAGTTCTGCTCTAACGGATTACATACAGGAAGTGGAGAGAGAATATCGTCAAGCAGAAAGGGAAGATCGAAAGGTCGAGCTGGAATTGAGAAGGATGGAGTTGGAACAAGAAGCTAGGAAATTGGAAGCAGAGCAGGCTGCCAGGAAACTTGAAGCTGAGCAGGCTGCTAGGAAACTTGAAGCTGAGCAGGCTGCTAGAAAACTTGAAGCGGAGCAGGCTGCTAAAAAACTTGAAGCTGAACAGGCTGCTAAGAAATTAGAAGCTGAACAGGAAGCACAGAAAAGGGAGCACGAGTACCGGATGAGGGAACTCGAGTTGAAGAGTCAATCTAATGGAGAAACTGAGGGAGCAGTTGGAGGTTCCTCCATCCCAGGCTCAACACCAGTAGGTGGACATGGGTACCATGCTATGAACTTTCCTTTAGCGGTCTACGAGGAGGACAAAGAGAAGATTGACCAGTACCTTCAACGCTTCGAGGCAATGTCTGTTGTGTTGCTATGGGCCTGAAGCGTAACAAATGGAATCTCAAGCTATCCCAGGGATTAAGCGGGACCGGCTACGAGGTTTATTCTCGCCTGCCACCAGGACAGGAGAACAGTTACGACGAATTAAAGACGGCTCTGCTGAAACGATTCGAGGTTACGTCACATACCTACCGGAAAAAATTTCGAGCAGCGAAACGAGAACCGGGGGAGTTGTTTGCCGCCTACAGCTTGCGTCTAAAATCTTATCTCCATAAGTGGATGGATTTGGCTGGGTTCGCACATGACTATGAGAGTCTGGAAGAACTCATGGTGGTCGACCAGCTGAAGAAGCAAATGTCTAAACCTCTCAGGACGTTCCTGGGAGAACAAGGAGCGGAACGTATTGACCTCGTGACTAAATTAGCAGAACGGTTCGTCGAAGTACATGGGGAGGCAGGGGAAAACCTTTCCACCAACTCCAAAAGTCAAGAGAAACATGACAAGAAGAAAGCCAAAAATTCAGGAACAAAAAAGTGGGAACCTTATGTGCAAAAATCAGAGGATAGTTCAGAGAAGAAGAAGGAGGGAAGCAAGAGCACTTCAAGCTCTACACCAAAACGACCGTGGTCGGAGAAGTGGTGTTCAATTTGTAAGTCACCTTCTCACAATACGAGGGACTGCAAATCGAAGGCTAAGAACCATCACTTCGCAGCATGTCAAGTGACTTCCAAGGAGGTTGTCACGGAAAATGCCAAGGTCAACAAGGAAGCTCTCCACCAGGAGAGCTCACTCAAGTCCGACAATAGAAAATCTAGGACAGAGAAATGGTGCAACCAATGCAAGTCAAATACGCACAATGCTATTGACTGCAGGGGAAAGTCAGGAGACAATTCGTCGTGTGCCCCGGGAAACCTAAGGTGGAGCCCACCGAACAGGTCGAGGCCGAGGAAGAGACTCCAGACCAGGAAAAACCACCTGTAGTGGAATTGGTAGAGGTTAACGGTCGTCAAGTGGAGTGTTTATACGACACAGGACTGGACGGGGAGGCCGTGATTTCTGCGGATCTGGTACATCCAGAACAATTCACAGGTGAGACCATGGAGATACAGCCTGCACAGAAGAGTGCTGTAGCCATGAAGTTGCCAATTGCTAATGTGGAGATTCGGTCAAGGTATGTCATCGGCACCATCAAGGCCGCTGCATTGACCGATCCCATTTTTCCAGTAATCCTTGGTTGCCGGTATGTCTTTCTGGGAATGCCCAGGGAGCCAATCCATATGGGAGCATGTCACTTGTTTACCCGGGAGGAATGTGGAATCAACAAGCACATCTTCAAATTTATTCTCTGTTGGGATTATTGACTGACTTCTGTCTACACTGCTCCCTTCTGTCTTCCTTTCCATATATCTATTTCTTTCACTCTCTCTCTCTCTTTCATAACATACTCTGACAACAGTTCCTTTCAACGATAAATAAAAGATTTATTAATAAAAACTATGTCTGGAGTATCTATTGAAGGTGTATCTGTAGTTGGTAGTGTCTGCTAAGGTGACTGCAAGATAGGACATTTAGATGTTAGTCTTTGTAATCTTCTCCGGCATAGTCAAAAGGCCAAAACATCAGATATCAAACACAGAATTAGAACGTTCTCACCCGGTATGATCCGTTCAGCTTGAGTCTTGAATAATCCAATTCTTGAAAAAACAAACAATTGTTCACCACAGTAACACCGTACAGTAATGTGATCACGGTAAGTTCTTTCCGTAGACAGAGTTTTCCGTTTTATGTTGTTATAATCCATCAGTGAAAACACCTCACACCTGTCCACAGTTATTTAACCGTTCTCTGAATATAGGTACACTGGTCTAGGGTTCTTCCCTGTTTCGTTTAGGTGAGTACTCAATGACAATGTTGTATCCTATTTTCTATGCTTGAATAAAGTTCTTTCTCTAAGGTTCACCAAAACCTGTTTTTTGATATTCGTTAAGTCACCCACTTTGCATTTGCTATAGTGACATACTTTCACTGCACCTGTGACATGCCTGATTAAATTAAAAGGTCTTTCCTGTATTATCAACACTGCTTTCTCTGTACAAGAGATGTACTGGTTGATCTTCTTTGATAGGTCAGGCTGTGTAGTAGTACCTTATATATATGCACTTATGTTACTGGAATCGAAATACACTAGCGAATAACACACTAATATCCCCTCTTCTTTAAACCTCTAGGGACGTGTCTTTCTTTTCCCCCTCAGGAGCATATCTCATTCAGCCCAGTTTGGAACACACACTAACCAGAAATCCCCTGTTCGGCTTATTATAACGAGTGTCCAATCCTACGCTGATTGTTTGATCTACAATCAATTTTGCCGTATCCTGCCCGTCAAACAGCGGAGAAATCCCGTAGTTGTTCGTGTCCTCCGTTGTTACGCTGCTCCCTGAGTTTCCCTGTACGCGAATACTTCAAAGCAACTTCACTCGCTGATCGTTTTCTCCGGTCGTGTGTCCCCAGCGCGATTGTCCCGTTTCTCCGTGTCCGTCAGATCGTCAAGCAATGAACTTTACGCACACCTGTATCCTATTTTCATATTTGTGTCGGTCAATGATCTTTTATTCGTCTTCCTCTCAGAATGAAGTACACGATTGTTAACCCTTCTCCTTCCTTGTATTTTAATATGTAAGTTATCAAGGAATCATTAAACTGCAGTTTTTCCGTGACAGAGCAATACAGACTCGCTCTCAGACGAGAACGGAAGAGGCAGAAGCAATTGTGACTAACCCAATGCCGGGGGAGCTACGAACTGCCCAGAGTGAGGCTGTTACTTTACGTCCTTGATACAGAAAGCTGCAGAAAAGTGCTGATCCACCAGGACGGGGACAGTACTACATGAAGAATATGATACTCTACAGGAGAGCAGGAAGGGGAGACAACCTATACGGTCAGTTGGTCGTCCCGAAAGCTCACCGGTCCCAGATTCTTCATATGGGGCATACCATCTCCTTTAGTGGACACATGGGTATTGCCGCCACCATGCAGCGGATTTCCTGCCATTACTATTGGCCGGGAATGACAGATGATGTGCGTCGGTATGTGAAGTCATGCCCTGAGTGCCAGAGGGTGGCACCGAAACACTGGACAGCACCGGTGGTGTTGGGTGAGATGCCCATCATGAACTCTCCTTTCGAGAGGGTAGCCATCGATATCGAGGGTCCACTTCCCAGGACTAGGAAGAGGAACATGTATATACTCACAATGGTGGATTGCTGTACAATGTGGGGTGAGGCCATACCGTTAACCACGATAGACTCGAAAATAGTGGCGGACGCACTGATGGAGTCCTTTACCAGATTAGGCTTTCCGGATCAAATTCTGACGGACAATGGGTCTCAGTTTTGTTTAAAACTCATGGAGGAGGTATTTAGGGTGTTTCACTCTAACCACATACATACCAGCCCTTACCACCCTCAAGCCAATGGACAAGTAGAGCGTTTCAACGGCACGTTGATGACAATGCTCAGGAAACTAGCGCAGGAAAAACCTGATAGGTGGGATGAATATATCCCAGCAGCACTCTTTGCCTATCGGGAAGTCCCTCATGGCTCAACAGGACTACCACCCGCTACATTGCTGTTTGGTCGTCCAATCAAAGGACCGTTGGAAGCCATGTTGAGAAGTTGGACGGAAGAGGGGACGTCAGAAGAAGTGATCTCATCCTACAAATACGTGGAGGAACTGAAAGAAAAACTCCACAAGGGATGGACTCTGGCAAATCAAAACTTGAAAAAGGCCAGAAAAAGACATGCGGCTTACTACAACCGTAGGTCTAAAGACAGATCTCTAGAGGTGGGAGATAAAGTCTTGTTGCTACTCCCAACGGGAAACAACAAACTGGAGATAGGTTGGCAAGGACCATTTCCTGTGGAAAGGGTGATATCCAGAACCAACTATCAGATCCGGATCCGGGGAAAGTCGAAGATTTTCCATATCAACCTCTTGCGGAAATACGAAGAGAGACCCGGAGACAAGGCAGCTCACCTCATGGCAATGGCAGTTGCAGTGGAGACTGAAGTGGGAACCAGCGAGGGCAGGGAATATCCCCTAGTACACCAGGAAACCTATAGGGATGTGCAAGTGAACCCTGATCTGACCTCCCAGGAGAAGGAAAGGATAACCCAGGTTCTCAAGTCTCATAAGGAGATACTGTCTGATAAACCAGGACGAACAAGGTTGGTGGAGCTCGAGATGACTTTGACCACGCAGGAGCCTGTTCGTCAAAAGGTTTACCCAGTGCCATTCTCTAAGGAAAAGGCCCTGGAGGAGGAAATACAGAAACTGCTGGAGGATGACGTGATTGCACCATCCACAACCCCATACAATGCAGGGGTAGTTTTGTTACGCAAACCAAGTGGAGAACACCGGTTGTGTATAGATAACCGACTTCTGAACAGTCACACACAATTTCAGGTGGAACCTTTGCCGAATCCAACGCAGTTATTCGCCAGGCTCCATAAGGCTCGGTACTTTTCAAAGGTGGATCTGAGTCGGGGGTATTATCAGATACCAGTCAAACCGGAGATTCGACCACTGTTGGCTTTCAGTACACCCAGTGGACACTACGAATTCAAGGTCATGCCCTTTGGACTCAGCAATGCACCTAGTGTGTTTACACGCATGATGAGGACTTTACTTGATCCTTTACAGGATACGTCCATCATAACTTTCATGGATGATATTCTGATTTCCAGTGACAGCTTGGATGACCACTTACAATCCTTGGAGAGAGTGTTTAATAGACTCAAGGAAGCAGGGCTTACTGCTCGTCCAACCAAGTGCATGATTGGTTACCAAACTCTGGAATTTCTAGGTCACACCATCACTCCAGGACACATTGTCCCAGAAGAGAAGAACCTGGAGAAAATCAGAAATGCACCAAGGCCAAAAACGAAGAAGGATGTGCGATCTTTTCTCTCGTTGTGTGGGTTCTACCACAAATTTATCCCACATTTCACTGAACTGGGAGCTCCATTGACGGAAACCTTGAAAAAGGGATTCCCGGATCAAATCATTTGGACACCAGAATGTGAGAATGCCTATAGTCAGTTAAAGGAGGCCTTGGTCAGCAAACCTGTATTACAGCTCCCTGACCTTTCCAAACCATTTGTGTTGAGAACGGATGCGAGTGCGATTGGGATTGGGGCAGCTCTGTTACAGGAAGGAAAAGACGATGCTTCGGTTTTGAAACCTGTGGCATACGCAAGCAAGAAATGACTGCAGGCTGAGAGGAATTATTCAACCGTCGAGAGAGAGAGTGCTTGTCTCTCGTATGGGCAGTGCAAAAATTCCAGCCATATTTGTATGGAGTTAAGTTTCGGGTCCAATCGGATCATCAGCCCCTGATGTTCCTGGCTACTTCTCAGAAGCTCAACGCGCGTTTGATGCGGTGGTCTTTGTTACTTCAACCTTATAATTTCACAGTGGAGTACATTCCTGGGAAGGAAAATGTTGGAGCGGACTTCTTGTCAAGACACCCAGCTCCTGAGGAAGAGGAATGAATCATCTGGATTAATCACGGTGTAGAAGAGTGAGATGGACTACTCTCTTAAGAGGGGGTCTATGTCACAAAATAAAACACCGCGTTTGACCAGCTGATTACTATAAGAGGATTTCTGATTAAACGGACTATCTGCAAAGCGACAATTGTTTCAACTAATACAGAGAAAACATTCATAGTTGTGGCTGCACGTGTTCCCAAACAGGTCGGGCATAAATAACAGCTGTACTTGTACATCTGGTCAGCAAAATTAGGAACATTCGGAAGTGAGATGAATGCATACATCGCTTTGACAGTTTATCAACAGTCAGAGACAACCGGAATTGGCAGCTAGGGACAGGTAACAGTCCATCTGTCAATTGGAGTTTCCCGACATCAAACAGAAATGGCAGCGGTGATTGTCACCAGTCGACAGAAGATTGACGGCTGGTTATCGGCAACTGTTGTTGGGAGTATACAGGAACTCGCTGGCTTGTTTTGGGAATCTAAACAACTGATGACAACTCTGACATTGATGGAGCCAGGGAAAATAGATTCTTGATAATGGATGATATGCCCAAATAACACCTGCAGGACGTCAACCATGTCACGTGACCAATTTTAGGGGTTTGCCAGAAAACCATGATTGGAGAGGACAGTTGAACTCAAACCTTGGATTTTAGCGGACGTGCTTCGGCACTGCGGTTCTATTGGAATAATGTCTACCGTGTGCTTATTAGTGGATTTAATGGTTCACGTGCCTGTCATGGCAATTTGTAGATGTGATCTGTTAGACTGCAGTGTTGCCTAAGGTAGTATACTATGTAATTAGTCCTAATTAATTTAGGCGGTAGCATGGTGAAAGTTAGAGTAGTGAAGTGATATTGGCTCTGCTAGGGTGAATAGAATACTGAGGTTGCCCTCTGTTTATTGGTCTTTCCTTATCATGGCCTGATTCGGACGTAGGTGAGAAGCTATAAGGCTCTCTGACAGAGTAGTTAGCTGTAAAATAACAGAGCCGGGTAATAAGCTTACACCCAGCCGGTAGGATCAGTGACTAGTGCTCTGACATGATGTGTTGGTTTTCCCACAGGTTCCCCACCAGTTACTAGGAAACTCAACACTGGTTTTGAAGAAGTGCACTCAAATTGGACGACCACCAGTTGGACTCTAAAATGATTCTTACGGAAAAGGAATAATGTCCGAGAAGAAAGATGGTATATGTTTACGCTGGACTCATACTCAGAAGGGTTCACCATGGCATGGCCCAGGAGAGCCAGCCAATATAACGACTCCTGCGTGGTATGGTTCACATAGGATGGGTGATGATTGTTGATATATCACCCATCAGACAAACATTGTTTAAGGAACGAGAACATTAACGGATAAGTCACATCGTGTGCTAGATTCCAGTGTAATATTACATATGACATATACTTGAACCTATATGAACACTAGTTAGGATCAAGTGTAGAAACATTAACAGTAAAACCTAAATACACTACAAAGGATTTGTGCATTCTGTATGACCGATAGGAACTTACAAAGTTAGTTTGCAACCAGTCCGTAATCAATCTGTACTTACAAACAGTATCTATTTCGGATGATCATGAAGATGGATTACCAGGTGGCTACCGATGACAGTCAGTATCCGGCAAGAGGGTTTCGACACTGGGTGAGGTGCACTGGTTATGATTTAATGTGCTGTGGTGTGCCCTTGCAATGAAGAAACTATGCTATTATCTGAAAGTCCGATCATACACACAGTATAGAACACATCACACATTTTCTTCGCATACACGCCTTACGTACATTACACATTTTTCTTTTAATAAATTAATCTTTATTAATTTTTAGAAGCAAGAGTTGTTGAATATGTTGCGTTGGGGAAGTATGAGAGGGGGGCATAGTACGACAGTGAGAGAGTGATAGGGAAAGGTGTCCATAGGCTGATGGAGTGTGTTGGACGGAAGCTGGTGGATTCTCCAGGATATTGATAAGGAAAAAAATATTATAATGTGGGTGTTGACTCTCCTCACTCCAGGGACGACACTTTAAAGGAGGACACGACAGTAACCCACACCCACACACACATCCCCCACTCACAAATTCATCCCCATCCACACACCTCTCCCCAGCCACACACACACATCTCCCACCCCTACACCAATCACCCAACCCACACACATCTCCCCACACCCCACACGTATCCCCACCATATATCCCCTACTCACATATCTCCACACAGGCACACCCACACACACATCATCACATCAAGACACATACATGATGCCTCACTGAAACTAATATGAACAAACTCCCACACTGTACACACGCATACACTGATGATTATCGTGAGAACCTTACACAAATGTAAAAAATACATGAGAAAAAATTATACATATACATTGTATAACGTAAACATTAGTGATGTTTCCACACATAGAGACAGGCAGGCACGCGCGCGCGCGCACACACACACACACACGCACACACATACATTCACTCTCATACTCACTCACTCTCTCTCTCTCATTCACACTCACTCAATCTCTCACTCACTCTACAGTAAAGTACATGTGTTCATATTATCCTGAAACAACACAGCAAGATCTGCTGACAAAAACCGCGCAGTTACTACGGTAATAATGAGCCGGTCTCCCTGGCTAGGCGTTAGCGTCTTTCTACGTAATCCCGTATACTCTCGTGAGTGACGTGATGTGCGCGAGAATTGGTAGCGGTTCTCGCCGCATCGGTAACTTACGGGGTATGTGAGCCGGCCGCTCAGAAAGCAATGGCAAACTACTGAGCGTAATCTTGCCTAGTACATCAACAGCAGCTGAAAAATGCTGGTGTTGACTGCAACGTCCTGTAAGGGATATGGAACATAAAAAAGGTACAGTGAGCACGCAACAACACAGCAATATGTGCTGTTATCATGACAATAGCAATGAAGCTACTGCAACACAGCAAGATGTGCTGACAACAACAGTGCAGATATCGACTGTTTCCTTGACCCAGTTTGGAGATCCCCGGAGTGCAGGCCCTTTCCGTGGGAAAGACTCCAGGACAGGCCAGACCTGGTGACACCGGAAAATCATTGGCACAAAAACAACTTATTGCAAGTCTTTTTAAGACGATTCGTGCCAGTTGCTTCGCCATTACCCGCTTCTCCGCGTCCATAATGATCGGACTTCTCGCGGGCCACGTGATCTGGGCAGACAGACATCCGGAAGTGGTATCACAGTGGCGGGAATACCAGGCCCCATCCAGGCGGTCCTTTCACGGAGAAGAGACACTTGGTGAGTGCTATAGTTGCTAGTTCAGCAAGATGGAGTTGCCGTGACACAGTGAGCAGTGCGATAGTCTGACAACACAGAAGTTCGTGTTCACAGCGTAGATTTGGCAAACTGTTGTGTCCTGGCAGTAGAGACCTGGGGTTGTCCCCCAACGTTAGAATACCAGCTAGGGGATGTTCTTTATTTGGCCTAGAAGCGAACTGGCTACCGCACTTTATTATCTGATGGCATACAAGATGTGAGGGGGCCGCGCTAGGGCAGTGGCTCACTATGACGCCTGCCGGCGCGGTGATCAAGTGTTCGAGTCCTCAGCGAGACGGATGTGTGGTTCTATTGGGTTGTGCTGGCAGACCGGACCAGTCTACAAGAAGCATCAGGAAATGTTCTATTGAGTCAAGACGCCAGGCTTAAGTTGCCCACACCACCCATTGAGTGTCGGTTGATGTGTTAAATATGGGGATAGCATAATATATTCAATACATTTAATGCGTGTACACAATTCGTTACATGTGTACATCTGTAAGAAGTGATAAACTTGTAGAGATAACACAGACATCCATTTATAACTACAAGAAATTATAAACACTTTATACGTGTGCACATGTAGAGATAATTCACACATCTGCTCCCTATTTATCTATAGGCCGTGATAAACAGGCTCCTGGTTGTACCATGGGATCTCCATCCATACATTCAGTCAACGTATCGTGGTCAGCTCTATCCTCGCCACCCCCACGTCCCCCACAACCCCCCCCCCCCCACCTTTATTTTTTTTACAGTCAACGGAGCACTTCTACAAACAGTTGACATGATCCGCACATTGCGCTGTCGGTGTTCCCACATACAAGGTGACTAGTTGTGTTCACCTATGTCACTGTTACATTAAGTCTACATTATATCACTGCTACATTTAGTATACATTATATTATGTCACTGAATATTCCGGTAAATATGGCGACGACTTTGACGCGTTTAATCTTCGGATTATGTGGTGTCATTTCGTATTCGTTTATTTGAAATGTTCAAAAGAAGCCACGGAAGGCTGGTGGTGGATGAAACTGTGAGGGTAGCCGACAGATATTTGTTGGTTATGGTCTCAAGTTTCGAGACGGCAGGCAGAGGATCTCTTTCGAGAGACAATGGTTGCGGTCACCTGACCAGTATGGTCACTGCCATAGAGGAAAGCAACGACAAACTACCTCTTTAAAAGTGCCTAGTACATTATGATTCGCCTAAAGATGGCGAGTCATGACCGCCCACGCTTTCCGGCATGGCACATGATTGATTGATTTATGTCACTGTTACTCTCAGGATGCTGTAAAGATCAAGGGGCGAGAGAGAGAGAAAGCCACACTTAACAGCTGGAGAATAGGTCATCGGTCCAGGAAGTAATCTTGAAGACACGGTTGCTGGGAAGCGAAGTCTTTGACCTTCTTATTGTCTAGGCAACAACATCACAAGCCGCTCTGGCCTGTCCCATACCATGTCGTTTGTCCTTCTCAAACATATCGCTGACCTGTTATATACCACGTCGTTTGTCCTCCTCAAACATGTCGCTGAGAATGATCTTGTAACCAGTCTATATGGGTGGGTCGAACCAGAACTATACAAGTGGTAATCCATCATCCCGTCTCTCCTGGTTTTGAAGGCGAGTTGCTGTGTTGGCGTGCAACCACATATAGAATAAAATATCATGTGATGTAATAACATAACCTATGGTGCAATAACATAACCTGTGGTGCAATAACATAACATGTGATGCACTAACAGTTGAATCGCTGACGTAAGTAGAACCTCCAACATATAGTTGAACCTCTAACATATGTAACTGAACCTCTGACATATGGACTAACCTCTAATATATCGCCGAATCACTGACATATATAGCTGAACCTCTGACATATGTGGCTGGATCACTAAATATATAACTAAACCTCTAACATATATAGTTGTATAACTAAACCTCTAACATATATAGCCGAACATCTAACATATGCAGTTGTACCTCTGATATGTAGCTGTTCCTCTAACATATATAACTAAATCTCTAATATATTTAACTGGACCTCTAACCTCTCTATATGTTATAACTGAACGTCTAACATATACAACTGAACCGCTAACATATATAACAGAACCTCTAACATATATATATGTACCTCTAACATATATAACTGCATCTCTAACATATATAACTGAACCTATACTGAACCTGTAACATATATAGGTGAACCTCTAATGTATATGTAGTTGAACCCCTGACATATAGATGCAGTTCCGACGTACAGTTGAATCTCTGACATAAGCTAACTGTCCGATATTCAGAGAACCTCCGATGTATAGCTAAACCTCCGACATACAACTGATCCTGTGACGTACTTCGATCTTCAATGTGTCTGCTTTCATTAGGAAATATAAGACATTCTGTGAAATCGAGAAACTAAATTTGTCTGCAGTGGCTCTCCTCTGGTGTCGCCACGTATTATGCAGACGAGTCTCAGTCTGCTGTGGCTGTACTGGGCCCAACTAGCTCCCATGGTACATCTCGCTGCCAAATAACATTATTTATCATGCCAGTCACGAGAAGCTCGTTGCAAACCGGCAATTCCTCTCTATCAGCGTTTCACATAGGCCAGGTTATTTAAAGTTTTACAAGCCATAATGGCCATCCACCGTCCTCTGTCAGTTAGAGACACGTAAATACAGTACGAGGGTTTTCTTGCTTGTTATCCCAGCCTCTTAATTCTGAATGAGGGATATTTTCACTAGACTTGTCCCTTACTTCTGAATGAGGGATATGCTCACTAGACGTGTTCCTTAATTCTGAAAGAGGGATACGCTCACTAGACGTGTTCCTTACTTCTGAATGAGGAATATTTTAACTAGACGTGTCCCTTAATTCTGAATGAGGGATATTTTCACTAGACGTGTCCCTTAATTCTGAATGAGGGATATTTTCACTAGACGTGACCCTTAATTCTGAATGAGGGATATTTTCACTAGACGTGACTCTTAATTCTGAATGAGGGATACTTTCACTAGACGTATCCCTTAATTCTGAATGAAGGATATTTTCACTAGACGTGTCCCTACTAGCAAACAGGTGCAGCAGTGGATGGTGGCGGGCAGAACATAATTATAACACACAGGTCATTAAAAATGGGGTTTATGTTACCAGCGCCTCTAGGGGACCGGACAACGCACAGAGGTCATGAATAATGGGGTTTATGTTACCTGCGCCCCTAGAGGACCGGACAACGCACATAGGTCATGAACAATGAGAATTATGTTACCTGCGCCCCTAGAGGACCGGACAACGCACATAGGTCATGAATAATGGGGTATATGTCACCCACGATTTTATGAGACCGGACAACCATACCGCTGTAGATTTCAAGCCTGTCCCAAGACATGATGTGTGGACACCAAGGACAGGAATAAGACTCTTACAGAAAGAGATTAACACGGACATTCGTGCTTTCGTACGTACAGGCGTGCATACGTTTGTGCGTTGGTGCATACTTATGCGCGCATACACACGCCCATATACACACACACGTGTACGCATGCACGCATGCACGCACGCACACACTTACCTATCTACCCAAAGACCCGTCCATCCATTCAACCACCCACCCAAAAATACAGACAGACAGACAGACAGGCAGGCAGGCAGGCAGGCATACATTATACAGTAACCACATCATTCTACAGTAACCACATATATCTACAGTAACCACATCATTCTACAGTAACAACATCGTTCTACAGTAAGCACGTCTTTCTACAGTAACCACGCCTTTCTACAGTAACCACATCTTTATATAGTAACCACATCCTTCTACAGTAACCCACACCATTCTATGAAAACCAACATAATTCTACAGTAACCACATCTTTCTACGGTAACCACATCATTCTACAGTAACCACATCTTTCTACAGTGAACCACATCTTTCTACAGTAACCACATCTTTCTACAATAACCACATCTTTCTACAGTAACCACATCATTATAGAGTAACCACATTTTTCTGCAGTAACCATATCTTTCTGCAGTAATCACATCTTTCTGCAGTAACCCACACCATTCTATAACAACCCACATCATTCTACTGTAACCACATCATTTTAAAGTAACCACACATTTCTACAGTAACCACATCATTCTTCAGTAATCACATCTGTCTACAGTAACCGTAACATTTTACAGTACCCATAACATTTTACAATAACCACATCATTTTAAAATAACCACATCCTTCTACAGTAACCACACCATTCTACAGTAAACACGTCATGCTACAGTAATCACATCTTCCTACAGTAACCGTATCATTCCACAGTAACCACATCATTTTACAGTAACCACATCTTTCTACAGTAACCACATCTTTCTACAGTAACAACATTTTTCTGCAGTAAACACATAATTCTACAGTAACATCATCTTTCTACAGTAACCACATCTTTCTTCAGTAATCACATCATTTTACAGTAATCACATCATTTTACAGTAACCACATCATTTTACATTAACCACATCATTCTACAGTAACCCACTAGAATCATTACATAAATTAGAGATCTCGTGTGAATTACGCTCGTTGCAACCATGCATGATTATAACTGTTATATTTCGCGGCGGTCCAGGGATCGTGGCAACCTTGCATGATTATAACTGTTATATTTCCTTGTTTCCCAGGGATCGTGGCAACCTTTCATGATTATAACTGTTATATTTCCTTGTTTCTCAGGGATCGTTGCAATCTTGCATGATTATAACTGTTATATTTCCTTGTTTCCCAGGGATCGTTGCAATCTTGCATGATTATAACTGTTATATTTCCTTGTTTCCCAGGGATCGTTGCAATCTTGCATGATTATAACTGTTATATTTCCTTGCTTCCCAGGGATCGTTGCAACCTTGCATGATTATAACTGTTATATTTCCTTGTTTCCCAGGGATCGTTGCAATCTTGCATGATTATAACTGTTATATTTCCTTGTTTCCCAGGGATCGTGGCAATCTTGCATGATTATAGCTGTTATATTTCCTTGTTTCCCAGGGATCGTTGCAATCTTGCATGATTATAACTGTTATATTTCCTTGTTTCCCAGGGATCGTGGCAATCTTGCATGATTATAACTGTTATATTTCCTTGTTGCCCAGGGATCGTTGCAATCTTGCATGATTATAACTGTTATATTTCCTTGTTTACCAGGGATCGTTGCAACCTTGCGTGATTATAACTGTTATATTTCCTTGTTTCCCAGGGATCGTTGCAACCGTGCATGATTATAACTGTTATATTTCCTTGTTTCCCAGGGATCGTGGCAATCTTGCATGATTATAACTGTTATATTTCCTTGTTTCCCAGGGATCGTGGCAATCTTGCATGATTATAACTGTTATATTTCCTTGTTTCCCAGGGATCGTGGCAACCTTGCATGATTATAACTGTTATATTTCCTTGTTTCCCAGGGATCGTTGCAACCGTGCATGATTATAACTGTTATATTTCCTTGTTTCACAGGGATCGTTGCAATCTTGCATGATTATAACTGTATTATTTCCTTGTTTCCCAGGGATCGTTGCAACTGTGCATGATTATAACTGTTATATTTCCTTGTTTCCCAGGGATCGTTGCAATCTTGCATGATTATAACTGTTATATTTCCTTGTTTCCCAGGGATCGTTGCAACCGTGTATGATTATAACTGTTATATTTCCTTGTCTCCCAGGGATCGTGGCAATCTTGCATGATTATAACTGTTATATTTCCTTGTTTCCCAGGGATCGTTGCAACCGTGCATGATTATAACTGTTATATTTCCTTGTTTCCCAGGGATCGTTGCAATCTTGCATGATTATAACTGTTATATTTCCTTGTTTCCCAGGGATCGTGGCAATCTTGCATGATTATAACTGTTATATTTCCTTGTTTCCCAGGGATCGTTGCAATCTTGCATGATTATAACTGTTATATTTCCTTGTTTCCCAGGGATCGTTGCAATCTTGCATGATTATAACTGTTATATTTCCTTGTTTCCCAGGGATCGTTGCAACCGTGCATGATTATAACTGTTATATTGCCTTGTTTCCCAGGGATCGTTGCAATCTTGCATGATTATAACTGTTATATTTCCTTGTTTCCCAGGGATCGTTGCAACCGTGCATGATTATAACTGTTATATTTCCTTGTTTCCCAGGGATCGTTGCAACCATGCATGATTATAACTGTTATATTTCCTTGTTTCCCATTGATCGTTGCAACCGTGCATGATTATAACTGTTATATTTCCTTGTTTCCCAGGGATCGTGGCAATCTTGCAAGATTATAACTGTTATATTTCCTTGTTTCCCAGGGATCGTGGCAACCTTGCATGATTATAACTGTTATATTTCCTTGTTGCCCAGGGATCGTGGCATTCATGCATGATTATAACTGTTATATTTCCTTGTTTCCCAGGGATCGTGGCAATCTTGCATGATTATAACTGTTATATTTCCTTGTTTCTCAGGGATCGTTGCAATCTTGCATGATTATAACTGTTATATTTCCTTGTTTCCCAGGGATCGTTGCAATCTTGCATGATTATAACTGTTATATTTCCTTGTTTCCCAGGGATCGTTGCAACCGTGCATGATTATAACTGTTATATTTCCTTGTTTCCCAGGGATCGTGGCAATCTTGCATGATTATAACTGTTATATTTCCTTGTTTCCCAGGGATCGTGGCAATCTTGCATGATTATAACTGTTATATTTCCTTGTTTCCCAGGGATCGTGGCAACCTTGCATGATTATAACTGTTATATTTCCTTGTTTCCCAGGGATCGTTGCAACCGTGCATGATTATAACTGTTATATTTCCTTGTTTCCCAGGGATCGTTGCAATCTTGCATGATTATAACTGTTATATTTCCTTGTTTCCCAGGGATCGTTGCAACCGTGCATGATTATAACTGTTATATTTCCTTGTTTCCCAGGGATCGTTGCAATCTTGCATGATTATAACTGTTGTATTTCCTTGTTTCCCAGGGATCGTTGCAACCGTGTATGATTATAACTGTTATATTTCCTTGTCTCCCAGGGATCGTGGCAATCTTGCATGATTATAACTGTTGTATTTCCTTGTTTCCCAGGGATCGTTGCAACCGTGTATGATTATAACTGTTATATTTCCTTGTCTCCCAGGGATCGTGGCAATCTTGCATGATTATAACTGTTATATTTCCTTGTTTCCCAGGGATCGTTGCAATCTTGCATGATTATAACTGTTATATTTCCTTGTTGCCCAGGGATCGTGGCAACCATGCATGATTATAACTGTTATATTTCCGTGTTTCCCAGGGATCGTGGCAACCTTGCATGATTATAACTGTTATATTTCCTTGTTTCCCATGGATATCGGCAATCTTGCATGATTATAACTGTTATATTTCCTTGTTTCCCAGGGATCGTTGCAATCTTGCATGATTATAACTGTTATATTTCCTTGTTTCCCAGGGATCGTGGCAATCTTGCATGATTATAACTGTTATATTTCCTTGTTTCCCAGGGATCGTTGCAATCTTGCATGATTATAACTGTTATATTTCCTTGTTTCCCAGGGATCGTGGCAATCTTGCATGATTATAACTGTTATATTTCCTTGTTGCCCAGGGATCGTTGCAATCTTGCATGATTATAACTGTTATATTTCCTTGTTTACCAGGGATCGTTGCAACCTTGCGTGATTATAACTGTTATATTTCCTTGTTTCCCAGGGATCGTTGCAACCGTGCATGATTATAACTGTTATATTTCCTTGTTTCCCAGGGATCGTGGCAATCTTGCATGATTATAACTGTTATATTTCCTTGTTTCCCAGGGATCGTGGCAATCTTGCATGATTATAACTGTTATATTTCCTTGTTTCCCAGGGATCGTGGCAACCTTGCATGATTATAACTGTTATATTTCCTTGTTTCCCAGGGATCGTTGCAATCTTGCATGATTATAACTGTTATATTTCCTTGTTTCCCAGGGATCGTTGCAATCTTGCATGATTATAACTGTTATATTTCCTTGTTTCCCAGGGATCGTTGCAACCGTGCATGATTATAACTGTTATATTGCCTTGTTTCCCAGGGATCGTTGCAATCTTGCATGATTATAACTGTTATATTTCCTTGTTTCCCAGGGATCGTTGCAACCGTGCATGATTATAACTGTTATATTTCCTTGTTTCCCAGGGATCGTTGCAACCATGCATGATTATAACTGTTATATTTCCTTGTTTCCCATTGATCGTTGCAACCGTGCATGATTATAACTGTTATATTTCCTTGTTTCCCAGGGATCGTGGCAATCTTGCAAGATTATAACTGTTATATTTCCTTGTTTCCCAGGGATCGTGGCAATCTTGCATGATTATAACTGTTATATTTCCTTGTTTCCCAGGGATCGTTGCAATCTTGCATGATTATAACTGTTATATTTCCTTGTTTCCCAGGGATCGTTGCAACCGTGCATGATTATAACTGTTATATTTCCTTGTCTCCCAGGGATCGTGGCAATCTTGCATGATTATAACTGTTATATTTCCTTGTTTCCCAGGGATCGTGGCAATCTTGCATGATTATAACTGTTATATTTCCTTGTTTCCCGGGGATCGTTGCAATCTTGCATGATTATAACTGTTATATTTCCTTGTTTCCCAGGGATCGTTGCAATCTTGCATGATTATAACTGTTATATTTCCTTGTTTCCCAGGGATCGTTGCAATCTTGCATGATTATAACTGTTATATTTCCTTGTTTCCCAGGGATCGTTGCAACCGTGCATGATTATAACTGTTATATTTCCTTGTTGCCCAGGGATCGTGGCAACCATGCATGATTATAACTGTTATATTTCCGTGTTTCCCAGGGATCGTGGCAACCTTGCATGATTATAACTGTTATATTTCCTTGTTTCCCATGGATCGCGGCAATCTTGCATGATTATAACTGTTATATTTCCTTGTTGCCCAGGGATCGTGGCAACCATGCATGATTATAACTGTTATATTTCCTTGTTTCCCAGGGATCGTTGCAATCTTGCATGATTATAACTGTTATATTTCCTTGTTTCCCAGGGATCGTTACAACCGTGCATGATTATAACTGTTATATTGCCTTGTTTCCCAGGGATCGTTGCAATCTTGCATGATTATAACTGTTATATTTCCTTGTTTCCCAGGGATCGTTGCAACCGTGCATGATTATAACTGTTATATTTCCTTGTTTCCCAGGGATCGTTGCAACCATGCATGATTATAACTGTTATATTTCCTTGTTTCCCATTGATCGTTGCAACCGTGCATGATTATAACTGTTATATTTCCTTGTTTCCCAGGGATCGTTGCAATCTTGCATGATTATAACTGTTATATTTCCTTGTTTCTCAGGGATCGTGGCAATCTTGCATGATTATAACTGTTATATTTCCTTGTTGCCAAGGGATCGTTGCAATCTTGCATGATTATAACTGTTATATTTCCTTGTTTCCCAGGGATCGTGGCAATCTTGCATGATTATAACTGTTATATTTCCTTGTTTCCCAGGGATCGTTGCAATCTTGCATGATTATAACTGTTATATTTCCTTGTTTCCCAGGGATCGTGGCAATCTTGCATGATTATAACTGTTATATTTCCTTGTTTCCCAGGGATCGTGGCAATCTTGCATGATTATAACTGTTATATTTCCTTGTTTCCCAGGGATCGTTGCAATCTTGCATGATTATAACTGTTATATTTCCTTGTTTCCCAGGGATCGTTGCAACCGTGCATGATTATAACTGTTATATTTCCTTGTTTCCCAGGGATCGTGGCAATCTTGCAAGATTATAACTGTTATATTTCCGTGTTTCCCAGGGATCGTGGCAATCTTGCATGATTATAACTGTTATATTTCCTTGTTTCCCAGGAATCGTGGCAACCTTGCATGATTATAACTGTTATATTTCCTTGTTTCCCAGGGATCGTTGCAATCTTGCATGATTATAACTGTTATATTTCCTTGTTTCCCAGGGATCGTGGCAATCTTGCATGATTATAACTGTTATATTTCCTTGTTTCCCAGGGATCGTTGCAACCGTGCATGATTATAACTGTTATATTTCCTTGTTGCCCAGGGATCGTTGCAAGATTATAACTGTTATATTTCCTTGTTTCCCAGGGATCGTGGCAACCATGCATGATTATAACTGTTATATTTCCTTGTTTCCTAGGGATTGTGGCAATCTTGCATGATTATAACTGTTATATTTCCTTGTTTCCCAGGGATCGTGGCAATCTTGCATGATTATAACTGTTATATTTCCTTGTTTCCCAGGGATCGTTGCAACCGTGCATGATTATAACTGTTATATTTCCTTGTTTCCCAGGGATCGTTGCAATCTTGCATGATTATAACTGTTATATTTCCTTGTTTCCCAGGGATCGTTGCAATCTTGCATGATTATAACTGTTATATTTCCTTGTTGCCCAGGGATCGTTGCAATCTTGCATGATTATAACTGTTATATTTCCTTGTTGCCCAGGGATCGTTGCAATCTTGCATGATTATAACTGTTATATTTCCTTGTTTCCAAGGGATCGTTGCAATCTTGCATGATTATAACTGTTATATTTCCTTGTTGCCCAGGGATCGTTGCAACCGTGCATGATTATAACTGTTATATTTCCTTGTTTCCCAGGGATCGTTGCAATCTTGCATGATTATAACTGTTATATTTCCTTGTTTCCCAGGGATCGTTGCAACCTTGCATGATTATAACTGTTATATTTCCTTGTTTCCCAGGGATCGTTGCAATCTTGCATGATTATAACTGTTATATTCCTTGTTGCCCAGGGATCGTTGCAATCTTGCATGATTATAACTGTTATATTTCCTTGTTTCCCAGGGATCGTTGCAATCTTGCATGATTATAACTGTTATATTTCCTTGTTGCCCAGGGATCGTTGCAATCTTGCATGATTATAACTGTTATATTTCCTTGTTGCCCAGGGATCGTTGCAATCTTGCATGATTATAACTGTTATATTTCCTTGTTTCCCAGGGATCGTTGCAATCTTGCATGATTATAACTGTTATATTTCCTTGTTTCCCAGGGATCGTTGCAATCTTGCATGATTATAACTGTTATATTTCCTTGTTTCCCAGGGATCGTTGCAATCTTGCATGATTATAACTGTTATATTTCCTTGTTGCCCAAGGATCGTTGCAACCATGCATGATTATAACTGTTATATTTCGCGGCGGTCCAGGGATCGCTGCAACCTGTCCCTGTCAGCGATATGTCCACCACCGCTGTATTCCAGCCACTCTGTTTTCACGAATCTACATACACAAGACAGGACACGTTGGCCACCTGGACATGGCACAGCCAGTAGTCGGACGTTGAACTCAGCGCCAGCATGACATCCCCTGCGGCCTGGCACCAGATTCACGCCAGATTGCCACCGGCATCACGCCAGATTGCCACCAGCATCAAGCCAGCATCATTGAGGGATGCATGAATAACTTCACCCGGAAATCACGTCTGCACTTTTCCAGAGACGGAAGGTGAGAAAACGGGAGGTAATTTGCCCGCTTTTTTGCCGACTGAAGGCAGGAAATTCTCTTGCAATCCGAGAATAAAGTATGCTCTTCTCTCATTGACCAGGCTAATGCCACGGACAATTAGCCCGCGAGAGGAGTGTGTCTGTAGGAATTATGCCTGCGTTATTCCTGGATAAGCATGCTCACTGCTGCCCTGATGCCTGTACTCCGGCAATGCTGAGTGGCTCGGACAATGGTTGAAGGACTAGTTTCAGACATGCAGGGCAGAAGTAGGTCAGCGTTGGCTCTTGACGGCTTAATGTACATGGACCAGGGTATGAATGCAGATGTCACAAGCGGAAGTCTGTCAGTTCAGACACTTGAAGTCTAACTGTGTCAGAGGTTAATGCACACTAAGGTATGAATTCACATATCCAGATTTGACACAAACAGGAAACATTACCGGTGACACGAGAGCCCGGGACTTGAACACTGTGAGTTCGCCGTTTAGAGATGAGTTGGACATGAAGAACTAAAATAAACGCCATGGGCAGAATTAGACGCTAAGATATGAATTAGACGCTAAGATATGAATTAGACGCTAAGAGATGAATTAGAAGCGCAATGTGAATTACCTTGACTGTCAATGGGGGAATCTTTAACGCTAATGGGTTGACCACAGACCCGGTGACCTCGGTTTGACCTATGTCAGGAGGCGGGGTGATCTTACTGGCCACGTGACTCGCCTGTCGACTCCGGGAAATAAAAGGGGTCGCAGAAATGTTCTGGAAAGCAAGGCGGCTGATGTGAATGGACCCCATTACTGGTCGAGCTGACAGTGACTGCTAACCTCTATATCTGACTTTGTTCAATCGTGTGTAGGACCAGCATTTATAACAACTGACAGGACCTCCAGTTTCACGACCGTTAAATTATTATATATTATAAATACCTCTCAACACTATGTATGTCGACGCCAGGCAGAAGAGGAAGTACTGACACACATCTATAGACACCACCCAAGTCTGGTCATGGCATTCACAGACACAACCGGACATCACAGACACATCCCGTGTGTTGCCGGGGCCCATAAGGGAAGCAAAGAATAGCAACACTGCAGCCTACCACGCATGTCGTAAGAGGCGACTAAGGAGGCTTGATGGTTCCGTCGCCCTGCTACTGAGTGAGTGCGTGGCGCGACACTGTGAGCTGTGAGTTTCGTGTGAAATGCTTTTGAATCTGCCCAAGGTCTTTTGGAACGTGACTGCATGTTCTAAGCGATGGCAGATGGCTATGTCCCAGAGTTGACCGGTTTTTGCCTTATGCAGAAATGCGTGGCTGCTGGGCTTCTGGTTGACTGCCACTGCCATTGACGATGAACTGTATTTCGTGGACTGTGTGGGTGAACATCTAGGAAACATCCAGATGGGAAAATGACTGCCGATTCCATCAGAAATGAACTGAGTGCTTTGTGGGGGACTATTGTGTTGACATTCTGGTGGCGGCATTATGCACAGTGTATCTGTGCGGGCTGTTATTTGTCGAGACTCCTGTCTTTTCCACTTTTCACATTGGGCAGTGGGGAGCGTTTTGTGTGATATTCACTGGCACAGGAATGGAGCATAATGGGGACGACCCGTTGCTGTGAAGTTGGAACTGCGACTAACTAACTAACTAACTAACCGGACATCAGGCGCCAAGGCGAGGAACGCCTGCTGTGTTTCCTAATTTATCATCAATATAATGTTGATACGAGGACAAGGGGGCACAACACAACACGTATACGTGACAATTACGTTCTGATATGGAGTCGATCAGCGAGAAAAGGTTAAAAATTGAGTGGGTTTTGTATTATATCATGAGAAAACGCAAGGCATTATCAACACTGAATTTAAATCAGAAAGAAGCATCTTAATAAATATTACAAGCAGACATTAAAACAGCAACTATTATAAATATACACTTTCCATGTAATGATATTTACGGCGAAGAAGTCAAAACACGGAACTTTGATAACCTTACAGACACGTTAAACAATGTTAGTGAGACAGATGAACTTATTGTGATGGCTGATTTTCCAAGAACGAACGGACAGGCACACGAAGAACACCGTGTGATGAATGCCTGGGGCCGACTATTCAGCCACACGGAGACTGGATGTAATGTCAATGGTGTACACCCAATTTACATCAGCTCCGATCAAGTACTAATAATAGCATATAGTGCTTGCCAACATCGTCGTAGCCACATCAACACCGGTATCAATGGAACAACATAGATCGAGCATCTCAAATTGAGTGTATTCTACTTTGACAGAAGACTACTTATGCACTCTAGGGCAATCCCAAACACAAATATTGATACTGATCACAAACCTGTCATAATAAAAAGAATTCAACATGCAGGAAAATAACAAACATTAAGGTAACAACAGATGGCATTAATTATAGAAGACTTCAGGAAGATCCGTCAGAAGTGAATTCAAACAAGAAATTTAAAAAAAGCCACAGAAGAGCATCTATGATGAGTACTCAAGTGTAGATAAGGAGTGGACAATTTTCAAGATTGCCATGCTCGACACACTGGAAAATAAATGTCGAAACAAAAAAGTAAGTAGTTAAAAAGATTAGGAACCGCTTATGGAACAATGTTGTTAAAAATAGCGTATTCAGAGAGTTCAAAAAATGGATCACAACTGATTCTGAACAAGAATCCTCACTTGTGTGCTTAACAGCTGTGGACAACAAGAACCAAACTTCATCCGTACAGAAGCCAAATCAGTTACATAGAAAAGTCCTAAAAACAAATCACTGGGTCCAAATTAAGGCTTGTGGGAAAACAGAAGTTAAATGGCTGCCAAGACCTTTTAAATATAGCATGGGAAGAAAGAAAAGACGATTGACAACATGCAATAATAGTACCATTTTGTGGACAAAGAAAGGCAGTATATGAGAGAGAGAGAGAGAGAGAGAGAGAGAGAGAGAGAGAGAGAGAGAGAGAGAGAGAGAGAGAGAGAAACATACAGAGGCATATCATTTCTGAGTCACATAGGGCAAATGTGCGCAAAACTATTGGAGCAAAGAGCTAGACCAATAGTTGAACAACAGTTAAGCAAAGCACAAGTTGATTTCAGGAAAGGCAAAAATTGCACTGATGCACTATTCAAACTTAGACAAATATGTGAAAATAAAAAAAAAAAAACATCGAATACAGTGTCAAGCAGTATATTGTATGTTTAGATGAGGAAAAGGCTTTCGACAGAGTGGATATATGCAAACTATGAACCATCCTTGAAGGCTGCGGGATACAAGGGCACCTGCTAGAAAACATCACAGCCATGTACCACTCGAGACGAAGTGCAGTAAGAACACAAGAAGGTATATCAGATATGTTCACAGTCAATACAGGAGTTAGGAAGGGATGTGTGTCAGATATGTTCACAGTCAATACAGGAGTGAGACAGGGATGTGTGCTCTCTCCCCTTCTATATAATGTCTACATTGAAATGTGGATCCCCTCCCAGTCCCCCATCCCAACTTTCACACTTCTCGCTATTTAATATCTACATAGACAGATTATCCAAAGAAGCAAGCCTTGACAGAACAGATTCAGAACATTGTGAACTCTTTTTTTTTGGGTTACGTATCCCTTACGGGTCGTTGCAGTCAACACCAGCATTTTCAGCTGCTGTTGATGTACTAGGCAAGTGTTACGTTCAGTAGTTTGCCATTGCTTTCTGCACGACCGGCCCCTATACCTTTTTCGAAAAAACCAGTACCGCCGTGTTTCGAACCCGGATATACGGGCTCACAAACCGCGTTCGCAAGGCCTTAGCCACAGAGACCGTGAACTCTTTACTACTGACGAAACAACAGATTCAACTACAATAAATGAGCTTTTGTTTGCAGACGATCAGTACATGTTTTATATCGACGAGGGTAGAATGCAAAATCATATCTACAAGCTGAGTTCAACCTGCAGCAGATACAATATGAGTATAAACACAGCCAAAACTGAAGTAATGCAAGTTAGCAGATCTCCTGGTCCACTAAGTAGACATTTAAATAACACATCTCTACAACAAGTTACATAATGTAAATATCTTGGAAGTATGATCACAGAAGATGGCAGAATACACAGAGAAATCGAACTCAGGTCTCAAAAAGCAAGTGCGCTTACATATCAAATCACCCATACTGAACCATCCTTATGAAACGAGTATCATCCAGTATTCTAACTTGCCTGACAAGGAACGAACGAGCTTTATTTTCAAAGGGTTAAGAATTGGGCACGCAGGCCCGTCTGACATTCTGTCCTTCTTCTCTCTTTCTGTCATACATTAGTTCATTCTTACACCACTTAATAAAAAGCTAATCTTAGACAACAACAGCAACAACTGAAACAACATCCATTATAAACATAGGGAGAGTGTCAGGCGAGGGCGAGCACTGTCTACGTATCATCACCATTCCCGGGCTTAGAATTTCTGAAGGCGAAAGATGACACGCCGATAATGTATAAATACCTTTAGCTTGGGGACCGTAGTTACGTCTGATTTTGGTTTCGGCTGTTGGCAGTGGCGCTTTATAAATCCTGTGGAGTACCCATTCAGGTGTAAGACATTCTTCAGAGTTTCAATTTCCTCCGTCAGTGTGTCCTGGGTGCATATCTTCCTAGTACGGTCAAACATGGTTCTCACTAAGCTCCGTTTGTACTGGACAGGTACGAAGCTCTGAAAATTTAATTTTTGGTCAGTCATGTTTCTTTGCGGTACACCGATCTTTGAATTGTGCCGTCAGCTCTACGTCTCATTAGGATATCCAGGAACGGCAACGCTCCGTTATGTTCGTGTTCCATAGATAGAAAGATGTGTTATGCGCCATGTTCATTATGGCTTGGAACGATGTTGCTTGTAGCTCATGTTTTCTCATCTTTGTTTGAATGTTTAATGTCTATGTTGAAGTCTCGAAATAGTATGATGTCTCTTGCATTACTAAAGACTACATCCATCATAGTGGTGAATTTTTCATACCACGTTTCCTGCGCTGGGGAAGAAGAAGGAATAAGAAGAAGGAAGAAGTAGAAGGAAGAAGAAGAAGAAAGGAGGAGGAGGAAGAAGGAAGAAGAAGAAAGAAGAAGAAAGAAGAAGCAAGAAGAAGGCAGCTCTTAGATATAAGAAGTTGTAAGACAATGATATACAGCACTTGTAACAATTGACATAACACTTCAAACAATCGACATTACTGCACCACCAGAAAGACCTAATAAAATACGCCATAGAGAAACAATATTTGAGAGTATTATCGATTTGTGTGGTCTGAGAACTTGAGACGCCCACAGATGATACGTCCATGTCTGCCCCGGTAACAGCTTCAATGTTAGGTTGTGACGTAGTTTGCAATATTTATTTGGCATCATGTAATGGTATTTAAACATGAATGTTTATGAATTTGTTTATGATGTTTATCATAGAGGCTGAGTGGTCTCGAGGTATGGTGTCCGCCTCGAGTGCTGGAGGTCCCGGGTTCAAGCCCCGGTAATGACCGGGATTTTTTCTCGTGGACTTCTAGTAATAAAATTTCCCCTGGTCTCTGGGTAGTGAGATTGGACGCCCGTGTGTATTGTTGCGCACGTAAAACACCCCTTGGCAGTTGGAAATGGTAAAAGAGTAGCCTAACGGCGCTGCCCGGGCAAAATTTCTAGTTAAAAATCTACCCAAAGTATTTCAGGATCCTCGCCGGTGCTACGGAGCTCGTGCACTGAGCTGAGTTTCTCCAGACTCAGGTTTGAGTTAGGAGGAGAACGGAGCACTTATGGGTTGCACCCGTGTGCTGTGATGTTGATCCATAAACTAAACTAAAAAAAACTAAACTGTCTTATTCTTCTCTTTCTTTTCCTCCTCTTTCTTCTCGTCTTCTGTATGTATTTATCCTCCTCCTCCTCCTCTACTTCCTCCTACTCATTCTTCGATTCTGCTGTATGTATTTCACCATCTCTTCCTCCTCATCTCCCACCTCCTACTTTTCCTTCTCTTTCTTCTACTACTTCTTTTTTCCCCACTTGTATCTCTTCGTGTTGCTTCCAGCTCCCTATGAATGATTGCCCTAAAAGAAACGTTGCTTTCACTCCCTAGATTATGATCACCCCATAACAATCAATCTAGCTATTCAATGGCTTGTAATCAGTCCGGAAGTATCGATCTTTCTTCTCCATGGATTGTAATCGCCCCACACAAGCGTCTCTTCCTCTCAATGAAATATAATCGTCCTACAAGAGCCGCACTCTAGTCCACAATTGACGTTTCGGTTATGCTCATGTTACAATTAATACCTGATTGTACAGTTAACGACAGACATCTATGGAACACGTATCCGAAAGCTGGCCCGACCTTATTGGGGGCGACGGACAATTCCTGGTGTGGCAACATACTTGTTCTCGAGGGACTAGATCTTGGACATCAACCTGCCCTGCCAGTTGTCGGAAGGTTTCTGGCTCTAGCGGACTCTTTGCTCAACAGGACTAAACAGCTTAAGTGCGTTATAATACCACAGTCAACGACAGACATCTATGGAACAGGTATCTGAAAGCTGGCCCGAACTTATTTCCTCGAATAGTCGCGCACGTGCGCGCGCGCGCGCGCGCGCGTGTGTGTGTGTCTACGTGAGTGTGTGTGTGTGTGTGTGTGTGTGTGAGAGAGAGAGAGAGAGAGAGAGAGAGAGAGAGAGAGAGAGAGAGAACGAACGAATGGACGAACGAACAAACTTTATTTTAAAAGGGTAACAAATTGGGCACGCAGGCCGGTCTTACATTCGGCCCTTTCGATCACTCATTTTTCATTCATCAAATGTGTAAGTTACATTTACATAGGGGAAAAAAGACATTGTCAAATGGATTTTGTAAGCATAAACAATGCATATTACGCATGGTACATTCACATGGGGGAAAAAAACATTGTCAAATGAAAGTTGTAAACATAAACAGTGCATATTGGAATGTTGTGAGACACATCCCCCATCTACCCTCACACCCCGCAGCCACCCACACATCTCTCAGCCACCCACCACACCCCACCCACCCACACATACCTCCACGCACTCACACAGACTCAGGCAAACATACATGCCGCCACCCACCCACTGATCCCCCACCCACACACATTTCCCCACCCACACACATTTCCCCACCCACACATACATCCCCCACCCATCCCATAACCGACACGCACACACCCACCCACATATTCTCCACCACCCACCCACACACCCGCAACCACCCAGCAAAACACACATCACAAAACCACACACACATACCCCCGTCAACCCAAGAGAGAGAGAGAGAGAGAGAGAGAGAGAGAGAGAGAGAGAGAGTGTGTGTATGTGTGTGTGGGAGTGTGTGTATATATGTGTATGTGATTGTGTATGTGCTGTGTGTCTACGTGCGCGCAAGCATGTGTGTGTATGTAATATGTGTATGTATGGACAATTGACTGGCACCTTGCCATCTTGACAGACGATAGTTTGTAAAATGGAGTTATCCCTCCATAACACAAAGCCTGAGCTGAATTTAGAGACCATCTAGTGCAGTGTTTCCCAACCTTTTTTGTACCATGCCCCACTTAAGCCTTTCTAAAATTCATATTGCCCCCACCCCCGCCCCACGCCCCCCCCCCTCAACATATACATTATTTTTTTTAATATTCAAAAATTGAAATGTTCACTAAAGAAACTTGAATGATAGGTTTTAGGAAGAAATCACTAGGTAATTATTGAGCAAACTCAGTAAGTAAATTTTCAAAACATATAATGGAGAACTGAAATTCAAGTACAAAATAATTTTAATGAAAGATTTTTCTATATTATTTTAATTATTAGTAATTATTTATTATTTAAATTTAGTGAGATCCTTGTGCTTGATGCTTGCTGCAAAGAGATCTTATGTCAGGTTCCAATTTAGTTAACTTCAGTCTCAAGTCTCCCCGTTTTGTTATATTCAGCCGATTTCTTCCATTTTCGAATTGCCCCCCTTAACAGTCGAATTGCCCCCCTGTGGGGCGTGGGCCCCACGTTGGGAAACACTGATCTAGTGTATTCCAGAGAAAAGGTAAACCAATACGTCTGGAACAAGACAGGCTGCAAAAGCTGCCGGATCAGCAAAGCAATGCTCTAACTGTCCGTCTGTCGGATCTTCGATCCTAGACAGTTGCCAACCAAGGCTTAGGGCCTGGTCTGCCCTGCCATGACATTCAGTCTTTAGGCTGCATTTCCTTGCAACAGGATAAGACTTGTAAACTCCCAATTGCGCTCTTCCGCCCGAAGCCGTTGGCACAATGTGGGACGCCGACTTCTGTGAGCGTCGTCCAACATTCGGCGCTAACAGAAAGCAGATAGTACCGTCTACTGTTATACGGTAGCTCAGTCATATCTGACTAAGACCTGGCATGAATGGACAATTAGTAAATACAAAACTAGAAACATCAATGATATGCTACAGAGGAATGCAGAATATTCATTGGACAAACAAAATAGGTAATCTAAACGTGTTTAATGAGGTTTAGAAACGCAAACGACATATCACAAACATCAGAAAGTTGCTAAGACACAAAAACAACTTATCACAAACATCAGAATGTTGTTTAGACATAAAGACAACCAATTACAAACATCAGCATGTTGCTTAGACACAAAGACAACATATCACAAACATCAGAATGTTGTTTAGACACAAAGACAACATATCACAAATATCACAAAGACACAAAGACAACATATCACAA